>CM038680.1:506439432-506783161 GCA_021605205.1 Aegilops longissima | reverse complement strand
CGGATTGGCCCACCCTAGCACTTCCGCGTAATAACTCCACTAAAGGCGATCCTATTACCGGAATGGCATCATGTACACCTGTCACAATTTTGACTGCCCAATAGCCAATCTGATCCCAAGGCAAAGAATAACCAGTTACACCAAATGATGCAGTCAAAACAGCCAATCTTCATGTGGCAATGGATTAGCGGGCGGATCCCATCTGGGGTGGAGGTTCGCAAGCGCAATGACCCGGGTAGCCTTTGCCCGCTCTGTGGTGTCCACGAAGACTCGAATCACATATTCTTCTCTTGTGTGTCCGCTCAATTTATTTGGAGCTGCTTTAGAGAGGTGTTTGACGGCAGTTGGTGCCATACCAATTTCCCCGACCTGTTCGCCGAACTCCAAAACTCCCCCAGCATTCTCGCCACATTAGGTGGCTGGAGATTGGGGCCCTCGCTTGGACTCTCTAGACGATCCGCAATAGACTTGTGATTCAGCGCATTCCGCTTCGACGTGCTACTGACACCCTCTTCAAATTGTCCGGTTACTTGCAGCTTCGGCCGGCGCTTAGCCGCCCCACGGACCGGGATGCCATCTCTGCCTTCATCGCCGACCTCTGCTCGATGGCTGTCGGCCTGTCGCCGCTGTTCCCTCCGCCACTCCCTGGTCCAGATTAGGGGCCGGGCCCTCTTTGGCCTCTCCCGGCTGTTCTTTTTCTTTTTCTCGTTTGTTTGGGCTTGTTGAGTTGTGCCCCCAGCAGAACCTATTGTACTTCTTGTTGTGAGACTTGGGTGTGTGAGTTCTGGAGTTCTGGACTAGTCCTTGTATGGTTGATCTGTGGCGGTTTGCTTTATTTATAAAGCGGGGCGAAAGCTTTTTTCGGTAAAAAGTTAGCAGCCGCTTGTTCCGAAAGAGCAACCTTGCGACACAGTTCAACAGAGAGGCGAGACCACCGCCCACAACTATAACAAAGTAAAAGAAAAAATGCATTCAAATTTTGTCGAGAACGAGAACTCTGGAAGGGGGAGGTAGCAGGCAAGCGGCCTACGTTTGGTAGCCAGACGGGGAAGGGGGGGAGCAGTAGGACGATTCTTTGTACTGCCATGACAGTTGATGAATAGATTGAAAGTTTTCTCGCAAACAAAAAAAGAACCCTTCAAGGTAGTACAAAACAATTTAGAAGAAATATTGCAATCCAAAGAAACATATAATATTATTTTCTTTCCTTTGAGACACACTTACAGGAGGAGTGCAGATTTTACCAGGTAGGTATCTATCAAAAACTTCTAACTTGTGGACTCCCGCAAAACCTCCTATCCCGCGGAATGGACGCAAATGTTCCCAGCCTATATATCTACGTTATCGATCTCACTCTCGCCAGTGCTACCGTCACTTTGTTAGAAGTAGCACTATATACGCTACCTTGCATGGTATATATGGAACACAACATCATGAAAATCTCTCGTTCATCTGCTCACGAAACTTTCTGATGAACATTTCGGCAGCCAGGTCGATATCGTCGTGCACGTTGATTTCCAAACCCTCAGCCTCATGGTTGCTCCTCACTGAACTCATCACCGAGGGCTCATCTCGATCATCGCCATACTCGTCAGTGTAACTGAAATCATCACCATCGCTGACGATGGGGTGCAGTGTCCAGTCAGGGCAGCCACCAACAGCAACCTCTTGATAAAAAAAAATACTAAATGGTGGGACGGATTAGCCATCTCGCCGCCATGGTACGTCGGCTTCTCGGCCTTGCGGAGCATGAGAGCCTTGTGGTAGTTCACTTTGGCATCCTTCTCCCGGTTGGACACGGTGAGGGCATGGATCCTTTGAGAAATGGTGCCGACCGTGGCCATCTTGTGACGAAGCGAGATGAGGACGAGAAGCCTGGCCGTGAGGACGCTGGTCTTGCTCTTGCACATAGCTGATGCCTTCTTCAGGAGCGCTGGGGCCTTGCCGATCTTCATCTTTGTTGCTGAGAGGTGGTCAAACAGCTGCCTGTGAATGACAAAAACTAAGGAATTGTACTACTTCAGGCTTGGCATTGAGAGGGTGATTGACCATGGGGCTCCTAAGGCCCGAAGAGTATATTTATGGTCATGCCTCATGAACCGAGCATGCAACTAAGAGTGCAGCTTAATTTGCTAATGTCTTTATCAAACTTTATTAGGTTGTCCAAAACGTGTTAAATGAAAATAGCATTTGGAGAAAACAATTTGAGCATATGCATGTGCAGTAAGCACTATAGGAATGTTGGCAGTGGAACTGAACTAAAGAAGCAAAGGAAAGCGATAGCAATATGACATGCACACGGAGTAACATGGAGAAAGCATTCCAATTAGGCCATAAAGGACCATGACGATATCCCCTAAATTATGTGCGCGCGTTAGCAGTAGCTTAATTTTCTTGGCGGTTTCGGCTGCAGCGTGACGATCAATCATCCTGCTACCTTGCTTTTCGGGTTGCTTTCGGGCCTCTTTGCCTTTGCTTCTCGATCCTCCCTGCATGGTTTGCTGTTCTTGCTCGCCAACGGCACTGATAGACCTAGGTATAGCCAATCAGGAAGTTCTCCCTCAAAACCATGTTGGACTTAGAGTTCTCTCTTGAACATCATGTGCTCCCCGTGCTCTGCACTGTGGCGACAACAACCGCATCAACACGCTGTGCCTTTTCAAATTTTGCGGCCCAACATGAACGGCAACTGATGGTGCACAACTCCTTTCTCAAGGGAAGAATATATTGAATTCATGCTCCAGCCAACTCATCCAAAAGTCTGAACCGATGGAGAGAGGTGGGCAATATACTTCAACACCTCCCCTCACGTCTAGGCTTATTTAGCTCTTAGACGTGGGATTTATGTAGGCCGCATAATCTTTTTTTTTAACTGCGTTGGCAGGGTCTTGAACTCAAGACCTTCTGGCTCGGATACCATATTGAATTCATGTTCCAGCCAACTCATCCAAAAGTCCGAACCTTTTGCATGTCATGATTCACACATGGGAATGATGAGGCGAGTTGCGAACGCGACATAACGGAAAAAAGTCAATAGTTTGTTTTCCTTCCTTGCGGCACTGCTTAATCCTTTGTAACTATCATATTGATGAATTGGTGCTTATATACATGACATATGAATGAAATGGATTGTTGTTTATATGATGTACACAAGATGGATGAATTATTGGTGTTTACATCATGCATGTGCCGTGTATGTATAACACATTGATGCCTAATCCATATTATATTTGTGCAAGGGATATAGCAAAGAGCAGGGTTTTCCCTACCAATATTTTCAATCTATTCGAGTTGAGCCCACTTGTTGAGGATGCCGCGGAGGAACACATTTTTAAAGCAGGCATGCTCCTATCCGAGCATTCTTAGTATGATCACTAAAAGGGGTGTTACATTCTTGACCACTAAGGCGCCGCGGGTAGAGAAATCACCGCACACAGCTAATCGTGGTCCAACGGATTGACATTTATATAGTAGTGATAAGAACTTATGTTATGGTATGAACCATCATTATTTAAATACAGTTCTTGGCTGAAAATTCTCCGAAAAGATCTACAAGAAACATCATATATTGAGACGTTTCTTCTTGGTTTCCTAATTATGTATTGATGGTAAAACATGTAAGTATATATAATAAGGAAACATTGGGTGCTAATGTGAAACAATATTATTTTATGCCGTGGATGTTTTCATTGTAGTACCATTTGTAATTTCGTACCTGGAATGGCTGCGCATATGATGTTTTCATGTCCAATTCCGGTACAAGTACGACACCATTATAGCTCATACAAAGTGATGTGATGAATGTCGGTTAAACATGGTCGTACTCAAATTGGACAGACATAAAAAAAATGCATGTATAGGAATGCCTTTTTGTACGTGTGTCTATATTAATAAGAAATAACAGTTGAAACTACTATTGTAGTCTCCCACAAAAAAAGAAATTACTATTGTAGTATTTGAGAACCATGTTTAAACATAACAGGACACATAAAAAATATAGAAAATATAGCCACGCAATTCTGTGGGTCACTCTGCTAGTTTTGTTAAATATACATTGCTACTTCTCCTAAGGAAAACTCATTTGCGGGCGTCTGAAAAAGAAATTCATATTCTCACACGGACAACATATATCCATTTTCTCTTCTCCCTACCTAGAGATACGGTGTATCTGTGACGCACCCATCATCTAATGTAACTCTACTAGTAGGAGTAATGCTACATGTATAAAAGGTTACTTACATTTTTTACAAGCAAGATGATGTGGAGAATTATGATTGGTGATAGGGGGACAAAGGGGCCCATGGCAGTTGAATTCAGAGCGCGCGGGGGGGGGGGGGTGGTTAGTTTGAAAAGTTAAGTAAAACAGTTGTAGATTCGTTGTAGGTCTACCATTATAGCTACTAGCATTGGGTATAAGCTTCAGGCTTGGCCACAAATGGCCATGCATGGAGGCTTTTTTCTCAACATTGGTGGCAGCAAAACCTCTGGGTCCATCACCTCTTCGACCTAGGCATTGTGAGGTACTATTTGACTCTACTGGTTTCGATATGTTGGCCTTTTATCTTTTCGTACTTTTTATATTTCACTATGTGCATTCTAGTTATGAAGAGGCCGGATGTTGCTCATCATGATTTGTATCCACTTGATGCTGCATTTTTTACTTAATAAAAGTGCCATTTATCGAAAATGCAAGCAGGTACACATTATCACTAGAATCTCTGATTTATTCGCTTCCGAAGCCTCGTGATGAACATATCAGCCGCCCGATCGATCTTGTGGTCAATGTTGAACTCCAAAACTTCAGAAACTCGGTTGTTCCTGATTACATCCATGACCGACGGTTGAAGGTTCATCTGAGTAGCGCATTGCCATCATCCATATCACCGTTGACCTCGCCATCAGCCTATCACTCGTCGGTATAACACCAGATGGTGTGTTCGCCATTGAAGATGGGGTGTAGTGTCCAGTCAGGGCAGCCACTATCACCATGATTCTCTTTATCAAACTGTACCAATTGACGAGAGAGATTAAGAACAATCTCACCACCATGGATCACAGGCATCTTCTCGACCTTGAGCATCACGAATGCCTTATAACAGTCCATCCCGGCGCCCTTCTTCTGGTTGGCGGGAGCTGCGAGTGTGTGGATCCTATGGGAGATGGCGCGGATAGTGGCCATCCCATGGCGGAGCGAGACGAGGACGAGGAGCCTGCCTGCCAGGACGTCACAACAGCCTTCTTCAAGAGCTCCAGGGCTTTGGCGATCTTCATCTTTGATCTTGAGAGGTGGCTAAACCGCCAGCCAAGGACAACAGGTAGGGAAATGTAGTTAGCTCAGCCTTGGCATGAGAAGATCACTAAGATGAGACACGATCTTCCATATTCATGGGCCTTCTCCTGAGGCTCGAAGGGTGTATTTATAGTCAGGAGCTGGGCATGCAAGTGTGTGCAAAACTTTGCTCATCACACGATCAAACTTTTCTAGCGCCTAGGGCATATTTCGTTCCGTCGTTCACCCTATCTATGTTTCTACGATGGCGAACACGCTAATTCTCCGGCCGTACAGAGACTTTTGAATTGTGAGGTACCATTACGAGCTCAATATATGAGAGTGTCGTCACATGATTGAAGGTAGCAACTGCAATTTTTTCTCAAAAAAAATAAAAGAAATGGGATCTAGCTTATCCAGCACCCGAAGGAAATATAGTGCAGGAGATGTTTCGTACGCCGTCGTCGTCGTGTTATGCCGGTACGACACATAGTACATGAGCGAGGCAGTGTTAGTGCTCCAAGCTCCATGCCGGCTGTGTCATCTGTTCGCCGCCGCTCACAAGTCACAGTTGGACAACCTGCAAGAAGAAAGCCGTTCTGATGGGTCAGTCGGCTCCTGCACAACAAGTACGTATACGAGAATCCGAGTACGAGTGCTACGTGCATGACCCGTAGGCCTCGATCACGCGGTACGTGAATATGTGGATGATCGTGGGCCGCTCCGAGAGTCCGAATCCTAATCGGGATGGGTCAGAGATTCAGTCCGAATTATGATTGGGGAATCTGGAATCTAGTTTTGCTGGAGTCCGAGTACAACTGAGGAGTTACTCTTCCTCTGAGAGCGCAATTCGGAATCGGCAGACGAATCATCGCCCATATAAGCTCAGGAGCATATGCTTGCACGAACGCACTACCAAAGCAGGCGATCCATTCACGGGACGGGCGAGAGGTATTGTTCACCATCGAGGATTACAGGCGGATCCAGATAACAAGAGTTAATTGCAAGGAACTACCACACTTCAGCATGTTGTAACGAGTCAATGCCAATAGTCACTTTTTTTACCATGCAGTGCCAACTCTAAGCCTAAGTGTTGCATACCGGTCTGACAGCCGTATAAGCGTGTATTGACCACGTATCTGACCTGAAGGGCCCACTGGTCAGGTGCCACCGTGGCATACCCGCTCGCACCCGCTCGGTCAGTCCTCCCAGTTGGCTCGGTCGCACCAAGTAGCTGGCTCGGGTCGAACCTGTACGCGACGAACCCTAGTTTCTCCCCGCTCGGTCTCCCTCTTCACTCCCTCTCTGGCGATGGCGGCGGCGACTCCCGGCGGCGCAGACGGCGCGGGCGGGTACGGGGACCTTCCTGGCCTCGGCCCCGATGACCATTTAGGTCTGGCGCCGACGACGGCTCCAGTTAAATACTACTCCAGTAGCAGACGACGAGGATTTGGAGGAGGAGGCCGCGCTGTCCATGGAGGACAGGTTGAAGCTGGCAGAGATATGGGTGGCCCACCCTACCAGTAGCCATCAGTGGACCAGTGGAGCTGCTGGCGGCGTGCTGTAAGTCCTTCTCCATCTCTGCTTCTTTCTGTATCCAAAACAGGGGGCTAGGGTTAGTGTTTCTGATGACAGCTTAGATGATGCTGTAATTTGTGCTGTCAATTGTAGTTTGGATGATGCTGTTTGGGATGTTCGGATTCATTTTGATGCACAACACAATCTGAATAGGAAGATATGCAGCTCAGATGTCACATTTCTGAACTTATATGCACTGATGCACACACAAGGTTATTCCTTCTCTGATGAACTGTATCACATGAAGAATTTAGGCATTGGAGAGGAAAGAGAGCTTGGGTTAGACTTAATTGACACAAACATCAAGCTGCAGCAACTTAAGAAGGAATATCAGCATAGTTTAGTTCTGAATTTGCTAGTGAGGGCAACAGCACCTTTTCTATGTCAGATAGAACAAGAAGATTTACTGAGATCAAACTATAGCAATTTCTGTCAGAGGAGAAAAGAAAATTTAGCAACTATATTATATAGACCACCTGTTGTGTATGATCTCAGTGAGCCTGCAGTTCTTGCTGTTGATCACCAAGGTGTTGTTTTTCATAGTCAGTGCACACAAGATAGCAGAAATGTCAGTAAGGGCAAGCTGAAAGTTGTAATGGAGGAAGATGCAGTGGTAGAAGAGGGACATAATAACAGTGATGACTCTGAGGCTGTTGCATATGACAGTGACACCAATCCTTTCTGCATGGAGAAGTACAGGATAATTGAAGACACAGAGATAATTGAGGGGAATAAACTAGCAGAGCAAGAAGTTGAAGATGAAGATTCAGATGAAGATTCAGAAGAGGAACAATTACATTATGAGGGTGACACTGAGGTTGAGGACTTGTTTGAGATGGAGGAGGAGGAGGAGGAACAGGAGAAGGAGGATGAGGTCAAAGTAGTTGCAACAGAAGAAGCACCAATGCAAAAACCTGCAAAAAAGAGGAAGAAGATGGCAGTTAGGAGAGGCCCTACTACTAGGACACACTCAAGTGTGTTGGAGAAGGTGCAAACTGATTTCATTCCTTCATCAGATGAAGAAGATGATGGGTTGTTGTTTGAGGATGAAGATGATGGACATGAGCCACTATCATTTGTTCTGCCCAAAGGGAGGAAGAGTAGGGCCAAGAAAAGGAAGCCAAGGATCTGGTACAATGAAAACTTGAAGAATCGAGGCTGTTGCATATGACAGTGACACCAATCCTTTCTGCATGGAGAAGTACAGGATAATTGAAGACACAGAGATAATTGAGGGGAATAAACTAGCGAGCAAGAAGTTGAAGATGAAGATTCAGATGAAGATTCAGAAGAGGAACAATTACATTATGAGGGTGACACTGAGGTTGAGGACTTGTTTGAGATGGAGGAGGAGGAGGAGGAACAGGAGAAGGAGGATGAGGTCAAAGTAGTTGCAATAGAAGAAGCACCAATGCAAAAACCTGCAAAAAAGAGGAAGAAGATGGCAGTTAGGAGAGGCCCTACTACTAGGACACACTCAAGTGTGTTGGAGAAGGTGCAAACTGATTTCATTCCTTCATCAGATGAAGAAGATGATGGGTTGTTGTTTGAGGATGAAGATGATGGACATGAGCCACTATCATTTGTTCTGCCCAAAGGGAGGAAGAGTAGGGCCAAGAAAAGGAAGCCAAGGATCTGGTACAATGAAAAACTTGAAGAATAAAGGGCAGATTTGAAGTGCCTAAACCAAAGGACAGTTCAAGAATGGCCATTCCTTAGTTGGAGGCCATAGGTACACCAACTGCAAGAAAGAGTTGAGACCAGAGTTGGCTATGAGGAAAAACAAGCATGTGGTAAACCCTTGTGAATTTTCATTGTTAATTAGTCTTGTTTCCTTCTTAGTTTTTTGTTATAAACCTTTGTGACTAACTAGCATGTTTCTTTTATGTTTGCAAGGCACCTGCAAGATCAAGGAATGAAGGTAGTCAAGCTGCAAGATCAAGGACTGAAGGTACTCCATCAGGATCACAGCAGCCACCAGCAAGGTCTGCTTCTGCAAGGTCTTCTTCTGCAAGAACTACTTCTGCTACACCTACAAGTGCAAGAGCTACTTCTGCTACTGCAAGAGCAAGAGGGACAGCAAGTGCAAAAGCTACTTCTACAAGAACTGCAAGTGCAAGTGCAACATTTGCAAGGCCTTTCACTGCCCCAAGTTTTTCTACAGGAGCTTCATCTTCTGATGCTCCTTCTTCTAGTGCCCCAGGGAAATATACTCGTTTGATGTCATTCTTCACTGCCAGTGGTAACACCTGAGTGAGAGAATTGTTGCTACTTTGGTATGATGGAGTACCAGAATTGAGTTCTAATGGAGTACCAGAGTTGAGTGTTAGAAAACTAAGTTATTTGTGCTGGAAAACTAAGTTATTTGTGCTGGAAAACTAAGTTATTTGTGCTACAAAACTGATGTATGCTGTAAAGGAGTACTAAGTTTGTGTGCTTAGGTCATTTGTGAACTTATAATGCTCCTGTGAACATATTATGCCTGCAATATCTGCAATATTTGGTCATTTCGCACTTGTGAGGAACTCAATGCTTTTTGTCATGTTCATTTGGTCATTTGGCACTTGTGAACAACTCAACTCAATGCATATTTGCTCATTTGGCATTATTTGGTCATTTGGCACTTGTGAACAATTCAACTCAATGCTCATTTGGCATTTGGCATCTCTGAGGTGTTCAACATTTGGCACTTGTGAACATTTGCACTTCATTACTAGGATGAACATACCAAATTTTTATTACAAAGACACCTGACACATTACTAGGATCAACAACAGTAGGATGAAACCTGGCACTAACTTGCAACACCTGACACTAACTTGAAACAACAGTAGGATCAAACTGACACTAACTTACTGCAGTAGCATCTTTGTTGTGACTAAACCTACCACAAAGACAAGAAAAAGGAAGACAACATTCTGATATTTCCCCTTCAGTGCATCTAGCTCTGCATTTTTCTCCTTGAGCTGATCTTCCAAAGCCAGCACCTCTCTTCCTTTCTGAGCTTCAGGCAGAGCAACAACTGCACTGTAATCTTCAAACACAACAACACTTGATTCACCTCTCAGCCTACGCACTTCATCTCGCAAATCTCCAATCAAATCACTCAAAAACTTCGGCAGAGGATCATCATGCCATTCAACGTAGCCACAACCACCTTGCTGTACCAACAGAAATCAGAGTTTGAGAGGGGAGAAGATCTAATGAACAGAAAAGTATAACAAGAATGAAACTTACCATGGCATCCACACAGGCGTAGTACCTCCGGCCTGGGTTCTGACGGCTCCATGAGATCCATCTCGGCGCCTTCCTACGCGGCCTGCACCAGCAGAGCTTCTCCGGCTCATACGCCATCGGGCTCTCACGGTAGGGCACCGGAGACCTGGATTCGTCCCCTCTCCTTCCAGAGGCTCGACGGAAGCTGGGGGCCTGAGAACGACCCGAAGACCACGACATGGACATTGACTTGGACGCAGCCGCCGCCGCCGCCGACTGCGAGATCGCCTCCGCCGCCGGCCCGCTCAGGAATCGCCTCCGCCGTCGCCTAACCCTAGTTTTTTCCCCAAATGCACAAACCGTTTCCTGTTCGGCCCCGCGCATTGCTTTAATAACCAGGGCCACCACTGTTGAGCTCTGTTTTTTGCTCTGTTTTTTGCTCTGTTTAATAACCAGGGACAGAGTTTGATTTGGTTTGTTGTGAGGGCAACAACAGCTTTTTTTGCTCTTCTCAAGCCATCTAACCAGCGACAGAGTTTGATTTGGTTTGATTTTGGCCTGAGTTAAATTTGCTAAATAACTTGAGCCATCTAACTGAGAGAGCATTAGCTAAATATTTCATCACAGGTTGTCACAGGTTGAAGAGGAGATAACTTGAGCCATCTAACTTGAGCATACAGGAGTTCAACATGACCATGGATTCTTAACTAAAGCTAGAAATACATTACACTTAGCTAAAGATCATAACATAGTGGAGTCTCCAACATTGTTCACAACTACTACATCCATACATTACACTTAACTAAACCACCCTTCACAAAAGATTAGCAAAGCCTTCTATCAAACCAACTTATATCATGATAGGTATGCTCTGCCTCATCTACCCAGATCATCTTCATCTACCTCATTCCTTCAAGATGTCATGGATCAACTTCAACTTATCTTTGCTCTTCTCAAGTGACTTGAACTTCACAGCAAGCTGGAGCTTTAACTCATCCCTGCGTTTTATCAGATTCTCATGTCCCTTCTTGAACTGCACATTCTCTTCTGTGAGTTTTTTCACAGACTGGGTGAGCTCATCAACCTGAATCTTTAAATTGTTGTTGCCTTCAGCTAGCTTTTCCTTCTCTTTCAAATGATTCATCTTCAGGTTCCTAATGACACTGCCTTGAGCTTCTACCAGGTTCATCAACACTTTGTACTTCTCTTTCATCTTGAAGTTCTCTGCCTCTTTCTTCTCCATCTCATTCTTCATGGCAGCCACAACTGATGCAGTGGCAGCCTCAGCTTTCTTCTCCTTAGCCTGCACATAACTTAAATCCAACACCCTGTCCTCCTGGGCATTGAGAAGTTGATGGACATCTTCAACTAGTTTGTCATAGTTGGCATCCAGATTCCTTTTCTCTTCTTTAAGGTGGTGGATAGTAAGTGAACTTTTCAGGTTATCCTTCCTCCTAGCAGTCCTGCTGTCTACAAACATTTCCCAAAGCTTCAACAATGCATTTTGCATTGTGGGAGGCCACTTTGGGTCAACCCAAGCAAGGAAACCACAATTGACAGCTTCCTGCAATATAGCAAACAATTATATTGTTACTCTCTGAAGAATTACCACTTTTAAAAAATCAACTAACAACATAAGAAGTAAAACCTATATATGTGGCCAACCAAACAATTAGCGACTACTGCAACCTAAACTGCCTCAATTAAACTATTAGCATCTACACTGCCTCAATCAACTACAGCACATGCCTACACAACATGTTGCTGTGAGCTTCAGTACTAATAACTAACTAAAATATGAGCTCCTGCACTGCCAACTAAGCTGCTGCCAATATTACAGTGACCATCATTACTATAAGCATCATAACTACTAAATTGTAAAAACCATATGCTTCATCATCAGTAGTAGTACCTATATTACAGTGAACATGAGAGAGCATCAAACTTACAGGCTGAGCACAAACTAGAAACCTCCTGCCAGTCTCAAATGATTCAAAAGCTACACGGCGCTCAGTTGGCAGCCGATGCTCCACGCAGAGCCCCTCTGGTGCCTTCTCCAAGCCATTGTAGTCTTGGTCTTCAATGCTAGCAGGAATCTACAGGGAGCACATACTGAAATCAGAAAACCAGATCATGAAATCCCCAAATCCCCAAATCCCCAAATCCCCAAATCACGTAACCCTAACCCTAGCTCTATCACTGACCTGATAATGCGTCCCGTCGGAGGAGGAGGAGATCTGCAGGCTGGACAAGTCGTTGCTGCTCTCATCCTCGAAGACCATGGCGCGGCGGGGCGGACGCGGCGGTCTGCGCGAGCGGCGGCGGCGGCGGCGGCTGGAGAGACGAGGGCGATGCGGCGAGGAGAGGGACAGAGTGGAGCGTCGAGTGCGGCTGGCTGCGTACGGGTTCGACCGGACCAGGTACATGGACTGACCGAGACGAATGCTAAACTTACCGAGCGGGTGCGAGCGGGTATGCCACGGTGGCACCTGACCAATGGGCCCTTCAGGTCAGATACGTGGTCAATACACGCTTATACGGCTGTCAGACCGGTATGCAACACTTAGGCTTAGAGTTGGCACTGCATGGCAAAAAAAGTGACTATTAGTACTGACTCGTTACAACGTGCTGAAGTGTGGTAGTTCCTTGCAATTAACTCAGATAACAAGCGTACTTCATGGACGGACCGAGCGTCATCCAACGTAAGTGTTACCCTCCTGCTACGCCGAAGGTGGAGGAAGAGGTTGAAGAGGAGGTGGGCGAAGATGAAGATGAAGAAGAAGAGACGCTGAGTTCTGATGATGACGATGACGGAACCTACGAGGAGTTAAATACTGCAGCCATGATGACCACTTTCACGCAGAAGAGCCAAGAAAAAGGAGACGGCATGAAGATCGTGGTGGTCTACCGCCACACCCTCTTCTCGACGCCGTCGGACGGAGGCGAGCAGCTACTGCGGGGAGACACGGAGGGGCACACGATTCGGTTCGTCGTCCCGCCTGCCCGCTAACACTGCGAGGGCTCTGCGGTTGGTCGGCGCGTCGCTGTCCGCGATGGTATACCCCGGCCACCTCCGTGAAAGGCTCCGGGACCTATGGTCGGGCTTGATCTTGTTGCCCGAGATGAAGCACGGCCTTGGGCCGCGAGCCGGAGTCGAGGTGCGCTTTAACGTGTTTAGCTTCCCGGACGCTGACGACACCCCGGAGCGCAGGGAGAGCGTGTTCGCGGTGGCAGATGGCATGTCGAAGGAGCCGTGGCCCGAGTGCCAGTGCCATGGCGGAATGGAGTACCGCCTGCCGGAAACGGCGCCGATGCAGCGCATCGCGGAGAGCGAAGCAGCTGGGCTGGATTGCCCCGTCTGTTTGCACCTGCTCGAGGGAGACGATCTTGCTGCGTGGCCGGGGTGCACTAGGCCCCACGTCTTCCATGGTGCGTGCTTGAAGCTCGCGCTCAAGAAGATTGACAGGTGCCCCATCTGCAGGTGCTTCTTGCAAATCGAGCCCGAACCACTACCACTAGAGACCACTGAGGATAAGGAGGGCGATGGAGACGCGGCCTTGGCGATTGCCGCCGGCGGCAAGCCTAAAAGCGTTCGGCGGGATGTAGCTATAGCATTCGTGGGTCTCATTTTGTTTGTTTGTATGATGATAGGGCTAATCAGATTCATGATGCATTACGGGTGATATGATCCTAGTTAATTACCAAGTTTCCGGATTCAATGGGGTCGAGAGACTGGAACGAGGGTAGAAGATCGCTAGGTGCGTGGCTGTTTGATGTGTTTTGTGCTTTGTGCTAATCAGAAAATTTTAAGTTCAGATATGAACGGTTTTTCTCAAGTGCAGACTGTGCACGTCTATACTTGATAAGTACACGTACGCGCATGTATGCACATGCACTAGTCAATCCTTGGATTAACTTTAACTGATACTAGGTGGTTTGGTCGCGTGTTGCGTACAAAATTTAAAGATTAATTTTAGAAGTATTATGTATGAAGAAAATGATCCAAATCAAGAGTTATTATGTGTAAATAAAGAGTATGCATTGGTTGCAAAATAGTGTTAACAGATGTTGACATGGCACACTTAGTGAGGTGAAAGGCCCATATTAAGAGAATTAGAATTAGTGAAGATCAACTATTAAAAACATATATATGCTTGCACTACATGGTCTGGGTATAGCTTTACACACGCATGCTGGCTAATACTCTACACGTACATACAAGGTTTTGAGTTTCGGAAACAAAATAATTTCAGACATCATCGAAATATGCAAAATTTCGGAATTCACATATTTCAGATTTCACTTAATCTTAATAATCCTAATCAAATTTAAATTGATTCAAAATCTTTCTCGAAATTTCAGTGTTAAATTTTTTTGTGACCTGACTAAAATATGTGTAATTTCAAAAATTTCACTGAAATTTCATTAAAAAATTTAACCCTGCATACACCTACTATTTTGAATGCCAAGTCTACATCTGTAACATGCAGGCAAGGTACCTGGAAGTATATGTATGAGTACCCGCGTACTGGCCAGCCAGCACGTGTACATACCCAAATACCCATATACTGACCAGCTAAAATTAAATAAAATGGGTGAACCTCCGAGATATAAGCACATGGAGGTGTCTTGTTTAGGTGGCATCGAAATTTCCATGAAGATCCACGTACAGCCAGTCAGGCATGTGAGATGACACAGTATGATTCTATATTTTCCTTAGTTTTGCAAGATACGATTGAGCGAGATATTCTAGCTAGCGCACAAGATAAAACTTGTTAAATTGTTCCCGATCCTCTTAGCTAAGTAACGTCTACGCGTTGGGATAAGATCAATCGTCTTTAATTTGATTGCGGGACAACGATCAGGGGGCTCACCGTCACGCAGCCTGCCATTCACTTCGTCGCGCCGGCCAGACCCCGCTGAAGACGAGGACGCGGTCCTCCCCACCACGCTGCCGTCCGCCATCCACGTCGTCAAGCCGACACCATGAAGGACGAGGAGCCCACTTGCTATGGCACCGCCTACCTTGTATGTCGTCAAGCCAGCGCCCTAGAGGGCGATGACACAGAGCACGTCATCACATGGCCCGCCCTTTACTTCGTCGCGCCGGATGGACGCTGCTGGAGACGAAAACTCGGAGCTCGCCGTCACGCCCTTTGTCCACTTCATCAAGGCGGCACCATGGTGAACGAGGATGTAGATCTCATCGCCATGACGCCACCTGCTCTCTACGTCGTCAACCCAGCACTGTGGAGGACTAAGATGTGAAGCTCACCGCGTCTTCAAACCAGCACTGTGGTGTCACCCGCCGTACGTCTCATCTAGTTGGCGCTGCTGAACACGACAACGCGAAACTCATTTTTAACCCTTCGTTGCTCCGGATGCCACTATAGATGAGGTCGACACCGAACCACTGCCCGGTGCAGCCCACCATCAAACACGACGGCCACACTCGGAGAGACAACACCGTCAGGCCTGTCATGATGAAGTCCATGTTCTGCTCGCCCGGAGATGATGACGTGGCGTCGCTCACGTCCAGCTTAATAGAAGCCGAAGTCAATGAAGTTGAAGAACAAGGGGAGAGGATTTGTGACACGCAGGTTTGGGGGGACTGAGCCCCTCGCGCATGCTTTTTCTTTCTACTTCCGATTTTTAATCTTTCATATCTTTTGAATAAAAAGTTTAAATTAAGTTATGTTTTCATGTTCGTGTCTCTCATCACATGGGCTTTCAAATATTCATTTCAAATATGATTTGATGAGTTTTAAAAACTTATGTTAAGTTTTAACTTTTGAAACTTAGTACGAGCGACAGACAAGAACACAACTTTAGTATTTGCGTCGCTTAAAGTTTCAACTCTGAACTTCATACGAGCGACCGAGAAAATTGCTAGTTTCAGATGCAAAATTTAAGGGATCCAACTACTTTGCAACACCCGTACCCAACACGTAGGCGACATCATCAACACCCGTTGCTATGGTAACATCGATGCCATTGCCAAGGATGCTTTCTAATGTCTACTTCACCACTGACATGAAGTTCGGCAAGGGCAAGGTGTTGCCCAAGACGCCATCAACCCGAAGTACATCTCAGGACAACGACGCCACACTTAGGTACCTTTCTCCCGCTCAAGAAGGACAACGCCCCGCCATGATGCCACCAGCATCGTGTTCACTGGAGGTTGGGGTCGAGGAAGTCAACGTGACCTGAAGACGGGGCGCGATGGAGGGACTAGACGACGTGATTTCATGGACACCACTTCTCCACAAGCCTGTGAGGCGGCGGCTTTGTCTTGGCGGACTGTCGTAGGCCCAACATCCAGCTGAGACGAGGTACCAACCACACCGGCCATGTGAAAGGAAACTTGGAAAATAAGCATACGAAAGGAAGATCTATAGAAAATAATTTGGCATGTGGATTGTGGAGTTAGCACTATATATGGAAATGTTGGGAGTGAAAAGCAATGCTAAAGAGGCAGGAAAAGCTAGCAGCGGGATTTGAAATAGAGAAAGCAAGGTTTATAGTTTCGGAAACAAAATATTTTTGGACCTCATCGAAATATGTGAAATTTCGGAATTCACATATTTCAGGAAGTATTTCAGATTTTAAGATCAATTTTCAGTAAACCTTAATGAATGCTAATAAAATTTAAATTTATTTTCAATCTTTGTTGAAATTTCAGGGTTAAAAATATTTTGGACCCTACTGAAATATGTGAAATTCAAAATTTTCACTGAAATTTTGTTGAAATTTTTTACCCTGGGAGAAAGTATTCCATTTAGGCAACAAAAGACACAGTGTCCCAAGGTATAGATTGGCTCTGTATGATCCCGAATTTCCAGTATCTCTTTTAATTAAGTAGTAGCAGCTGATGACTAGTTAGCGGGATTGTCGCCTTTTTGCTCGACGAAGAACGAGCAGCTTTCGCGTGCGGGGTAGTAGGGAGTGAACACTCAGTGTGTAATTTGTGAGGGGCGATCGAACACTATACAGATATCAAGATTGGTGCCGCCACATCCGACGGCAGAAGCTGAGCTCGCTTCAAATGCTATAGAAATGATGCCAGTTCTATAGCATTTGGGAAAATAAAGGACAAAAACAAATCATTTGTGTGCTAAGTACCAACTCCTACTGGTGTTGATTTCTAAAAAAGGAGAAGACCTAGGCCAAGGTACATTCATGTGCAAGCTAGACCCTAGACTCCATTGTTCAGCCGTTGCCGGAACCTCTTGATGAACATATCGGCAGCCTGGTCAATCTCTTCCTCCATGTTGAACTCCAACCCCTCAACCTCTCTCTTGCTCCTGATCACATCCAGGACCGACAGCTTATCATCGTCGTCTTGATCGCACGCATCTAGTAGCACATCCGCATCATCACCACTGTAACAACAGTTGACATGGTCATCGTTGAAGAGGGGATGTAGCGGCCAGTCAGCTTGGCAGCCACCATGACCATCATCTTGACCCAACATCTCCATATGATGAGAGAGATTGGCCGCAAAGTCACCGCCATGGACGATGACTGATCTCTTCTCGATTGTGCCGAGCACAAAAGTCTTGCGATAGTCCATTCTCTCCCGGTCAGACAGAGTGAGTGCGTGGATCTTCTTAGAGACCATGGAGCCCAGGGCCATCCTGCGGCGCTGAAGCGAGGAGAGGATGAGGAGTCTAGCGGTCTTGCTCTTGCACATCGCAGCCGCTTTCTTCAGGATCTCTGTAGTCTTTCCAATCTTCATCTTTGTTGCTGAGAGGTGGCTGATCAGCTGCTTATGAAGGGCAGCAAGCAAGGAGTTGTGATGCCTCAAGCTTGATAAAAAGAAAGAAATGGTGTAGGTTACTGGGATCCAGATATGAGAGAAACTGGCTTCAAACGAGGCATGGGCTTCGTTCTGATGCTCCAATGGTGTATTTGTAGTCGGAAGCTAGCTGGGGATGCAACTAGCCGTATAATTAACTAACTTTGCTCATGTCACCATCAAACATTTTGGTACCTCGCGTGATAAAGCATGTGAATGCAGCTACCATATGTTGGAGAAAAGAGTTCGACATGTGGAGTGAGCACTATAAGAATGTTGACAGTGGAACTAAGCAAGGAACTTATGGCCAAGTATATATATTCAATTTAAATGAGGTCACAAAGGGCGTCTGTCCCAGGGCTAGGATTCGCTCTTTTGGGTTGGGGTCCCAAATTGCCTTTAATCAAGTTGTAAAGCTCATGATCGATGGCTTAATAAAATGTTTTGCCCAAAGCATCGAGACCGGGCAGCTTTCCTCGGCGATCTCTGGCCCGGCCATGTGATTCATGCCCAAAATTCTAAAAGTCGCAGCTAACACGTCTTTGTTTTTCTTCTTCTTTCCTCCGTTGTGTTCCTGTACGTGAGATCTTCGTAGCTTTGCCTCTCCGCCATGCTCTTTGCTTCTCGCTCATCAACCTGTACAAAGTAGAAGCGATCTCCCCGGTAAATCGAAGCTTCCATTTTTTTTCATGCAGTTAGAACTCAAAAATACTAGACTTACGTAATGCTGTTACGTACCCTACACAATCCTTCTTTTCCCTAACCATACGTCCTCCCCCTGATTTTCAGGGTGGGCCCCAGCCTCCACTAATATCCAATTAAAGGCTGCCAACTCATCTCATTCATAAGATACGTAAAAATATTTTCGTAGGTGTAGCATTGCTCGTTAGAACTCAAGAGTCCCAACGCCATTGCATTAAGAAAAGATGGGAATTATCTCTTGGCCACTTCTACATTTACAGAAAGAAGCTTGCATTGCATCAAAATCAACCTGCACTCCCGCTTTGTGCGGATTCCGCCACGGGCACCGGTACAGAGTATGTATCTCTTTTCTCTTGTCTTTTTTTTTTTGAGAACCATGGTTAAGACCTTACACCACGGTGGTTACACTCTTATTCTGCATTACAAGCCTCACGCTCTCAGGTACGTCAGCTATAATTTTGAAATCACCCAAAATTCTTGCAGTGGCTGCTAGCTCATGAGACAAGGACAACAAGTAGTGAGATATGGCAGCTCAGGCATGGCATGAGAAGGTCACTAAGATGAGGCAAGATGTTTCAGATTCATGGGCCTTCTCCTGAGGCTCGAATTGTGTATTCATAGTCAGGAATGGGGCATGCAAGTGTGTGTAAAAATTTGCCCATGTCATGATCAAACTTTTATAGCGCGTAAGGCATACCTTGTTCCGTCGTTGACCCTGTCTATGTTTCTACGATGGCCTAAGAACACGCTCATTCTTCAGCCGTAGAGAGACATTTGAATTGTCTGGTACCGTTACGAGCTCAAGATACAAGAGTGTCATATAGTGGTAGCAACTAGCAACTGCAATTTTTTCTCTGAAAATGAAATGGGATCTAGCCTACCTAGGACCCAAAGGAAAGATCGATGCGCGCAGGAGATGTTTCATAGACCGCCGCCGTTGCGTTATGCCCGAAGCGACATGGCGCGGCCACACGCCCTGGAGCGCTCCGAGCTACGCCCCTTCCGCACCCTGGTGGTCTCCGTACGCGCCCTGGTGCCCGTCGTGCGCGTCCAGGACATTGGTGACGTTGTGCCCGTGCCAGAACTCCCGTCGCGCCTGGTGGTTGTGCTGGTATGGCGGGACGTTGCCGGCGTAGTGGTTGACCAATTCATGCCGCCGCTCGGAGATGATGTTGTGCCAGAATGGGTTGTCCACGACATAGTACGGCATCGCCCTCGCCTCCGGCGTGAGGCCCACGCGGAAGAGGTGGATGGCGCGATTGAACACCGGCGTGCCGATGTGCGTGACAGGCGCCACCGGGATGCCGCCCAAGCTGAGCTTCCAGCCCTTCGTCAGCCATATGTCTGGTAGTGCGAAGATGTCGAGCCTTGCCATCTCCTCTGCCATGGCGACAGTGAGGCTGCACGCCGGCCAGCTACTGCTGCTGGCTTCGTGGTCGTTGCATTGTTGGGCGCGCGTTGGCTGTATGCGACGGAGTCAGAGAGGGGTGGAGTGAGAGATCTATGTGCATGACGGTGATGTAGAGAGGGATGGAGGGAGTTTTAGGCAGGGTGGGAGGACTGGTTGGTGGCCGAAGGGTGGCCGGCGTTATGCCGCCATTAATGGTAGTGGGATACAGGGCGGGACGCGGTTGCACGGCTAAGACGCCACCCCATCACAGCGTCGTGACCTGCGACGGGCACGGCCACGCGGCACGGCTGTACGCTGTGTGCGCTGCGAGGCCACTGGGATTCGTGCGAAGTACTCTGTTTTATACTCCCTCCGTTTTTTCTCTGTTTTATACTTGCGTCTCCTTTTTTTCTCTGTTTTATACTCCTTACGTTTCTTTTTAGTCTGCATATAAGATTTGCCAAAGTTAAAAAAATTACTTTGACTAAGTTTATAGAAAAAAATATCAACATTCATAATTTGAAATTAATATTGTTAGATGCATCATGAAATTAATTTTCATATCATATAGCTTTAGTATTGTAGATGTTGATATTTTTTTCTATAAAGTTGGTCAAACTTTATAAAGTTTGACTTTGACCAAATTTTATATGCAGATTAAAAAGAAACGAAGGAGGTAAGTCAGTATGTTAGGCGTGTCATGGCGTACATGGTTGTACGCCGAGTCTCACGGGTTCTGTTACGGCGCACGCCCGACGCATGGCTTATAGCCTTATACGCCGGGTGACCGATATAAAACTCTCGGCGTACACGTGGACATATAAGGTGAAAAATAAATTTTCCTGCCGTGATAGTACATGATGGCGACGGAAAGTCAATTCGGCTCCCGGGTGCATTTGCACCCGGGGCCATTTTTGATTTTTTCAAATGTCGAAAAAATTGAAACAAAATTTTTTTGTCATCTTTGTCACATATAAATGCGACCATAAAACTTGAGACAAAATGCTAATCATTTTGTCTTGCGCAAAAAAACAAATCAAAGACCAAATGTCACCTCAAAATGTCACCCAAAATTTGTTTTTTTCGCCGACGAAACACCGCTGCTCTGTTCCGCGTGAATTTCGTCGAGCATGTTTGCGACACCAACATGATCATCTACAATTTTTTTTAGATTTTTTTGAAAACATTTAATTTGTTTTTTCGCGGTACTGTTCATCCGGGTGCAAATGCACCCGGGAGCCAAAACGCCTCCCCCATGATGGCGAGGCAGTGTTAACGCTAGAAGCACCATGCCGGCGGTGTCATCTGCTCGCCGCGTACAATGGGTCTCAGTTGGACAACCTGCAAGAAAACGGCCGTTCTGATGGGTCAAACAGCTCCGAGTGCGTACGTGCATGATCCGTAGGCCTCGATCGGTACGTGACTACATGGATGATTGTGGGCCGCTCCGAGAGTCCGAATCCTAATCGGGATCGGTCAGAGATTTGCTCCGAATTATGATTGTGGAATCTGGAATCTAGTTTTGCTGGAGTCCGAGTACAAATGCGGAGTTACTCTTCCTCTGAGAGCGCAATTCGGAATCGGCAGACGAATCATCGCCCATATAAGCACGCACAGGAACATATGCTTGCACCAACGCACTACCAAAGCAGGCGATCCATTGTCGGGCGAGAGGCATTGTTCACCATCGAGGATCACGCTCAGGCTGAGAATATCCAGATACCAACCACTCCATTAAAAGACCATGGACGGACCGAGCGTCGTCCAGCTTCAGTGTTGCCCTCCTGCTACTCCCAAGGCGGAGGAAGAGGTTGAACAGGTGAACGAAGATGAAGATGAAGAAGAAGATATGCTGAGTTCCCATGATGATTACGAGAGAAACTACGAGGAGTTAGATACTGCGGCCTTGATGGAAACGTACACGCTGAAGAGCCAGGAAAAAGGAGACGGCAGGCACATCGTGGTGGTCTACCGTCACACCCTCTTCTCGGCGCCGTCGGATGGAGGCAAGCTGCTGGTGCGGGGAGGCACAGAGGGGCACACGATCCGGTTCGTCGTCCCGCATGCCGGCGACACTGCGAGGGCTCTGCGGTTGGTCGGCGCGTCGCTGTCCGCGACGGTGCACGCCGGCCACCTCAGTGAAAGTCTCCGGGAGCTATGGTCGGGCTTGATCTCGTTGCCCGAGGTAATGCACGGCCTTGGGCGGCGACGCCGGCCAGCCGGAGTGGTGGTGCACTTTAACATATTTAGCTTCCCGAAGGCTGACTACACGCCGCAGCGCAGGGAGAGCGTGCACGCGGTGGTAGAGGGCTTGATCGAGGAGCCATGGCCCGAGTGTCAGTGCCATGGCGGAATGGAGTACCGCCTGCCGGAAACGGTGCCGATGCGGCGCATCTCGGGGAGCGAAGCAGCAGGGCAGGATTGCCCCGTCTGTTTGCACCGGCTCAAGGGAGGCAATCTTGCTGCGTGGCCGGGGTGCTCTAGGCCCCACGTCTTCCATGGTGCGTGCTTGAAGCTCGCGCTCAAGAAGATTGACAGGTGCCCCATCTGCAGGTGCTTCTTGCAAATCGAGCCCGAACCACTACCACTAGAGACCACTGAGGATAAGGAGGGCGATGGAGACGCGGCCATGGCGGTTGCCGCTGGCGGCAAGCCTAAAAGCGTTCGGCGGGATGTAGCTGTAGCATTCTTGGGCCTCATTTTGTTTGTTTGTATGATGATAGGGTTAATCAGATTCTTGGTGCGTTAAGGGCGATACGATCCTAGCGACCAAGTTCCCGGGTTCGATGGGGCCGAGAATCTGGAATTACGGTCGAGCATCGCTGGGTGCGTGGCTGTTTGATGTGTTTTTGTGCTCTGTGCTAAACAGAAAATTTGAAGTTCAGATATGAATGGTTTTTCTTAAGTTCAGATTGTGCACGTCCATATTCGATAAGTACACGTACTGACATACACGCTACGCACATGCACTAGTCAATCGTTGGATTAGCTTTTAGGTGCATGCATGTTGAGTTTGCTCACGTACTATAGGTGCGGCATGCCGCCGCGTCCGTCGTGAAGCCGACGTGCGTGGCTGCATTGCTTTTCTTTTTATATTATATATGAAAAAAGGTAGTGGATAAGCAAGCTGGCACTTGATAATGTACAAGACAATTTAATTTAGATAAATATACTGAGAGGTATCATCAAATAGTTTCACCCATGGTTACAGACACTTAGCTATATATTTTAAATGTTCCCGCCAAAGCTGTTCCAAACAAGATAGTCAAAGTTTGAAAATTGTCTGGTGCAATCAAAAGTTGTACAGAATGAAGCTTCCTTCGAACCGAAGGAAAATTGATACGGTATACATTAAAAAATCATATTTTACAGATAATACCCCATCCTACAACATAAGAAATTTTTTATTAGTGAACGAAGCAAGATACTCAAGAAGGAAAACAACAGAAAAAATAAATTAGAAAATAAAAAGGATTAACCTTTATACAAAGGTCAACTCTTTTAGGCTCGCTGTTGGCAACCCAGTTAAAAAAATCAACAATATTATTATCTCTTGTAATGTAGACAAATTTTAGTTCACACAACAACAAAAATTAAATATAAATAATCTAGTAAAAAGATAGGACCTTTCGCATTACAGTGCAGTGACGATTTCTTTATACATGATATTTCAAGTAATATCTGTTGCATCTGCAGCCCTTAGTCGTGAAAACTAGCAAGCATGAGCAGCAAAATTAGAGATACATTATCAATAAAAATCAAGCCTAATCTATAATACCTAAATAGTTCATCCCCACTATCGTATTTCTCTGGACATGCAGCCTATCCACCTAAGCACCCTTGCCACATCATCAGTTACTCTTAATTATTTTGATCATGCATCTCACCACATCAGCATTCTTTAAAAAAATTGTGCGATTCTACTCTCTGGAAACCGAAAGAGACCTCTTTGGTCTTCCCTAACTGAACAGTCGCCTGGGCATCTTCTCGATTTCCGCTTCCATCCTCACCCCGCTTCCCTTTCATGAGGAATTGAGTCGTCCGGACGGGACTCTGATCCGGCTGCCCCGCGACATCTACCACTCGAATGAAACGGGTGGAACTCGGATCGAAGTGGCAGCACCAGGCGGAGGAGAAGCCAGCAGATGTCGTGGATGGACATGGCACATGACGAAGCTCGCCGCTGCTCCGCAGGAAGAGGACGCGGCTGTTGCTGCACCCGATTACGGGGAGAAGGAAGCTAGCCAGGCATGGAGGCCGGTGGCGGAGCTGACCGTGGCTTCCATTAACAGATGAACATTTGTTCCGCTGAAGAATTCCAGATCCAAACGATTCTAGATTGAACCTTGGCTCTTGGTTTCTGTTGTCGGTCCGATTGTTTGGTGGATGCCATTTTTGCAAACTGTTAGTACTATGTAAACATCCACGCAAGAGGGCCGTGCACTCCTCCACCTCCAACACTGCTACTCGGGAAGTATTACTCCGATACAGAATCAATCTGTTATCGATATAGATGCTCACCGACATTTGGGAAACGACCGAGTGATTTGCAGTATCATTATGTATTCTGTTTTTCATCTCACTGTCCTTACCAGATTTTGTTTACTTGCAGGTCTTTGGATTTTGGTAGCGCTACCAGGTTATGTTGTCTGATTGATTCTCTTGCAGTGTTGCTTCATGGTTTTATTAATTTCTTCTCCACCAATGTTGATCTATTTGCAGGGAAGATGACTTCCTGATATGCTATTTTTCTCTTCTGATGACATTGTATACCCAGGCTATGTGCATCAGTCAAGGGAATTTTTTTAAATAAGTATGTAATTCTTTTCTTTAATTTGTCATTTGCATGTCAACATAGGTAATAGCGTCAGGTTCTTTTACATACATTTGTGTTTACCTGTTGGATGATAGGAGCAGTTGTACTGAAGCAATAATATTTTGCGTGGATCAATCTAAACAGTGTTTGGTTGGTTTGTCTATTTTGCAGGGATAAACTTCATTAACCGAAGCAGCGTATATATGTTGGAGAATGTGGGTTCAGCTTTCATTTCAATTATTGTCCTATCTGACCTATGAAGGATTTCGAAACTTCCACTCCCGAGTTCAGATTCATATACATGTAGTCTTAATTCTTTAGCATACAAACATTGTGACCATGTTTTTCTTTATTGTTCTTGAAATGCCATGTGCTTTATAAATCAGCTAAGCATCTATATCCTGAAGGTGCCACTCTATTTCCCTTCTAACTTTCCATCATTGAGATGTTTATATCGCGAGATATACATGCATTTTCCGTACTTGGTTGGTTTTGGAAACATTGGCCCTACTTAATTATCTTCAATTGGTACGCTATTCTGAACTCGACGCTGTTAAATGCAGCATTGTAGAGATAGACTAGGGATAGGTGTTTAAGTGGTTTCGGTGGATATAACCGAACTCTCTTTCTCTCTCTTATCCCTTCTTCTCCAAGCATGTAATCTTAACAAACTCCTGTATGCGCTGTTATCCAGGGAGGTGCGCCCCTGCCATATAAACATGCAACGCGTCCCTCCAACGAGGCAAGACGCTTTCCGCCTATCGCACATGGTATCAGAGCATCCCTCTTCCAATACATCTAGCTTTCCAATCTCCATTAGTGCCTAGCATGTCTTCCTCCGGCTCCTCCCAGATCGGCCTCAACAACCAGGTCACGGAGAAGCTCACCCGTACGAACTACGTACTATGGCGCGTCCAGATCACGCCGCAGCTAAGGGGAGTTGGCGTCTTCGGCTATGCCGACGGCAGCACGCCGGAGTCAGCCCGCTTCCTTCCTGGCAAGGACAAGGACGGCAAGGACTCCACCGAGCCCAACCCTCTCCACCCAATCTGGGTCTGGGAGGATCAACAAGTGCTCGGGTACCTGCTCAACAATCTCTCCAAAGAGGTGTTGGTGCAGGTGACCGCGATCACCATGACGCACGCGCTCTGGACAACCCTGGCTGCCATGTTCTCCACGCAGTCGCTTAGTCGCATCAACAACATCCGCACGGCTCTGGTTCATGCGCAGAAGGGAACCCAGCCGGTCGCCACCTTCTTCGCCCACATGCGCGGCCTCGCCGACGAGCTCGCCGTGGCCGGCAAACCGCTCCAAGACGACAAGATCGTCTCCTACATCATCCACGCGCTGGACCTGGAGTACCAGCCTCTGGTGTCGGCCGTCGACGCTCGCACCTCTCCTGTCACCCCGGATGAGTTGTTCACCATGCTCAGCAACTTCGATCAGCGCATGGCACTCTACCAGGGGTCGGGTGGCTTCAAGTCCTCTGCGAACGCCACCTCTCGTGGCCGCGGCGGCCCTCCTCGCGGCAAGGCCCGATCTGGTGGCCGCGGCAACTCCTCAACTCCACACGCCCGCCGTTCCCTCTCCACCAACTCCAAGGGATGCGGCGGTGGCGGCGGCCACGGCTCCAACAGAGCGCGCCCAGATGCACCGCGCTGTCATATCTGCGACAAGCTCGGGCACAGGCCTCGGGGCTGCTGGTACCGCTACGACGACGATGATGACTCCTCCCAGGACGAGGACAAAGTGGCTGCCGCTACTGATGGCTCCTACGGCGTCGATACCAATTGGTATGTCGACAGCGGGGCGACCGAACACATCACCAGCGAGCTCGAGAAGGTGACCATGTGGGAGAAGTAACGCGACAAGGACCAAATCCACACTGCCAGTGGAGCAGGTATGAGGATTCGTCACGTTGGTCATACAGTTATTAAAACCCCCCATCGCAAACTTCATCTTAGAAATTTTTTGCATGTCCCTAGTGCTAGTATGAATCTTCTCTCCGTTCATAGAATTGCCATTGATAATCATGTCTTTCTAGAGTTTCATCTTTTTTTCTTTTTGATCAAGGACCAGGCAACGAAGAAAGTACTCTATCGAGGTAGATGCGTTCGAGGGCTCTACCCATTGATTCCAGCGCGTTGAAGATTCAATAAACAAGCCTACGGTGTTGCCAAGATTTCGTCAACCCGGTGGCACGATCGATTAGGCCATTCTTCTTTTTCTTTAGTTTAAAGATTGCTTAGGAAAAATAAGCTCCCGTTTGTTGGTGAGTGCAATATTGAAACAGTTTGTGATTCATGTCAACGTGCTAAGAGTCATCAATTACCCTACCCTATCCATTGTGATGATTCAATGATGACTAACCCTCTTAACCATTCGCATGAGTTTTGTGATGTTGCAGGAGAAAACGGAAGTGAAAACAGAGAAGAAAATGATGCAAAAATTACTCCCCAAGTGCCATATTTCATGTGTCACGATGGGGGGAGCAAATCTGCCTCGGAGTGCGCTGGATCCGCCTCGGGATCGCCGCAGGAGCAGCAGCGCAGGCAATCTGTGCCGGGATCCGCGCGTGCTGATGCGCCAGAACCGACAGCGGATCCGCTCGCCCGTGTGACCGGCAGCGACTCCGCGCGTGCCACGCGCCCGTCCGCAGCTGGAGCTGACCCCGCGCCCGCTCTGCACCACTCAGCACCCGACAACTGGCAGCATCCGGGTGGCCGAAGCGGCGCGCGCTTCCCGGACGAATCATGCTGCTACAAGCGGCGCGTTGAGGCGCGGCTGACAGGCGCTGAATCCGGTGCAGATTCGCGCGGGCCCGCACAATCATGATCGCCTGACGAGCCGGTCGGGAGGCCGGGATCTTCTGCCCCGCCTACAGCATCTGGTTCACGGGCCGAAGCCACAGAAGATCCGGGGCGAGCACGAGGCGAATCTGCCTCGGAATCTGTAGCGCCCAGAACTCCTGCAGCGTCCGGAACTCCTATTCCTGATTCAGGATTTTCTGTGGCTGCCGATCCTGCTGCACCGTCACAACGACAAACACGACTACGATAAGGTGTGATCAAACCTGTTGATTATAAGCATATAACAAAGTATGGCCTAGTTTGTTCTACAGGTGAACCAGGTGAGCCAACTACACTTGAGCAAGCACTTGATGATGAAAAGTGGAAAAAGACAATGAAGGAAGAATATTTGGCACTTGAGAAAAATAACACGTGGCATCTAGTCCCTCCACAGCAAGGTAAAAACCTTATTGATAGTAAATGGGTCTTCAGAATAAAAAGGAAATCTGATGGAACCATTGACCGGTACAAGGCAAGACTTGTTGCCAAGGGTTTTATACAACGGTATGGAATAGACTATGAGGACACCTTTAGTCCCGTTGTTAAAGCTGCAACCATACGCCTTGTTTTGTCCATTGCTGTTTCTAGGGGTTGGAGTCTCAGGCAGCAAGACGTTCAGAATGCGTTTCTGCATGGCGTTCTGGAAGAGGAGGTCTATATGAAACAACCTCCTGGGTTTGAAGATGAAAAAGCACCCTCATTTGTATGCAAACTTGACAAAGCACTTTATGGGTTAAAGCAAGCACCAAGGGCATGGTACTCACGCCTCTGTCATAAGATGCAGACACTTGGCTTTGTTCCTTCCAAGTCTGATACTTCACTGTTCATTTACAATAAACTGAACACGCCCATATTTGCTCTCATTTATGTTGATGACATTATTGTTACAAGTTCATCTAATGAAGCAATTGTAAGTGCATCTAGTGCCCCTTAGTGATTTTGGTGTATTGAAGACTTATAGGTTAAGGGACTAATGTGTTTGTGAGTGTACACAGGTCTATAAGTCTATGAGGAGTTTGATATTTACAAAGAAAGTCGACCCCTAAAAATGAAGTTCTTCGACTGAAGACTTTGATATTCTGAAGACTTTCTGAAGACTTTGAAAGTGAAGAAATTGGTGTGACCTTGAAGACTTGGTATTCATTTGAGGAACATGAAGCGTGAAGACTTTTGTTTTCGTAGTTTCGTTTTCTCTTTCTTGAGTCATAGGAAACACCGTCTTTGTTAAAGCGGTCGAGGAAATACTAAGGAAAAATTTCCATGTGATGCTCAACTCAAAATCCTACACCTACCAATCCCTTCGAGTGAAGCCTTTGGAAATCTCATACAGATTCATCAATTTCTTGATGGCGGAGACAAAGTTCTTCCAGTCATTGAGAATTTGTTCTGACCGAGGAGTTAGGAATTCGCCATCTGGATTGCCTACGATGAGGAACATGATAGCCCCGAGGAATTTGAGATTCAAATTTCGACCGTTCTTGTCTTCTTGGCACCTGTCCTAAAATATCTTATCCACCTAACGGTCATATCATTGAAGGGCATTTATGTCTTATCATGTCGGGCTGCTCCCTAGGCTATAAATAGCCGCCCCCTACAACCACTAGCTGGTTGGCTGCTCCGAGCGAAACTTGACACTTGTCATTTGAGAGCAACCCATCCTCCGAGGACTTTGAGGGAAAATCATCGAGTGAGGAAAAACCCAAACACCAAACCCCTACAAACCCAAAGTGATTGAGCATCACTGAAGAGATTGATCCTGCGTGGAT
The DNA here is from genome assembly GCA_021605205.1 of Aegilops longissima. NCBI lineage: Eukaryota > Viridiplantae > Streptophyta > Magnoliopsida > Poales > Poaceae > Aegilops > Aegilops longissima. The sequence goes on along the minus strand of CM038680.1, from coordinate 506,753,777 downwards.
CCGACGCTTGTTACCTTTGAAGACTGTGCTTCTTCCAGACGGTTAGGCGTCACGGTCTAGAGCATCCAAGAGGAATTGTGGATCGCCGAGTGACCAAGTCTGTGAAGGTTTGGAAGTCGTCTGAAGACTTACCACGAGTGATTGGACGAGGTCTGTGTGACCTTAGTTCAAGGAGAATACGGTGAGGACTTGGTGTCCCGAGCTGCGTGCTCGCCGATCGGGTGTCCGGACTGTGTGTCCTCGTGTTTAAATACTCAGCCGCTCCAACCAGACGTATAACCGAGACAGCAGTTGGAACTGGTCTACCAAATCATTGTCTTCACCAACCTTATCTGGTTCTATTTCCTCAACCCTCTCATTTCCTCATTCTTGTGTTGAGTGTTCATTCATATCTGTGTTTGAAGACTTTGATGAAGACTTTCTCAATTTCCTCAGTTCAATTTCTTCAGTCTGTTTGTCTTCATCTTGTGCTATCCAGTGTTTACGCTTTCTGTACTCTTTGATTGTCTTCATTTCATCATGATAACCATGCCCGCATTCTCTTATGCTTACTCTGAGTACTTATTCCGCTGCAAGTAGTTCTTCGCTAAGGAATTTCCTCACCGGCAAATTCCTCAGTGAAGAAATCATAAAAATCGCCTATTCACCCCCCCTCTAGTTGATATAACGCACTTTCAATTGGTATCAGAGCAAGGTACTCCCTTGTTCTATGTGATTTTGGTTTAACCACCTGGAGTTTTAGTTATGTCGACCGCAGGTATGAAGAAAGTGACATGTCCTATCTTTGACGGTCTTGATTATCCCAAGTGGAAGGCCATGATGAGGAAGCGCCTCATGGCAATGGACAACGAGCTGTGGACCGTCACTGAAATTGGTCTTACTGATCTATGCAAAACGGCAAACGCAGATGATATTCGCAAGTACACTCGTCTTGATATCATGGCGAAGGACATCATCTGTTCCTGCCTATCTAGAGATGAATTCAAGCGCATTATGCATCTTTGCAATGCGAAGCTTATCTGGGACCGAATCTCCGATGTCTATGAAGGTCATCGAACCCATCATGATCCTTGGTTTGAGGACTTCAAGGAATCTCTGAAAACGATGACTTTCGAACCAGAATCATCATCTTCTGCATCATGTCTCATGGCAAAGGGTGTCGAGGTAACCGAATGTTCCTCATCTGAATTTAGTGACTATGAATCTGATGATGATGGATCTGATGATGATATTGAACCTAGCTATACCAAACTTGTTTGCATTGCCACCAAACAACAACATGCCTTGGAAAAGGTTCAAAACATGCTAGATAAAAGTGATGATATGTTAGGTGAAGAAATGGATCGCACTAAAGCCCATTGAAAATCTTCGAGACTTGAGTCTAGGTTTGACAACCTTCAAGGTCATCATAACACTCTCTTGTCGATCATGAGAAACTTTCTTATGAATTTCTTCAAAGAAAGCAAGATCTTGAGAAGCTAAGAGTGAGTTATGAAGATCTTCGAAGGAGCGCGATTCATTACTTGCTCAACAAATCAGCGCTTCTCGTGAAGAATTTGTTCCTCCATGCTTAAAGTGCATTGAGCGTGAATCGCTAATTCTTCACCTGAATGTTCAAATGCTTCAACTATTACAAATTCTTCACCTGCCTCTGCTATCACTAATTCCTCATCTGAGGACATTGCTAGTATTACTGACGATGCAGGGCTGAAGGAATTGTACATGACATGCATGTACAAAAGCCTCAAAGGGCATCAGACTCTTTGTGATGTGCTTAAAAAGTAGATCCTCAATAGGAACCCTAGGAAAGAGGGTATTGCCTTTGAGAGGAAACTCAATGCTGATGGAACATATTGGAAGCTGAGCGGTATCCCAAAACCTCATGGGTTGCTGCAAAGGGACCTCCAGATTGATCCATCGACTTATCTGACTTTACATGCGAATCTCCTCATTCTTCCGATGAGTCATTTGACTCCAACTATAAACTGTTTAAAAATCAGAATAGTGAAGTATTTGCTAGATATGTTGGCACTAACTGCAGGAACGGTTCCCCTATGAAGAAAATCTGGGTTCCCAAGAAGTGCCTTGAAAGTCTTCAGGTGAATGTCCTCATGACACCACCTGTGAAGAATAGGAACCCCAGATCAAACTCTTCAAATGGACCAAATTCTTCATATGGATCCAAGTCCTCATACGGACCAAATTCCTCATGTGGATCAAATTCCTCAAAAGGATCAAAGTCCTCATATGATTATCATCGTGCTAACAACTCTGTTTCGCAGGGTAGAGCTAAGGGCTATGAATATGTGCATTATTCTTCAAACCAATATGTTCATAAGTCCCGAAGAATTTCTCTCGCTTATTCATATGCTTACCCTAACCCCTCTTATGTGAAACGAAATGGATTGGCCTCTATGCCACCATTCTCATATGGTGCTCGCAGAGTGATGAACTCTTTGCCACCCCTTCAGATGTGGGTGGTGAAGAAAAAGAACTAACCTCTTCTGCAGGTCAGGTCTCCGGCGTGCTTCAAACGTCTGAAGAATTTCTTTGGGGTGACAAAACTGCTCGAAAGGACGCAGAGCTAATCATGATGAAATGAACTTTCATTTCACACGTCCTCATACTACTTATCTGTTATACTGGCTGATGAAATTCATCTGATGAACTTGATATCATATTCTTCACTGATGAAGTATATGAGATCGTAAGTTGCACTAATTCATCTGCAGGATGATCAACCCAAAGCCACTGAGTGGGTTCTCGATAGTGGATGTACAAATCACATGACCGGTGACAAGAATCTATTGATGGATGCTCCTTATCACCGTCACATCTGAAGCATATTATCTTTGCTAACAAAGGCAAAAGTCGGTATTGGGTCTTGGTAAGGTTGCGATCTCTAAGGACATACACATGGACAAAGTCATGCTTGTTGAGTCCTTAGGATACAACCTCATGTCAGTCTCAATGCTTTGTGATCTTGATATGGTTGTTATCTTTGGCAAGTATCATTGTGTTGTGATTATGGAAGCTGACAATTCCAAAGTCTTCGAAGGCTTTAGGAGAGGAGACTTGTATATTGTTGATTTCTCTACAGGACCACAACCAGCCGTGTGTCTACTTGCAAAAGCTTGAGAAGGCTGGCTATGGCATCGGTGACTTGGTCACGCAGGCATGAGGAATTTGCACACGCTTGCAAAGAAGAAGCATGTCATTGGCATTGAGAATGTCAAATTCCTCAAGGATCACTTGTGTGGAGCTTGTGAAGCTGGAAAAATGACCAAGGCCAAGCATCCAGCGAAGACTATCATGACCACTACTCGTCCCTTCGAATTGCTTCACATGGACCTCTTTGGTCCTAATCATTACTCAGCAGTCACTAATGATGCATCTCTATATGGCTTTGTTATTGTTGATGATTACTCTCGTTACACATGGGTACACATTGTTACTTACAAAAATGAAGTGCAGGAAGTCTTCAAACGATTTTCCTCGAGGGCTTCAACTAACTTTGGTGTGAAGATCAGACACATCAGGAGTGACAATGGAACTGAGTTCAAGAATTCCGGTCTTGATGCCTATCTTGATGAACTTGGTATTACTCATGAGTTATCTGCTCCCTATACTCCTCAACAAAATGGCGTCGTGGAGCGCAAGAACAGAACTCTTGTTGAGATGGCTCGCACTATGCTTGATGAATACAAAACGCCTAGTCGTTTTTGGATTGATGCAATTGATACCGCGTGCCACATCATCAACAGAGTATATCTTCACAAATTCTTCAAGAAGACTGCCTATGAACTCCTCACTGACAAGAAACCCAATGTGAGTTATTTCAAAGTCTTCGGTGCTAAATGCTGGATTAGAGATCCTCATCACAGTTCTAAATTTGCACCGAAAGCACATGAAGGTTTTATGCTTGGTTACGGAAAGGACTCGCACACCTACAGAGTCTTCAACATCGCTCTTCACAAGATTGTTGATACTGTAGATGTGCGGTTCGATGAAACTAATGGCTCGCAAAGAGAGCACCTACCTTCTGTGTTAGATGAACCAGCACCTGAGGAATCTATCAAGTTCAAGGCAACTGAGGATGTCATTCCTACTGAAGAATTGTAACGCCCTCGATGCGGCTATATCTCCCACGTGTCGAAGCACGACTTAGAGGCATAACCGCATTGAAAGCAATGTCGCGAGTGAGGTAATCTTCACACAACCCATGTAATACATAAGGGAAAGAGATACATAGTTGGCTTACAGTCGCCACTTCACACAATACATAAATAAACATCCATCATCCAGATTACACTCAAGGTCCGACTACGGAACCAAAATAAAAGAAGACTACCCCAAATGCTACACAGATCCCCGATCGTCCCAACTGGCTCCACTACGATCATCGGGAAAAGACACATAGTAACGACCACGTTCCTCATCGAACTCCCACTTGAGCTCGGTTCGTCACCTGCCCGCATCGCCGGCACCTGCAACTGTTTTGGTAGAATCTGTGAGTCACGGGACTCAGCAATCTCACACCCGCGAGATCAAGACTATTTAAGCTTAAAGGAAGGACAGAGTTGTGAGGTGGAGCTGCAGCAAGCGACTAGCATATATGGTGGCTACATTCGCAAAGGAGAGCAAGAAGAGAAGCAGGGCGCGGTCGTGAAGCTAGTAGCGATCCAGAAGTGATCCTGAACTAATTACGTCAAACATAACTCCAACACCGTGTTCACTTCCCGGACTCCGCCGAGAAGAGAACATCACGGTTACACACGCGGTTGATGTATTTTAATTAAGGTCAACTTCGGGTTTTCTACAACCGGACATTAACAAATTTCCATCTGCCTCATAACGCGGCACGGCTTTGAAAGATAATACCTGCAGGGTGTCCCAACTTAGCCCATTATAAGCTCTCACGGTCAACGAAGGATATTCCTTCTACCGAAGACCCGATCGATCTCGAATCCCGGACTACAAGACATTTCGACAGCAATAAAACAAGACCAGCAAAGCCGCCCGATTGTGCCGACAAATCCCGATAGGAGCTGCACATATCTCGTTCTCGTGGCACATCCGGATAGGTCAGCCCTCGAGTAAAACCAGCCCTCGAGTTGCCCGTGGTGGCCCCATGATCTGCCCATTTCGGGCCAGCACTCGAAGGAGCACCGGTCCGGGGTTAAAATAAAGATGACCCTCGGCTCATGAAACCCGGGGAAAAAGGCTTAGGTGGCAAATGGTAAAACCAATGTTGGGCCTTCTTTGGAGGAGTCTTATTCAAAGCAAACTGTCAAGGGGGTCCCATAAATCACCCAACCGTGTAAGGAACGCGAAATCAAGGAACATAACACCGGTATGACGGAAACTAGGGCGGCAAGAGTGGAACAAAACACCAGGCATAAGGCCGAGTCTTCCACCCTTTACCAAGTATATAGATGCATTAATTATAGCAGATATATTGTGATATCCCAACAAGTAAACATGTTCCAACAAGGAACAACATCTCCATGTTCCAACAAGGAACAAACTTCATCTTCACCTGCAACTAGCAACGCTATAAGAGGGGCTGAGCAAAGCGGTAACATAGCCAATCAACGGTTTGCTAGGAAAGGATGGTTAGGGGCTTGACATGGCAATATGGGAGGCATGATAAGCAAGTGATAGGCATCGTAGCATAGGCATAGCAAAAGAGTGAGCATCTAGCATAGCAAAGATAGAAGTGATTTCGAGGGTATGGTCATCTTGCCTGTAAAGTTCTCAGAGTTGTCGAAAGCTTGATCCTCGTAAGCGTTTTCAACAGGTTCCTCGTTCACGTACTCGTCTCCCGGTTCTACCCAAAGCAAGAACACAAGCAAAGGAACCACAATAAATCACGGTGCAATGCACAAGCAACATGATGCAATACATGGCATGATATGCGAGATGTGATATGCAATGCGTATGCGTGCTCCGGAAGGAAAATGATGAACCAGGCATCAACTTGGCAAACCAAGTATGCCGCTGGAAAGGTGAGATGATTTCGGTTGAAATCGATATAAAGATCACCGGAATCGGATGCACGGCTTGCAAATGACAAGCAAAACAAGAATGGCACAAATCTGCCATTAACAGCATGATACCACATAGCAAGCAACAAGAAATTAAGCTACTGCACCCAAACGTACCAACAAAGCATATGGCAGTGATCTACTCAAGATGCTTAACAAAAGATGAACACTGAGCTATGGCTAAATCACACCTTAACAGGTCCAAACAAGCATGACAAAAGTGCAAAATTTATCAGCTGCACCGACTTAGTGAAAAAATACTAACATGGCAGAATCAGCATCAGGAAGCAATGTTCAGAGCAAGCAAACAGCATGCTACAGGAACTTATAATAGCAAAACAAGGCATGGCATGAATCTACTCAAAGCATAGAACAAAAGTCCCTTACTGACTATGAGCCAAAAGGGATCAGAAAATGCAATAGCACCCATGTCAACATAGCAAGTTTCGTTAACAGATTCAGCAACAGGGCATGACAAAAACAGATAACAAGTAGGCATGTTTAAGAGCTCGATGCACTCACTACAGAGCATTACATGATAAACTAAGCATACATCCATCAAGAAGACATGGCATAGAAGCTATACATGGCAAGAACAACATCATAGCATACACGGATCAACTACAACAACCTTGGCAAAATTGAATAACATGTAAACAACCTGCCAGGAAACATTTTATAGCAAAAGTAGAGCTCGATTGACTCAAGCTATGGCACTCCATAATTGCAAACAAGGGCATGGATGTATAGAGCATAACCATATGTTCAAAACATCCTTACTGAAGTATCTCAAAATATGCATGGATCTCTCGGTAGCATCAAGTTTTACATGGCATAAAAATATCAGCAAAACAGGGGCTAAAATCAGCAACATCATGAAGCCTAGTTTGCAAGCTTGTGCTAGTCACCACAGAGATCACAAAAATACATGGCATACACCCCTGTAAAGATGGCATGGCATATTACAAAACACATGTAGGACTCAAGATCATAGGGTGCACACATCAATCATGGTAAAAATGACAAAAGTGCATGTTCAGATAAGAATCTGAAACTAACATCACATAGCCCTCTTCCAACAGAATTTCGGGCATCAATATGAGCTCAAATGAAAATGATGCAATGAGATGAAATGATATACTCATCGAGACGAACATTTTGACATATTACACGCACGAAACGGAGCAATATGCAGAGAGTTATGGCATGATGAAAATGCAACAAAGTAATCACAGGAATATGACTTAGAGGGAATTCGGGGGGGGGGGGGAGAAGAAGTAAACCGAGTCGATCTAGGGTTCGAAGCGGCCGGAGCAGCTCACCGGAGCTGGAGGAAGGAGAGGCCGGGCGGCGCCGGCGGGGGACCTCGGGGCGGCGGCGCTAGGGCGGCGGTGGCCGGGTCGAGAGGCCGGCGCGGGCGGGCGCTACTGGAGGCGCTGACGGGCGGCGGAGAGCGGCGGCGGCGGGCCGAGGCGGCGGCGGCTGGCGGCGGCTGGCCGAGCGCAGGGCGGCGCTGGGGAGCGCGGCGTCTGACGGGCGTGGGGGGCCCGCAGACGGGCCAGGCGGGCCAGCAGCTGCTTGTGGTGGCAGGCGCCACGTGGCGGCACGCTGATTCGTCCGGCGGCGGGCGGACGTGTCCGCCCGTCCGGATCGTCCGGCGCGCGGAGAGGATTTTCGCTAGGGTTTGCCCGTTTGGAGGGAGATGCATATTTATAGGTAGAGGGAGTTAGGAGTGTCCAAATGGGGTGCGGTTACGCACACGATCGTGATCGAGCGGCGATGGACATGGAAGTGACTTAGATGGGTTATTGGGCTGTTTTGAAGGGGTGTTGGGCTGCAACTTAAAAGAGGCCTTTGCGAGAGTGCGGTTAACCGTTGGAGTACCAAACGAGCTCCAAATGACCCGAAACTTGACAGGTGGTCTACCGGTGGTGTACCAAGGCCACTTGGCAAGCCTCGGTCCATTCCGAGAAAGTTTTAGTACCCGCTCACGGAAAAATGTAAAAGGGGACGCCGGGGGACATAGGAGTGCCGGATTGCAAAACGGACAACGGGGAAAATGCTCGGAATCACGAGACAAACACGTATGCAAATGAGATGCACATGATGACATGATATGAAATGCATGACATGGACAAAATGCAAAAAATGAAGAAAAACCCAACCACGGAGGGAATATCTTATCACAATGCCGAAAATGGCAAGAGTTGGAGTTACAAATATGGAAAGTTACATCCGGGGTGTTACAAGAATCTGCTGAAGAATTCATTCCTGTACGCGAAGAACGTCGAGCTGATGCACCTGAAGATAATGCTGAAGACAATGGTGGTGAGGAAAATGATCAAATTCCTCGACGACAACCAGCTCATCCTCGCGTTGCAAAAGAAGTGCAAGTTGACAAGATCATCGATGACATTGAAGCGCCAGGTCCTCTCACACGCTCAAAAGTTTCACATTTATCTAAGCTTTGTGGGCACTATGCTTTTGTCTCTATCACAGAGCCCACTAAGGTAGATGAAGCATTTCTGGAGCCTGAGTGGATTCAGGCCATGCAAGAGGAATTACATCGATTCGAGCTCAACAATGTCAGGAACTGGTCAAACGTCCCAGATCCTCGCAAGCATAATATCATTGGCACAAAGTGGATCTACCGCAACAAGCAAGATGAAAATGGCCTTGTGGTGAGGAATAAGGCACGACTTGTAGCTCGAGGCTACACACAGGTTGAAGGAATTGATTTCGAGGAAACTTTTGCACTTGTTGCTAGACTTGAGTCTATTCGCATATTACTTGCTTATGCTAACCATCATAATATCACTTTATATCAAATGGATGTAAAAAGTGCATTCCTGAATGGTAAGCTTGAGGAAGAAGTATATGTTGCTCAACCCCCAGGTTTTGAAGATCCAAAGAATCCCGACAAAGTCTTCAGACTCAACAAGGCCCTCTATGGTCTCAAAAAAGCCCCACGGGCATGGTATGATACATTGAAGGAATTCTTCGTGAAGAATGGCTTCACACCCGGTTCAGGAAGGGGTGGGGCGCCAACCTGGGGCGTGACCTCCGCAAATGCAAGAAGTCTTTGTTGTCCGCCATCCAGGCCCTGGACCTCTGCACCGACATGACGTGGACTCTCCCCGGAGGAGTGGCTTGCTCGATATGACTTTGAAGACCGGCTCTCTGTAATCTACACCAACGAGGAGACCTATTGGTACTTGCGTGGTGCCCAAAAGTTGGTGTTGAAGGGTGATGCGAACACGGCATATTTCCAGGCCATTGCGAATGGCCGTCGTCGTCGCAACACCATCCCCCTCCTTTTGGATGGCCCAACCCTCCTTCAGCCCCCTCGTGATATTCGGGCCCACGTTGATGGCTTCTATAGGACCCTATTCTCATCTTCTCCTCGGAGCGGCTTATCGCTGACCCTTGACTGCTGGTCCGGCCGCCAGTTAGTCTCCAATGCGGAGAACGTGGCCCTTACGGCCCCCTTCTCCGAGGGCGAGGTCTGGGCGGCCATTAAAGGCATGAACCCTACCTCGGCCCCGGACCTGGATGGCCTCCCGGTTAAATTCTTCCAGTCCTTCTGGAATGTGATCAAGCCTGAGATCATGGCCATCTTCGACGAGTTCTACGTGGGATCCATCGACCTTGGGCGCCTCAACTATGGGATCATCTCGCTCATACCCAAGGTGCCTGGGGCGTCTGACATTCGTCAATTTCGCCCGATCACGGTGATTAATGTGATCTTCCGGATTCTGGCAAAAGGGTACGCCAATAGGGTGACCCTTCACTACTAGGGAAAACCTTATACACAGAATGTTACCAGTAGCGCTGTACAAAATCATACGCTACTGCTACTTAGCAGCAGCGCGCGTAAATAAATCGCGCTACTACTATGACTTTAGCAGTAGTGTGTACTAGAAAAAAGAGCTGTTGCTATGTTTGAACTGGGCGCACATGGCTAGCCCAACCTAGCGATAGCGCATATCTTCGCCCAGCCTATCTGCTACTCTCCTTAGCTGTGGCGCTTACATTTAAGGCGCTACGCTAACGGAAATAAAATAAAGTGAAAAACAAGTAGAAAAGTAAATGAAAATGAAAGAAATAGAAAAAGGAGAAAGGCAAAAAAAAAGTAAAGAAAAATAAAAGAAAAGGGAAAAAGGAGGAAGAAATAGCAGTAGCGGGTTTCAGGAAACGCGTTGTAGCTAACTTAGCTATAGCGCGTTTTCGGAAACGCACTACCATTACGTTTCACTTAAACAACGGTTCCACCCCCCCCCCCCCGCCACCACACTTCTTCCCCAAATCCCTCGCCCTCGCCGCCGTCTCCCCAATTCGCCGTCGCCCACTTAGCCGCCGTCTCCTGCAACCTCACCTTCTCCCCGAGGCCGCCGTCATCCTCACCGCTGCCCCGAGGCCGCCTCAGCCTCACCGCCGCCCGAGGCCGCCTCGGCGTCACCGTCCGGCGCCCTCCACCTCACCGCCGCCTCGAGCCCGCCCAGACCGCCGTTGCCCGTGCCCGAGGCCGCCCTCTCCGCCTCTGCCTCCGTCACCGAGCACCTCCCGCCACCGCCTCCCCTCTCTGTAAGTCCCCACCCTCCCCCTCCTCTCTCTCTCTCTGCATTTTAGAGAAAAATTAGTAGAGCAAAAGTTTGTTTATAGCAAAAAATTTAGTTTAGATCAAAGGATGTTAAGTAGTAGATGTTGGAGCAAAAATTAGTTTAGAGCAAAAAAGTTGGTTTACAACAAAAGTTAGTTAGGGCAGTAGGGTTTAATTAGGGTAGATGCTGCTTGTATAGTATATAGTGATACTAGTAGATGTTAATTAGGTTAGGGCAATAGTTGTACTAGTAGATGTTAATTAGATGTTTTTCAGTTAGGGCACTAGAGTTTTGCTAGGTTAATTAGGTTAGTAGTGCTGCTAGTAGTAGTGGTACAGTAGGTTAATTAGGTGATGTTAAATGAATAACCTAAATGAATGAAATTCGTAGTTAACTGAATTTTTTTTCCTTTCATCATTATAGAGCACTAAAGTTAACTGAATTTTGTTCTATTAGTAGTTAAATGAATTTTCTTCTACACTTTGTTTTTGAATTAGCTTGTGAAATTTGGATATGTGGTTGCTCGTGTATATTTGGACATGTGTTGCGTGTCGAAGAGGGATAGTTGAACACTGCTTCTGGGAATGATGCTGAGTGGCCTATGTTTTGCGGAATGTTGATTCATTTCTGTTCGGCAAATTTGGTTCTCGATTTGTCCACTTTTAGCAAAGGTCATGCCAAAATTTTCCGTGAATTTCGGCATGACTTGTGCTACAAACTAGGACATATCGAGTGCCCGGGATTTGCCACACCAGGAAGGAGTCAACATTCCTGCAAAATAATAGGCCTTTTTTATGTCATTATTCATTTTATTAGGTCTAGAATTAATTGACTAGATTTAATCATAGGAAACATGGCTAGCAACGATGAAGGACAGGGTTCTGGTGATTGCGACGACGTCTACACCGGCGGAACAATTTTTAGCCTTACCGACGATCAACCGATGTTCTTGCTGGGCCCACCGGTGGCATCGGGGACTGAGACCGACACGCAGACCGGTGCTGAGACTGAGACCGGCGCTGAGACTCGGACCGGCATCGAGGCCGGTGCTGAGACTGAGACTGGTGCTGCCTCGGGTAGCGGAGCCGGTGTAGAACCGAAAGCAAAGAGGCAACGGCTTCCTAACAAACTCAGGACTACTAGACTGGTGGTCATGGAGGTGGACGACGGCATTTTTGAGCCAAAGGCGCCCGAGGAAGCGCGTCGATGCTACGGCAATCAAATAGGCTGCATCGTACGGACAACTGCCACCATCAACGATGAGAAACTACAGAAGATAGAAAATATGAGGAGCTCCCTCCTAAAGAAGTTTCACCAGATATTCTTGTTCCCGGGACGGAATGAGAAGGATTATGAAGATCCAGACGAGGACCCGGCAATGAAGTAGATAAACAAACACGCCATGACCAAGTTTAGCGACGCGTTGGCCGCCTGGAAAACTCGAGGGAAAGCAAGGATCATTGACAAGAAGGAACCCTACTCCGAGATTGTAAAGGATAATCCGACAATCACGGAAGAGCAGTTTCAAATATTCAAGGAGGCTTGCAAGGGCGAAGCTGTCAAAAAAAGTCTAAGTACATGAAGGGGCTTCAAGAGAGGAACATTGGGAGCCACCACCTCGGAAGCCGTGGTTACGGCGGAAAGAGGTCCAAATGGGCCAAGGAGGACGCGAGGTCGCGAAGCAGGCATCCTGACCCTTGGTGGATTTCACCATCCCGCAGGGGCGTGACGTCCTGAGGGCCCGACACCGTTGGGACCCAGTGAAGAAGGTTTACAAGACAACACCGGTCATTACGGTGTTCATGAGACTACTGGTAATTTTAGTTTCTGATCAATTTGACTGCACACGTTAGTCATATTTGTAAACGATCCTTGTGCCTTTTGAAGAGAGAGCAACACCAGATTGCAGCCAAAAGCGACTCGCCGTCTGAGGCATTGGCGAGGCCCAAGTGGGACACTCCATTCAACCGGGCGTTGAACATATTGAAACGACAACAGATACTCGACTGTCGTATGGACGCGTGCATGGTGTCGGAGACGGCGCCACGTGGAATAAGTACTACCGTGAGACCACGGAGGAGAGAAAGGAAAGACGGAGGTTAACTGAAGAAAACATCGACAAGAAGGTTGAGATTGCGGTTGAGAAGAAATCATCTCAGACAGTCGCAACAGCGGTAGCTGCCGCAAAACAGGTGTTTGCAGATTTGTCTACTTCCTTGGTGACGGGCGTTTTCACTTGGACAAGGCAAAATCCGGAAAAAAATGCAAAGGACTTTCCCCTTGCTGACTTATTGGGGAGCAGCTCGACTAGCGTTGCACCAGCACCTGCTCCCGCACCGGACGTGCTCAGTGGTGCTTCGTCTTTGGCTGAGCTCGACGCCCTCACGTTATCTGTCACACCGGCCCCCTTCAATATAAATGTATAATCTCGCGTTTTCGTTGCCTTTCGGATGTCTCACGTCGCAGACTTTTCTTTGCAGGCCGATTTAAACCCCATGCACCATATTGAACACCATCGGCGACGGAAGGTGGGCGTGGGAAGGCGGCGATAATGGAGCCGAAGGAACCATTGTTCCACAGTGGCGATCCCCAAAGCGTCTTCAAGGTTTCCGTGGCCAGTGTCAAACCGGGCCACGAGAATTTGCCTCCTCCAATACTAATGGTGGATGACGAGGAGACACCGTGGCGGCTTGGTGATTGTTGCAATGGGTGGGTCATGTTGTGGCCAAAGAGTCTGCTTCGTTTGGAGGCGGTCGGGAGCACACCCACGAGCACGCAGCCTCAGCAAGGTATGAACATCAACACCCCACCTACCCAATTAGCGTCGGGTGTCGGGTTGGGTGATAGCGAACGGGGTAAGGAGGAGGCTCCATTAGTCGCTGATGACGTTGCCATGGATGAGGATGAGGACGACGGTGGCGCTGAACAGTATGTCTATACTGGCGCCTCCTCAGGGTTAGAGCGTCATGAGTCGGTGCCTGAATTGCCGTCTCAATGTATTATGGATGACCTTCCGGTAGTAAAGAAGTATAGGAAGAGAGCGAGGAAAGGCAAAAAAAGCTGATACTATGATCCAGCTGCCTCACCAGCCTCGGCTTCAGGACCGTATAGATATCCCCGATGGGGATAAATGGCATATCCCCGGTCAACCAATCCTACCTGCAACAGCGCTAGGGGTCAGATTTGGCGATCTAAGGAGACTTCATGACGATGTGCTGCGGGTAGAGAAAGGCCTCATCGCCTCGAAAGATCTAGGATACCCACTCTACGTGGTTAATTGTCACGCCCAATATGCGACCCTATCCAAAAGGAACTCGACGGTCCCACCAAGGATAGACCCGCATATTGAGACGCTTTTGCAAGGTGGATATCATTACATCAACATTACATAATAGATGGGGATACATACATAAGGCATACAATGCCACACGAATACAACATCACATCATATACAAGATCAACATCCGACTACGGATGAAACATAAACAGAAACTCAAACAATATCCACCCTGCTATCCCAGGCTGCCGACCTGGAACCTATCCCCTGATCGAAGAAGCAGAAGAAGATCTCAACGCAAGCAAGCATCGCTCTCGCGTCATGATCATCGCGTAACCTGCACCTGCAACTGGTGGTGTAGTAATCTGTGAGCCACGAGGACTCAGCAATCCCATTACCATGGGTATCAAGACTAGCAAAGCTTAAATGGGAAAGGAAAGGGGTAAAGTGGTGAGGTTGCAGCAGCGACTACGCAAATAAGGTGGCTAACATACGCAAATGAGAGCGAGAAGAGAAACAAAGGAACGGTCGTCAACTAGTAATGATCAAGAAGTGATCCTGAACTCCTACTTACGTCAGACATAACCCAGAAACCGTGTTCTCCTCTCGATCACCCCGAAAAGAGACACTCACAGTTACGCACACGGTTGGTGTATTTTAATTAAGATCAACTTCGGGTTTTCTACAACCGGACATTAACAAATTCCCATCTGCCACATAACCGCGGGCACGGCTTTCGAAAGTTCAAAACCTGCAGGGTGTCCCAACAAGCCCATGATAAGCTCTCGCGATCAACGAAGGAATAGACCTTCTCCCGGGAAGCCCGATCAGTCTCGAATCCGGCTACAAGACATTTCACAGCAATAATACAAGACCAGCAAAGCCGCCCGATCGCCGACAATCCCGATAGGAGCTGCACATATCTCGTTCTCAGGGCAACACCGGATGAGACTAGCTACGAGTAAAACCAACCCTCAAGTTGCCCCAAGGTGGCCCCGGCAGCAGCTCGGTTCGAACCAGCACTTAGAGAAGCACCGCCCGGGGCTAAATAAAGATGACCCTCGGGTTGGCCGACCCAAGGGAAAGGTAGGTGGTGGTGAGGCAAATGGTAAAAACCAAGGTTGGGCCTTGCTGGAAAAGTCTTATTCAAAGCGAACTGTCAAGGGGGTCCCATAAATCACCCGACCGCGTTAGGGACGCAAAATCCGGGAACATAATACCGATATGACGGAAACTAGGGCGGCAAGAGTGGAACAAAACACCAGGCATAAGGCCAAGCCTTCCACCCTTTACCAAATATATAGATGCATTAATTAAATAAGATATATTGTGATATCCCAACAAGTAAACATGTTCCAACAAGGAACAACATCTCCATGTTCCAACAAGGAACAAACTTCATCTTCACCTGCAACTAACAACGCTATAAGAGGGGCTGAGCCAAGCGGTAACATAGCCAAACAACGGTTTGCTAGGAAGGGTGCAACAGGTTAGAGGTTCTTGGCAATTTGGGAGGCTTGAGCAGCAAATGATAGGTAACGCAGCATAGCGATAGAACGAAGCAACTAGCATAGCAATGATAGTAGTGAGATCCAGGGTAGCGGTCATCTTGCCTGAAATCCCGCTAGGAAGAAGAACGAGTCCATGAAGAAGAACGAACGGGAGTAGTCGAACGAATCCTCACAATCGCAACATTACCGGAACCGAGAAGCAACACCGGAAAGAAACAAACAACATGGTAAATGCACAAGCATAAACATGGCATGATGCACAATCAAGTATGATGCATGTCCGGTTTAAATAACATGGCATGGCAAAGTGCAACAAACAACACTACAAATTAAGTGGAGCTCAATATGCAACGAGTTGCATATTGACAAAACACCACAACACTTATTTAGTTCTCTCTCGGTTAGGTACTCAACAATATTAAATGTTATTAAACATGGCAAGAGGTGGAGCATAATTAAACTAGCTATTTAGGCAAGTTTAAATGAGGCCGAGATAAGAAACAACAATTCGGAAAATCCCCATGAGCAATATTTTAGACTCGGTACTGTTTTGCCCTAAACACAATTTTAATATTGTTAAACAGCAAAATAAAGTGGACCATGTTAAACTAGGCATTTTTCTACCCCATTTACATATAAAGAACATTAAATTCCGAGATACGGTTATTTAGTTATGAATTAATCATTTTAACATGGCATATTAGCAAATTAATGCAAACATCAATTTAAATATTTTAAACATGGATGGAAAAGACATATTATTAATCTACACAATAATCTGAGCATTTAACATATATAATTTGTTTTATTTGGATGCATGGACATTTAGTTATGAGCATTTTAAAATGATGGCATTTACTGTAAATATGCATGCACTGGAAAATTAGGGAAAAAAAAATAGAACAGGAAAAAAAAAGATCTAAACAGGCTGAATCTGGAGCTGCACGGGCTACACAGGCCAGCGATAGATAGATATAGAGCGCTCTGTGCGCAAGGCAACAGCAGCAGCAGAATCGGGCCAAGCCCAAGCGGCTAGCTGTGTTGTGTGCAGAGTAAAGGTAAAAAGAAGCAAAAATAGGGATGCCTGGGACTCGAACCCAGGATCTCCTGGACGGATGCATTCACGAGAGACCAGTGGGCTACGATGGAAGTTGATAAACAAAACCTGTATATGCGACATGAGTCATACCACAGTGCAAGTCGACGCCCGAAACCGAAACAGCTAAAGCTTGCTCTGAAACCGTGGCTGTTCGAGCGATGCGGGGGTCAACGCGAACAGCAGCGAGGCATTCGCGCGCAGGGTCGAAGGGGACGCAGCCATGGCGGCTCTCGAGGGGCTTCGGTCTTGTCCGCGACGGCGCTGCTGCTTGCAGACGGCCGGTGGAGGCGAGCGTGCACGAGCACGGCAAGATGGAGACGTGGATCCGGCGGCGGCGAGCTGCAGAAGGGCCGGCGAGGAGGCTCGGAGATGGTCGGATCCGAGGCCAGGGCGACGGTGGAGCTCCGTGAGGAAGACCATGGCGACGGACGCAGTTGACCCGCGACGAGGCTTGCGCGACGAGGGAGGCAGGCGTGCACGTATGTTCGAAGCAGAGGCGAGGATGGGACTCCGGCGCCGGACTTGGCGGGTCGAGCAGAGGGGCTTGGCGCCGAAGAAACTTCAGGGCGGCGGCTTGGTGCAGCTGCTTCAGACGACGCCGGGCGCGGGGAGGATCCGGGCGGCGGGAACGACTGCCGGCGACGGCGTCCTGGTTCAGAGAGAGAGAGATGTGAGAGGAGGGGAAGAACGGGAAGGAGAGGCGCGCGACGGGGGCTCGCCTGGGGCTGCTGCTGCGTTGGCGCTCAACGGCGTCGGCTCGAGCAGGCAAACGGGGTCGCGGCGACGGAAGGAAGCAGGAGACTGTGAGGACGGGGACGAGACAGCGCTCGGCAAGAGGAGGGGCGCTGCGGGAATCGGTGGATTTGGATCGGGGCAAGGTGGAGGCTGCGGTTGGGGATGGATCGACGGTGGCTGAAATCGAGGAGGGAAGGCTGGATCGGCGAGGGACTGGCTCGAGGGTGAAAGCGAGGAGGAGATGGCTGCGCGGTTGGGTGGATCGGGCAAGATCCCGAGGTGGAAGGTGCCAAGAGGAGTGGCGGCGGCGGCGGAATGGAAGGATGGGACAGGATCCCTAAAATCTAGGGTTGGGCTGATATTTATATCGATGAAAACAGTTTAGGGCGGTTAGGTCCCTCCGATCGTGTCGGACGGTCGAAAACAAACAGGTTAGGAGTCCAAAAGAGAAAACGGAGACGTTTATAGGCGTTAGGGGATGATCTGAACCCATCGGTAACGAAAACTCGGGTCGGGTTCGGGGGAGTTTCAGACACGCGCGCGACGGGTTTGGCAAAACGCCGTGGAGACAAAAGGTTTTGATGAGCTCAGAAAAGAGAGAGAAGAGAGCGGTCCGGTTGATCTGAGAGGGGCTCAACAGGGACAAGTGGTCTGACAACAGGCCACGAAGCCAAGGGGAGAAACGACAACTACTAACGGCTACGAGTTTAAGAAAATATGCAAATGCAATGCACATGATGCGATGAGATGAAATGCATGGCATGAACAAAATGCAAATGATGCAATGATGAATGCAACGAACAAAACAAAAAGCAAAACAACAAAAAAAAAACAAAAACCCAACCACGGAGAAAATAATACATCGCATCTCCAGAAAAGGCAAGAGTTGGAGTTACCGATATGGAAAGTTGTATCCGGGGTGTTACAACACTCCACCACTACGAGAGGATCTCGTCCCGAGATCTAGGATGGCACCGGAGGGAAAAGGAAGAGGAAGAAAAGCGGTAAAACTAAGTTGCTTCTTTGACAAACGAGTGAAACCAATGAACCTCGAGAGGTTGAAAACTTGAAAGAATAACACAATAGAGTTGAACGAAATTGAGAGCATTCCAGTAGAAAATAGAAACAAGGAACGCCATGTGAACCTTGGGGGTTTTAAAGCTATGAATGACGAGTACAATGGACAAGAAGGAATTGGAACCACTCTGGTTGACGCGAGATAAGAATGAATAAGAATGATATAATTTGGGCAGCACTCCGGCTGTAAATGGAAGAAATTGAACATGAACTTGACAAATGAGAGGATACTTGATGAAATCAACAACACACTGCAATGGGTAAGAGGGATTTCAGGCAGCACTCAGGATGAAAAGAGAGGCAAAACTTGATAAGATGAAAGAACTTGAATGAAAACACAACACTCCGGCTAAACGGATAAGCAAGGAAAATAACATGATATTGACAAAATAAGATAATTGGTAGAAGAGAGCAACATCACAATGCCTCCGAAAGAAAGAATAGAAGATAGATCATTGGAATAAAAGAATGGAGAAGAAAATGCCAACTTCTACCATAATTGAATTTGGAAGGCATCCTTGCAAGAAGGTTAGAATATAGTTGGAATGAATAGAACGAAGAATGAAACCAACATCTCCTACCATAATTGAATTGAAAGAGCATCCCTACGAAGTAGAATTGAACGGAGTTGTTTGAAACACAACAACGGTAAGAATAAGCTTGTAGCGGGCTTATGGAAACATCTCAAAATTATGAGGTGAGCTTCTGCCACCAACGGAAACAAATGATTGGATGAGATCAATGAAGATAAGAGAAACTTCTTCACCGAGATGAGAAGGAGAAAATTGGATCATAGATATGCACCACAAATAGCAACATTCCTTAGGGAAGGCTTTAGGTGAAATATGACCCAAGATGACTCCAATGAAGAGATTGATGGATTTAAATATCTCATTCTTGACAACAATATGAATCATGAAACATGAAGGAAATTTTCAAGAGTGACATAACACCATCTCAAAAGATAAGGTAGAAAGAATTGCACTTCGGGATGCACGATGAAGAATTCTTGAACTCCTCAAAACAAAACATGTGTTGAGCACCATGTTTATTTTTTAGAGTAGCTTGACGGATCATAACTCCGAGAGAAAGCTTGAAGAACAATTGAAGAATGAAAGGAGTTCTTGATGAACCAACATGTAGAGCCTCCATGAAGAACTCCGGTAATAACAGGATGATAAAAATTAGGAGAAGTTGAAAACACAAGGTGAAGCCTTGCAAAAATTTAGATGGAGCTTCGCGACAAGATAATACGGAAAACTTGGAACTCCGGAAAAAGAATAGATGAAACACTAGAACCGAGAATTTATTCATCATGAACAATCTCCGGAAGAAAATAATTGAATCACCTCGAGGAAATAAGAATAAGATTTATTGTATGCTTATCCTTCATCAAATTAAATTGATGACAAGCAATGGATTAGGCATACTACTTATTCTCATAGAAAGAAAAAAAAATGATTACAGATAGAGATATAGCGCAAACTTGAGAAGGTCTTGATGGAACCACCGGTGGACTTGAAACAACGAAAGAATGAATGAATTGATATGATAACGAAGGAAGAGAAAATCTTGAACGAACCACCGTAAGAATTAAAAATGAACATAGCAAAGGCACAAATCACCGGGAAGAATTTGAAAACGAATGAAGATACTTGAAGGGATTTAGATACATGAGAACGAAGAAATCATGAACTGATTAGAGGATATTAGAACGATTCACCGGTAAGATTTGGAGAATAATAGCTACACGCTGAGAATGAAGAATTATGACATGATGGCCCTCGGAGGAAAGAAATGGAAAACAACTCCTGAAATGCTCCGGATGGGTGAAAAGAATTCCCACAATCGAAAACAATTATGAGAGAATGGCATCAAGCTAGAACCATGGATCTTGAAGAGAATGGAGCAAGATTTAAGAGAAACTCTTCTTCGGTCTTCAACTGACGACGAGAAACACCACCAAAATTGCTGAGATACTCCGGGAGAATTAAAAGCAAAGATGTTGAGCCAACAATGAAAAAGAATTTGAAAGCGATCTTGGAGAAAGACGTTTGACTGATGATAATTCATTCTTGCGTCAAACTTTGCAATGAATTTGAGAATAACTCCGGGAGAATTAGAAGAGTCAGGTAAGATCCTGGGAAAAGACCTGTGGGTTAGGGCCCACTCAAAAGAAAACACCGTTGAACGATTTTGAAGAGAGATTGCACCGGTTGAATTAAATGGCTTGATGGGAAAACAACCTTGAAATATCTTGAATGGATTGAGAATGGAAACATGAATCTTCTGGGATATCTTCAACACTCCGGAACAAATGGAAAGCGAGAGGTGAACAATTAAGAGTTGCACCGACGTGGAGAAACATTTGAAACGAGGAAAAGAATATGATCAACACTGGAAGCTTGATTTAAATCCACCAGAAAAGAATACGAGAAAGATGAATGATGAACTTGAAACTGTTGAGCATCTTCATGGGAAATCACCGGATAAGAACATTGAAAGAAAAGAATGAAGAAACTTCACTCAATAAAATGGATACTTGATTAAGAAATCTGAGTCCTTGAAGAAAAAGGGTGGGAGGGTGGGAAATCAAAACAACTTGGGTCGGATGAAACAAACACCGTTGAGAAAAAAAAAACTTAGAATTTTATCTTGCGGATGTTGAAATGATCGGATCCACTTGAAGAGAAGCACGCCGGTTGGAAAAGAATTAACATGAAGACCTTGATGATCAAGAAGGATTAGCATCCACATAGAAATATGAGAACACCGTTTAGGAATGGTATGGATTCAACATTGACTTCGAAGCAACTCAAATACCACAAATAAAACAAAACAAAGGATTTGGCTTGCAGAATAAGCCGGAACAAATACATATGATAGAGATTTACCCAATCCCATATCATGCATCTGTCGGAAAGATATTCTAGGAGCTACTTGAATTCCCACCTATAAAACTCCCGAAACTTTCTGGTTATGCAATCAGGTGTTGGGGATACAGGGGACACAAAATATATCACCCAAACTAACAATACCTAGATCCAGCTGTATCCATCCGTCAACACATAACCAAGAAACCTTCGGAAATCGTGTACCTCGACCTTCGAAAAACATCCGTTATACAAGTCATGGCAATACTCCCTTTTCGCCACAAGATCTTTGGGCTATCGGGGTTATCTCACCAACAACTGCACAAAAGAGATTTCGATGTCGGCAAAACTCAGGTATTCCAGAATTGCAACGATAAAAAATGTGACGACAACACCTCGGAGCTCAACTCCCCGGGACACTGCCACAACCCCTAAATGTCAGGAGGCACCAAGAACAATGTTCTCGTCACAAAACCATCGAACGATTCCAAGATACCCACGTGATCCTAAAAAATTTTTAGTGAAATTTGAGAAGAGAAGAGTCAAAACTCTCGTCAGATACCTCACCAGAGCGATTTAAGGACTGGGGAGTAAAAAGAATCCTACTCTCCGATATATATAATCCTAAGACTCAAAACATTTTCCATTCTAGACTCAACAACGTCAGCAAACAATCAAGGGGGCTCCTAAGGTCAGTCGAGGCTCTGATACCAACTTGTCACGCCCAATATGCGACCCTATCCAAAAGGAACTCGACGGTCCCACCAAGGATAGACCCGCATATTGAGACGCTTTTGCAAGGTGGATATCATTACATCAACATTACATAATAGATGGGGATACATACATAAGGCATACAATGCCACACGAATACAACATCACATCATATACAAGATCAACATCCGACTACGGATGAAACATAAACAGAAACTCAAACAATATCCACCCTGCTATCCCAGGCTGCCGACCTGGAACCTATCCCCTGATCGAAGAAGCAGAAGAAGAACTCAACGCAAGCAAGTATCGCTCTCGCGTCATGATCATCGCAGAACCTGCACCGCAACGGTGGTGTAGTAATCATGAGCCACGAGGACTCAAAGCAATCCCATTACCATGGGTATCAAGACTAGCAAAGCTTAAATGGGAAAGGAAAGGGGTAAAGTGGTGAGGTTGCAGCAGCGACTACGCAAATAAGGTGGCTAACATACGCAAATGAGAGCGAGAAGAGAAACAAAGGAACGGTCGTCAACTAGTAATGATCAAGAAGTGATCCTGAACTCCTACTTACGTCGACATAACCCGAAACCGTGTTCTCCTCTCGATCACCCGAAAAGAGACACTCACGATTCGCACACGGTTGGTGTATTTTAATTAAGATCAACTTCGGTTTTCTACAACCGGACATTAACAAATTCCCATCTGCCACATAACCGTGGGCACGGCTTTGAAAGTTCAAAACCCTGCAGGGTGTCCCAACAAGCCCATGATAAGCTCTCGCGATCAACGAAGAATAGACCTTCTCCCGGAAGCCCGATCAGTCTCGGAATCCGGCTACAAGACATTTCACAGCAATAATACAAGACCAGCAAAGCCGCCCGATCGCCGACAATCCCGATAGGAGCTGCACATATCTCGTTCTCGTGGCAACACCGGATGAGACTAGCTACGAGTAAAACCAACCCTCAAGTTGCCCCAAGGTGGCCCATGAGTGGCTCGGTTCGAACCAGCACTTAGAAAAGCACCGCCGGGGGGCTAAATAAAGATGACCCTCGGGTTGGCCGACCCAAGGGAAAGGTAGGTGGTGGTGAGGCAAATGGTAAAACCAAGGTTGGGCCTTCTTTGAAAAAGTCTTATTCAAAGCGAACTGTCAAGGGGTCCCATAAATCACCCGACCGCGTTAGGGATGCAAAATCCGGGAACATAATACCGATATGACGGAAACTAGGGCGGCAAGAGTGGAACAAAACACCAGGCATAAGGCCAAGCCTTCCACCCTTTACCAAATATATAGATGCATTAATTAAATAAGATATATTGTGATATCCCAACAAGTAAACATGTTCCAACAAGGAACAACATCTCCATGTTCAACAAGGAACAAACTTCATCTTCACCGCAACTAACAACGCTATAAGAGGGGCTGAGCCAAGCGGTAACATAGCCAAACAACGGTTTGCTAGGAAGGGTGCAACAGGTTAGAGGTTCTTGGCAATTTGGGAGGCTTGAGCAGCAAATGATAGGTAACGCAGCATAGCGATAGAACGAAGCAACTAGCATAGCAATGATAGTAGTGAGATCCAGGGTAGCGGTCATCTTGCCTGAAATCCCGCTAGGAAGAAGAACGAGTCCATGAAGAAGAACGAACGGGAGTAGTCGAACGAATCCTCACAATCGCAACATTACCGGAACCGAGAAGCAACACCGGAAAGAAACAAACAACATGGTAAATGCACAAGCATAAACATGGCATGATGCACAATCAAGTATGATGCATGTCCGGTTTAAATAACATGGCATGGCAAAGTGCAACAAACAACACTACAAATTAAGTGGAGCTCAATATGCAACGAGTTGCATATTGACAAAACACCACAACACTTATTTAGTTCTCTCTCGGTTAGGTACTCAACAATATTAAATGTTATTAAACATGGCAAGAGGTGGAGCATAATTAAACTAGCTATTTAGGCAAGTTTAAATGAGGCCGGAGATAAGAAACAACAATTCCGGAAAATCCCCATGAGCAATATTTTAGACTCGGTACTGTTTTGCCCTAAACACAATTTTAATATTGTTAAACAGCAAAATAAAGTGGACCATGTTAAACTAGGCATTTTTCTACCCCATTTACATATAAAGAACATTAAATTCCGAGATACGGTTATTTAGTTATGAATTAATCATTTTAACATGGCATATTAGCAAATTAATGCAAACATCAATTTAAATATTTTAAACATGGATGGAAAAGACATATTATTAATCTACACAATAATCTGAGCATTTAACATATATAATTTGTTTTATTTGGATGCATGGACATTTAGTTATGAGCATTTTAAAATGATGGCATTTACTGTAAATATGCATGCACTGGAAATTTAGGGAAAAAAAATAGAACAGGAAAAAAAAGATCTAAACAGGCTGAATCTGGAGCTGCACGGGCTACACAGGCCAGCGATAGATAGATATAGAGCGCTCTGTGCGCAAGGCAACAGCAGCAGCAGAATCGGGCCAAGCCCAAGCGGCTAGCTGTGTTGTGCAGAAATAAAGGTAAAAAGAAGCAAAAATAGGGATGCCTGGGACTCGAACCCAGGATCTCCTGGACGGATGCATTCACGAGAGACCAGTGGGCTACGATGGAAGTTGATAAACAAAACCTGTATATGCGACATGAGTCATACCCTGGTGCAAGTCTGACGAAACTGAAAACCGAAACAGCTAAAGCTTGCTCTGAAACCGTGGCTGTTCGAGCGATGCGGGGGTCAACGCGAACAGCAGCGAGGCATTCGCGCGCAGGGTCGAAGGGGACGCAGCCATGGCGGCTCTCGAGGGGCTTCGGTCTTGTCCGCGACGGCGCTGCTGCTTGCAGACGGCCGGTGGAGGCGAGCGTGCACGAGCACGGCAAGATGGAGACGTGGATCCGGCGGCGGCGAGCTGCAGAAGGGCCGGCGAGGAGGCTCGGAGATGGTCGGATCCGAGGCCAGGGCGACGGTGGAGCTCCGTGAGGAAGACCATGGCGACGGACGCGGTTGACCCGCGACGAGGCTTGCGCGACGAGGGAGGCAGGCGTGCACGTATGTTGAAGCGAGGCGAGATGGGACTCGGCGCCGGACTTGGCGGGTCGAAAGAGAGGGCTTGGCGCCAAGAAACTTCAGGGCGGCGGCTTGGTGCAGCTGCTTCAGACGACGCCGGGCGCGGGGAGGATCCGGGCGGCGGGAACGACTGCCGGCGACGGCGTCCTGGTTCAGAGAGAGAGAGATGTGAGAGGAGGGGAAGAACGGGAAGGAGAGGCGCGCGACGGGGGCTCGCCTGGGGCTGCTGCTGCGTTGGCGCTCAACGGCGTCGGCTCGAGCAGGCAAACGGGGTCGCGGCGACGGAAGGAAGCAGGAGACTGTGAGGACGGGGACGAGACAGCGCTCGGGCAAGAGGAGGGGCGCTGCGGGAATCGGTGGATTTGGATCGGGGCAAGGTGGAGGCTGCCGGTTGGGGATGGATCGACGGTGGCTGAAATCGAGGAGGGGGAAGGCTGGATCGAGCGAGGGGACTGGCTCGAGGGTGAAAGCGAGGAGGGAGATGGCTGCGCGGTTGGGTGGATCGGGCAAGATCCCGAGGTGGAAGGTGCCAAGAGGAGTGGCGGCGGCGGCGGAATGGAAGGATGGGACAGGATCCCTAAAATCTAGGGTTGGGCTGATATTTATATCAGATGAAAACAGTTTAGGGCGGTTAGGTCCCTCCGATCGTAATCGGACGGTCGAAAACAAACAGGTTAGGGAGTCCAAAAGAGAAAACGGAGACGTTTTATAGACGTTAGGGGATGATCTGAACCCATCGGTAACGAAAACTCGGGTCGGGTTCGGGGGAGTTTCAGACACGCGCGCGACGGGTTTGGCAAAACGCCGTGGAGACAAAAGGTTTTGATGAGCTCAGAAAAGAGAGAGAAGAGAGCGGTCCGGTTGATCTGAGAGGGGGTCAACAGGGACAAGTGGTCTGACAACAGGCCACGAAGCCAAGGGGAGAAACGACAACTACTAACGGCTACGAGTTTAAGAAAATATGCAAACGCAATGCACATGATGCGATGAGATGAAATGCATGGCATGAACAAAATGCAAATGATGCAATGATGAATGCAACGAACAAAACAAAAAGCAAAACAACAAAAAAAAACAAAAACCCAACCACGGAGAAAATAATACATCGCATCTCCGGAAAAGGCAAGAGTTGGAGTTACCGATATGGAAAGTTGTATCCGGGGTGTTACATTAATGTTCCGCGGCAAATGTCATACGTCGACAGCTTCCCCGCGGATAAGTTCTTCCTCCGATTCGATTACATATTCGACATGTTTCACGTGAAGAAGCTGGATTTTACGTGTGTCCGCCTTTATGCCTTGCACATGAACTACTTCATCGGGGTTGAGCAGATATCTCATATCTGTGTCGCTGACCCGTACTACATGCACGAGGGCTTCTTGGGAGTCTGCGCAGAGCACCGTGTATACGCGAGGTAATACATCATCAATTTCATGCTCGCCAATAAGGACAAGGAGGCGATTCTCGTGCCTTATCATCCCGTGTAAGTCATCCGCGCTGCTATCCTTCCTTCGATTTCAATCTTTCATTTGCACGGTGGAGGCTAATTAATTTGAGGTGTACTTATTTTGCGCAGCGGCGAGCGCACCGTCCTCATCATCATATACCCCCGATTCTCCCACGCTCTTTACTTGGACTCGTCGAAGAACATTCACAAAAAGATTACACCCACAACAAGGATGTTCTCGACAGTGCTATGTTTTACTACCAAGCAAGGGGTGGAGAGGTCAGGGACAAGAAGAGAAGGGGCGGCAGGGTCGCCTTCGGCCATAAGACCGACTTCTGCTGCATCCAGCAACCGAATGATTCTCTTAATGATGGATTCTATGTCCTACACCACATGCTAGAGTACAGACGGGATCACCAGAACCTTCGCATGTCACCTAGATTCGGTGATGCCCATATTCTGCAATGGGAAAAGAACGTAGGAGATATTGAGGGTCATCGACTTCGAGCCAAGTTCTATCACATCCAGCGCGAACTTGCCCAAATCATCATGAAGGTGGTCGTTGGAAAAACAGGGATGTTCTACGAAGAAGAAAAAATGTCGCGGGAAGACAACCGAACACGGGTAGCCGCTCAGCGTCTCGACCTGAAGCCTTTCACTAGGCTCGGGGACTATCTCCCTGACATGGATGGATGGAACGACATGTTGGAGTGATTGTCGATACATGACAATGTGTCTGTTTAGTCCATACTTTCTGTATGACAAAACTTTGAGTTATGCATGGTGAAACTTTATTTGTGACGTAATTAAACCATCCTCCTCCTCGACTAGCGAAAATTACTCTAGTTAGGGCATTTTGGGGTACGATGAACTTTGTTATTTATGCTTATGATATGTTGTTTCTATTTTTGCCAAGTGTGTCTCTTTCTGTTGCTCAACTATATATGTTGCATATCATCGACTCATGTGACGGTGCAGGTGCATAGATCATCGATGGTGAATAAGTGCTACGTCAGGAGTATATATACGACAAGTGGCGGAGTGTCGAGCCCAGTGTACCAGTTTTCGGTTTCGGCGACGAGCGATGAGTTAGTTTAGGTTCACGCTAATGCGAGAGGGATACAAACTCATGTAGTCAAAGTGATAGCTCTTCTCGCGTATATCATTGTTTAGATGGATGACAATGTATTTGCAAGTAATCGAGACTTGTATCGCTATTTTCGAGATGATGACGAGAGACCACTTTGTGTTGGATGATGATTATGATGATGACATGATTTGATGAGACTAATTGTATGTATATGCTATGATTACATTTGTATGTGTATGATATGCTAAAGATTATTGTATAAAGCCTATTCAAATATAAAACAAATACAAAAACAAATATGCAGGAAAAAAAACTAATAAAACTAGTAGTAGCGAGGGGAGAAATTTAGCAGTAGCGCCGCCTTACCAGTAGCGCTTCCCAGTAAACAGCGCTGCAAATAATATCAGCAGTGCCCTTTTCTAAAGAGCGCTACAGCTATTCATGTATAGAAGTAGCGTGGGATAACAGACGCTACTGCTATGCGTTAGCTGTAGCGCCTTATTAGTAGCGCCGGTCCCGCGCTATTGAGAGGCCCAAAACTCGCGCTGCTGCTAGGATTTTCCCTAGTAGTGCTTCTTGCCGACCTCATTACCCACCCCAACCAATCCACCTTCATCCAAGGCCGATATATCTTGGATGGGGTGCTAGTTCTTCACGAAGTCCTACACGAGGTCCGATCCAAACACCTCAAGGCGGTCTTGTTGAAGATTGATTTCCATAAGGCCTACGACACTGTTAGTTGGTCCTTCCTTCGGGAAGTCCTGCTCTGAAAAGGCTTCGACGAACGCTGGATTACCAAAGTGATACAGATGGTCTCTTGCGGTCGCACGGCCGTGAACACCAATGGGGAGATTGGCCTGTACTTCTCCACCCTGTGTGGGGTCAGACAAGGCGACCCATTCTCCCCATTCTTGTTCAATATGGTGGTGGACGCGCTGTCTGCCATCCTCGATAGGGCAAAGGCCGCGGGCCATATTCAGGGGATCACCCCCCATTTGGTCGGTGGCGTCGGGATCTCACTGCTCCAGTACGCTGACGACACCATCATCATGGTCGAAGGCTCGGACGCGGACATCACGAACCTGAAGTTCCTCCTCTGTTTCCAACAAATGTCTGGCCTCAAGATCAACTTCGACAAGAGTTATATGATGGTCTTGGGCTACCCCCCGACTCAGGCCCTTGACATTGCCAACCGCCTTAATTGCCGCCTGGGCGCCTTCCCCACGACCTACTTGGGCACGCCCATTAGTGACTCTCGGCTCACACTTGCGGACTTGCGTCCGTCTGTGGCCAAGTTGCAGACTCGCATTGAGCCTTGGCAGGGTAGATGGTTGTCGAAGGCGGCTCGGACGATTCTCATGAACTCCTCCCTCTGCAGCCTCCTCTTGTTCCTCATGAGCTTCTATAGCCTTCAAGAGACCCTTCACCATGAGATTGCCAAAATCCAATCTCGATTCTATTGGGCTGGTGATAATAATAAGCACAAGTACCATATGGTTAGCTGGCCGGACATCTGCAAGCCCCGTGATCAAGGAGGCCTAGGTATCATGTGCTCTAAGCGCATGAATATTGCCCTCCTTTCCCGCTGGCTTTGGCGCATTTCACAAGGCATGGCGGCCTATGGCTGGACATCATCCGGAACAATTACCTACGTGGGCAACCTCTGGCCTTCTGTCAAAGGTCCGGCGGTTCCCAGTTTTGGCAGTCTGTCATCCAACTGCTACCCGTCCTCCGCATAGGAACGTCCATCTCGGTTGGATCGGGGGCGGCTACTTTGTTCTGGTTCGACCGTTGGGCGGGTGACTCCCCCTTCATGGCCCGCTTTCCCGACCTCTTCTCCATCGCTGTCCCCCCCCCCCCCACGATCTCTGTAGAGAGGGATCTTATTGACTTAGGGCGCCTCGCCTTTCGGAGGCCATTTGGGCCTCCGGAGGCTGCCGCTTGGCAGGAGCTGCTTGACTGCGTCACCCTCCATGAGCCGGTTGTGGATCCTGGCCCGGATGAGGTTCGGTGGCGTCTCCAGCCTTCGGGCCAATTCTCCACCAAGTCCCTCTATCTGGCCATCGCTCCTCGTCAGCTCCGCTCCCCCTTTCGGCGGTGTGGTCCATCCGCTTGCCACTGAAAATCCAGATATTCATGTGGCAATGGATCCGTGGACGACTCCCGTCTGGGAGGTTCGCATGCGTAATGGTCCTGGATCTGGCCTTTGCCCACTTTGTGGTACCCCCGAAGATTCCAATCACATCTTCTTCTCCTGTGTGTCCGCCCAATTCGTGTGGAGCTGCTTTAGAGAGGTGGTGGGTGGTGTTTTGTGCCACACCAACTTCCCCGACCTCTTCGCCAAACTCCAGGACTCCCCCCTTCCCTCTCGCCATATTAGGTGGCTCGAGATTGGGGCACTCGCGTGGACTCTCTGGACGATCTGCAATAAACTTGTGATTCAGCACGTCCCTCTTCGGCGGGCTACTGACGCTCTATTCAAATTGTCTGGTTTCTTGCAGCTCTGGCGGCCGCTTAGCCGCTCTCACGATTGGGACACCATCTCCACCTTCATCGCTGACCTCCGCTCGATGGCCGTCCGCCTATCGCCGCCGCTCCCTCCGCCACCCCCAGAGCCTGATTAGACGCCGGTGTGTCCGTCTTCACCGGCTGCGGCCGCCTTTGTTTTTGTTGTTTTTGGGCTTGTTGAGCTGTGCCCTCTGCAGAACCTTTGTACTTCGTGTTGTGTGAACTGGGTGTGTGTGTTCTGAACTAGTCCTTGTATGCGTGCTCTTGGCGGTTTGCTTTATTTATAAAGCAGGGCGAAAGTCTTTTTCGGTAATATCAGTTAGTTAAATTTATGGTCAAATGACATAAAATACGAAAGGGACCAATAAATAACGATGAAGGTAATACCTCTTAAGCGGCCTGCAATGGTGGGCCGCAGCCGCTAGTTTTCATGAAGGCCCACGTAGAGCCAGCCAGTCATGTGAGATGACCCGGGAAGATTCGACATTTTGTATAGTTTGCAGGATACAATTGAGCAAGATATTGTAGCTAGCGCACAAGATAAAGATTTGTTAAATTGTTTACAACTTCTCGGCCAAGTAACGCATATGCGTTGGGATAAGATCAATCGTCTTTAGTTTGCAGGACGGTAAGGGAATCACAGTCATGTGGCCTGCCATTCACTTTGTTGCGCCGCCTGGACGCCACCGAAGACGAGGACGCAAACCTTATGGCCACCTGTCGTCTACGTCATCAAGCCGGCGAGGATTCCTATTGACAAATCAGATGGTACACAAAAAGATCACTGATGATCAATGTATTTTTTTATGTCTATGTCTATTTTTACATACTGACACATAGCAAGATGGCGTGTTCTCGTGAAAGGCGCCATCGATAGGTCGCTTCAGCGATGGCGCATTTTGCTGTAGCGCGCTACTGCTAAGCCATTCCATCTCCCCCCTCACCTATCTGATCCAGATCACACTCACACACACTCACTCGATCTCCCCCTCAACCCCCCGCGCCGCCGGTCCTCCCCCGTCGCCCCTCCTCCAATCTGCGCCGCTGTCACCTCATCCTCCTTGCTGGACTCGGTACCGGCCTCCTCCTCTGTCCTCCCTCAACTCGCCGCCGGCCGGCCCCTCCTCGCTCCGCCTTCCTCCTCTGTCCTACTCTCTTCTCCCTCCTCCCTGCTACATTTTGATTTAGTAGGCTAGTTCATATGCAACATTTTGATTTAGTTGATATGATCCAGTTGATTTAGTAGGCTAGTTGATTTAGTTGATTTAGAACATTTTGTTTTAGTTGATTTAGTAGGCTAGTTGATTTAGTTGATTTAGAACATTTTGATTTAGTTGATTTAGTATGCTAGTTGATTTAGTATGCACAATTTTATTGTTATTTTTTCTGTACATGGATAGGTAGATGCTTTTGTTTTTTTGTAATAAGTTATTTTATGGCAAAATGTAGGTGCCAATTTAGTTAAATTTGCCACTTGTTTTTTTAATCAATTATCTTAGGCAATAGGGGCCAAATTAGATGAAATGTCTTGGTAGGTGGTACCCTTATTTGGTAGATATTTGTGAAAAGTTTTTTCGGCAATAGGTGCCACCAAAATGCTTTGGTAGGTGGTACCTTGTCATCTAATATGTTACTAGATCTTAGGATTATAATTGTCCATAAAATTGCTTCTCGCGGAAGAACCAAAAATATCACATGCTACTGTTTTTCTTTCCTGTGAAGTGAATCGTTAATCCTTTGCTCATATTGCTTTAGGAAAATGGCACCACCACCACCACTATGTCGACTGTGCAAGTCAAGGTGCGCCAGCAGCCTTGCAACTAGCAAGCTGTTCGGCATCTACTTCCAGCCGAGTTTTCGTCATGCGGCGGTAAGAAATTAGATGAAATGTAACAACTATTTTATTTTTAGTGTTGGCATTACTGCATTGTGTCATTTTGCTTTTCTTACACAGATCGTCCCATGCAATGTGAGGTTGAAATTCAACAAGCTGACAGGAGACACTGTGACATTTGAGGCTCCTGGGGGGGCGTACACTATGGAGGTCAAGAAAGGACGCAATATATCGCAGATTGGAGGAGATGGATGGGCCCGTTTCCTTTCCCGCATGTGTCTTACTGATGGTGAGTTGATCAGCTTCTCCTTCAGAGCAGAAAGACCCAAGCTGGCTGTTATTTATCTCAACCTGGTGGAAGATGATGAAGATGACGAAGATGATGAAGATGACGAAGATGATGCAGATGACGAAGATGATGAAGATAATGAGGACCCACTCGATGAAGATGATGAGAACCCACTTCATGAAGCCATCGTAGCTCAAAGAATGAGGCTGAGAGAGGAGGAGGTGTGCAACCTATGGGACATAATTCCGCCACATGATGACTTTGTCGGGGTGCCATTCGTGACCCGCCTGACAAGTACCATGGTCGATCGGCATGAAAATGGTATGTTATACGTACTGACTGTAGTAATTTGATGATATCTATATATATGCTTTATTGTTATACTTACAAATGCAAATTATATGATGATATGCTTAGTGAATCCGATGATATGCTTAGTGTATAGTCCAATGATATGCTTTGTGGAATCTAGTCGATGATATGCTTTAGTGTAGAGTCTGATCACATGCTTATTAGTGTAGAATCCAAGGAACTATTAATAGTGTAGATAATCCATATATACTTATTAGTAGAATTCATGATTAATTAGTACAAATGCGTAGTACTGTGTCTTTTGATAGTGTAGAAATCTAGACTTAATAGAAATATATTTGCAAAAGTATGTGTGAGGATATTTATTAATTGATATGTTTTTCTTATTCAGAAATTGCCAAAGAACCTATCTGTGAGTTGTGGTATCGAGCCTGATGAAGAAGGCTCAGCTGGACTACGCCTTACCGCAAGGGCTCCGTCACCACCTGTACTTACCGCATGGACACATACGGTCGCACACACTTAAACTCGGTTGGGTGGAAGAGATTCCTCGTTGGCAAGAATCTTCGTGTTGGACAGGCCATCCTAATTACTATCAGGAACACTCACCGCCCAGGCTTGAGGATGATGATCGTCGCCGATATCATCTAGAACTACATATGTGTGTGTGGCTATATCACCTAGAACTACATATGATGATCGTCGTCGATATCATGTAGAACTAGATATGATGATCGTCGTCGATATCATCTTGAACTAAATATGATGATTGTCGTCGATGTCACCTTGTACTGCTTGAGGATGCATGTTGAGTATACATGAAATTGTTATCTAGTACTCCCTCGGTTCCAAATTACTCGTCGTGGTTTTAGTACCACAACGAGTACTACCTAGTACCACGACGAGTAATTTGGAACCGAGGGAGTACTACCTAGTACCTATAATGCTTTATGAAATTGATATCTAGTAGTACCTAGTATCTGGAAATTGCAGTTTGTTCAAGCTGGAATGGGGAAATGGTGAAAGATATAAAAGTAGCGCGGGACTAGGAAATCACTACAGCTAACTAATACCATTTTCATCTATTTCCCTTCTTTCATTCACAAACATATCATTTTCATGGTCTAGCAAGTATTGTTCTAAAGGATCATTAGGAGGCACGGCAATAGAAGCAAGACCAATAATTTCATCTTTACTAGGCATTTCTTTATCATGGGGTTGTCTACAAAATTTAGCAAAATTAAATTCATGAGACATATCCCCTAAACCGATAGTAACAACATCTTTTTTGCAATCTGTCCTAGCATTAACAGTATTCAAGAAGGGTCTACCAAATATAATGGGACAAAAGTCATCTTGTGCGGAACCCAGAATAAGAAAATCAGCAGGATATTTAACTTTCCCACACAAGACTTCAACATCTCTAACAATCGCAACTGGTGAAATAGTATCTCTATTGGCAGGCTTAATTGTAACGTCAATTTCTTCTATCTCAGCAGTTGCAATATCATGCATAATTTCTTTGTATAAAGAATGAGGTATTACACTTTCACTAGCACCCATATCACACAAGCCATGATAACAATGATCTCCTATTTTAACTGAAATAACAGGCATGCCTACAACAGGTCTATGTTTATTTTTAGTATCGGGTCTAGCAATTCTAGCAGCTTCATCCCAGAAGTAAATAACATGCCCATCAATATAATTAGCCAAGAGATCTTTAACCATAGCAATACTAGGTTCAACTTTAATTTGCTCAGGGGGTGTTGGTGCTCTAGTATTACTCTTACGAACCACAGTTGAAGCTTTAGCATGATCTTTTATTCTAACAGGAAAAGGTGGTTTCTCAATATAAGCGGTAGGAACAATAGGATCAACATTATAAGTGATAGTCTTTTCTTCAACTTTAATAGGTTCAACTACTTTTACTTCAATGGAAGGATGATATTTAAACCACTTCTCCTTAGGGAGATCGACATGAGTAGCAAATGATTCACAGAAAGAAGCTACTACCTCAGAGTCAAGTCCATATTTAGTGCTAAACTCACGAAAAACATCGGTATCCATAAAAGATTTAACACAATCAAACTTAGGTTTTATACCTGACTCCTTACCTTCGTCGAGATCCCAATCTTCAGAGTTGTGTTTAATTCTTTCCAATAGATCCCATTTGAATTCAATAGTCTTCATCATAAAAGAACCAGTACAAGAAGTATCGAGCATGGAGCGATTATTGAGAGAAACCCGAGCATAATTTTTTTGACTAATAACTTCTCTTGAGAGCTCATGATTGGGGCATGAATATAACATTGACTTAAGCCTCCCCAAGCTTGAGCGATTCTTTCTCCTTCGCGAGGCCAAAAATTATATATATAATTACGATCACGATGAACAAGATGCATAGGATAAAACTTCTGATAAAATTCCAATTTCAATCATTTGTAGTTCCATGATCCCATATCATCACATAGCCTAAACCATGTCAATGTCTCTCCCTTCAAAGATAAAGGGAATACCTTGTTCTTTATTACATCCTCAGGCATACCTGCAAGCTTAAATAATCCACAAACTTCATTGTCAGTGTCAAAACCGGCGGATCTCGGGTAGGGGGTCCCGAACTGTGCGTCTAGGCGGATGGTAACAGGAGACAAGGGACACGATGTTTACCCAGGTTCGGGCCCTCTTGATGGAGGTAAAACCTACGTCCTGCTTGATTGATATTGATATTGTGGATGTTTACAAGAGTGGATCTACCACGAGATCAAGGAGGCTAAACCCTAGAAGCTAGCCTATGGTATGATTGTAAGGATTGTTGTGATTGTTGTCCTACGGACTAAAGCCATCCGGTTTATATAGACACCGGAGAGGGCTAGGGTTACATAGAGTCGGTTACAATAGTAGGAGATCTACATATCCGTATCGCCAAGCTTGCCTTCCACGCCAAGGAAAGTCCCATCCGGACACGGGGAAGTCTTCAATCTTCTATCTTCATAGTCTTGGAGTCCGTCGATGATGATAGTCCGGCAAATGATAGTTCGGTGATGATGGTAGTCCGCTATCCGGACACCCCTAATCCAGACTCCTCAAGAGTAGCCCTGAACCAGGCTTCAATGACGATAAGTCCGGCGTGTATATTGCTTGGCATTGCAAGGCGGGTTCCTCCTCCAAATGATAGAAGATTGGGAACACCAGATAGTGTCCGCTCGCAAAATAAATTCCACATTCCACCGTAGAGAGAATAATAATATATACACAAGTTCAATATGCTGACGTTTTCCGTGGCATGACGTCACACCGCTACCAAGCCATTACTCGAATTGTTTTTTACTTTACCGCCTCAGCGCATTTAGCGAAGAGGTTTCCTTGGCACGTCTTTTCGAAGCAGAGATCATGTTTCCCCTTAATCCGGGATTCTCATCAATACGGGCGTGGGTAACCCAACCGCATCATTGATGGTGGCGCTTGGGAGATAAGCGAGTTTTACCAGGCCGGAGGGGGACACGTGAGATTTCGCCCGCCCATATAAGGGATAAGGATTCACCTTCTCATCTACGCCTTCTTCCTCCTTTGCTTATCCATCTCCGCGCACTCGAGCTCCAGTGCCCAAGTTCGCGTATATCGTCTCAACCTTCTCCGACCATGTCTGGAGCGGGAGGTAAATGGTTGGCCTCCACCGTTAAGGAGGAGCAAATCGCTAAACTTCGCGGGCGCCAGATACCTCTCCGCGATATCACAGACCGGCTGCCCGACGAGGGCCAGCTCATCCCCACCCCTAGGCCCCATGAGAGGTTGTCTTTCTTTCCCACTTCCTCCGCTGGACTGGGCTTTCCACTTCTCCCTTTGTCCGGGGCTCATGTTCTACTACGGCCTGGATTTCCATGATCCGCGCCAACTTCATCCTCAACATCTCGGCGTTTATCGTGCAGGTGCGAGGCCTTCCTTCGCATCCAGCCCCACTTCGCCAGGCTCAAGACCTTCAACGCAAGCAAGGTAGTGAAGGGCATCAAGCGGAGTGCGGAGGCGCCATGTTGGGCAAGATGCCCAACGCCCTTTGGTTCAAGGGGCCTTCGTGGAATCCGTCAAGGGGTGGCAATCGGGGTGGTTCTACATCACCGAGCCGCGTGACCCTAAATGGGCGGCGGCCCCCGAGTTTAGATCTGGTATCCCCACGCAGCTCACCTCCTAGAAAGAGAAGGGCTTGCTGTGGGGTAGTTCGACAGAGCTGACGGGACTCCACGCCTGTATCAAGAAGCTGGTGAAGAAGCTTAGGCTGGTTAACGTGGTCCAAGTCATGCTCGTCCGCTGGATACTCCCATGCCAAGAGCGGGCATTCAAACTGTGGGAGTTTGATCCGAACGGCACCAGCGCTGAACAAGCTCTTCGACACGACGCACGGCGCTGGAAGGTGATGTTCAAGGTGCCGGTTTCGCATCCGCTGATCAAGATCGCGGATTTCACTCGCAGCCCCAGCCGACGAGGTAAGTGATTCTACCCATTTACGGACACTTGTTTTCATAGTTTGACTCTCTGGGTTTTAATTTCCCTTTTCCTTTGACAGACTGGATGAAGAAGGCGAACAGATTACTGTCCGGCCCTATGCCGAAAAATCAGTAGACGCCGCCTAGCGAGGCTGCTGGTTCCGCACCGCACGTGGTGCCGGAGAAGAAGGCCAAGAAGGAGGCCATGGGTGCTCGAAAGAGCTCCCGTTTTCAGGTGTCCGACGACTCCGGGGCGGACTCCTCCCCCGAAAATGAGGAGGAGGAAGAGGATTCTCTCCCAGAGGAGGGAGAGAGGAAAAGGAAGGCTCCCCCAACAGGGGAGGCCGAAGGGTCCAAGAGGGGAAGGACTATTCCCCCAGACAACTCCGCCAACATCAACGTTGGCGAGGAAGAATGGCCTTCAAGGGCCAGGCCTCCGGCGAGATCGTAAGTATCCGGATTCCTGAATAATTTATAGTTTCTTTTTCTGCATCACATAGTGTCATTCTAATGCCGCATACTGCCTGTAGTCCGGCCAGTGATGATCTCCCCGCTTCATCGAGCGGGTCGTTGGCTTCGTCGGATGTAGACTCCATCCCGACCGCCTCCACCCCTCGCGACGCCGAGGACGCCGAGGCGGGAACCCAAGAGGGACCCATCGGGGAGGCTCGAGGCGCCACAAGGCGTCCTCCGGACTCTGCGCGACTCCACAATGAACCCGCAGTGGTTCCAGAGTCCGCCGGCCGCCCTTCGAACGAAGGGCAAGACCGTGACGCCGCAGCTTCCGTCCAACCGGGGCGCCGGGTAATTTGTTGGAGGCGCCAGAGCGCTTCCATCGAGAAGAACACCGCACTATTATGAGTGCGGTGATTCAAAAGTGCAGCTACCAAAGGCGGGTTGACCGAAGCTCGCAATAGCCTTCTATCGTGCTTTGAGGTAAGAAGTTAAAATATGCAATGTAATACCGCATAGACAGTAGCCCCGATGCTCGGTTCGGTGTTCGGAAAGAAAAGCCGGACTGAGGATCTAAAAAATATACGCAGGGTTGCTAAAAATTATGTCAATATGGGTTGCAGGCTGCGCTGCTGACCTCTGCCAGACCGATCATGGAGGTCGGTCGCGTTGAAGCAGAGCTTGAGCGGTCCGGCAAGAGCTCGGCCGCGCCAGAAGCAGCTCCAAGACAAAGAAGGTGAGTAACAC
This sequence comes from Aegilops longissima, assembly GCA_021605205.1. Lineage (NCBI taxonomy): Eukaryota > Viridiplantae > Streptophyta > Magnoliopsida > Poales > Poaceae > Aegilops > Aegilops longissima. The sequence continues at coordinate 506,715,581 of CM038680.1, read as the reverse complement.
CACTTTGAATTTGTACCTTCAGAAAAGGATTTAGGTTGCGACAAAAATAACAAGGATAACATGGATGTACTGCAGGGCCACGAACGAGGTGGCGGCCTGAAGGAGGCCGTGTCCGCGACGAACGCAATGCGCCACGGAACGGGCAGAGCGAGAAAAGCAAGAGGCGAGGGTGGCGGTGGTTCAGCAAGAGCTCCGTGCTCTCATGGAAAAGCATGAGAGTTTGGAGCGTGACTCAAAGACTCGAGAGTCCGAGCTTGCCTCGCCTCGAAAGTGCCAAAACCGCCAAGGCCGAGGCCCATAAGGCCCTTCAGGAGGTTGAATTGATGAAGAAGATAGCGGCGGGTAAGGCATTTTTCATGCAAAGCAAGCATGTGAATGTAAATTACGTGATACTTACCCGAATTCGGAGCTCTCCAGGGGCGTTTGCAGATCTGCCTCGCAGCGTGTCTGATGCCGCCGCATTCTACCGAGCCGAGGAGGGGAGCTCAACGGAGAAGGTCTTCTGGTCTCAGTATGCTGAGGCCGGCCATCCGGTGCCCCCTAGCGACCAGCTGAAGCAGCTGGTCGAGCTTCACAAGGTGGCCGAGCAGGCCATGAAGGGGCTCATAGTCCGGCTGTGGCCCGGAGAGGCCATGCCTGGGAGCTACTTCGGCCTCGTGCGACGGCTGGTGGATGCGTGCCCCTGGGTGGAGGTTATCAAGCGCTCCGCCTGTATTGAAGGTGCTCGTCGGGCCCTTGCCCGCGCAAAGGTGCATTGGGGAAGCTGGATGCGGAGAAGCTAATCACTGACGCGCCACCAGCAGGCAAGGAGCATCGTACGCCCGAACTTTACTATAAGGCTGTCCTGAAGGGTGCCCGCAAGATTGCGGATGAGTGCCCCAGGGATGTAATTTTGAGTGAATTCGCAATGTGTTATCCTGTGCGCTGAAAACTTTGTTCATATGCGCTAAGCAACGCTTGTTTAATTTAAAATATTACCTTCTGTGCGGCCGTTTATGAAATCTGAGAGATGGCAAGTCGTCGGCTTCAGCCCCCATGCCACGAGTGCTGGGGTGTTCGGGATAAACTTGAGCACTCTTGTTCCCATTTTGGGTCCATCTAGGGAGGCGCCAACACAACGAACAAGGCAACCGGACTTATAGTGCTTGAACACTCTCACTTAGCCATAGAATTCTATAATTTTAAATTTCGTGAAACCCTAGTATTCGGAAGATCAATTGGGGCGCTATCCACGCCTTCATCGGACATAATCCGAACTTAGCTCGGCGGCGAGGTCTTTAAGGACCTGAAAGGACCTCTCGAACAACGACCAGTCTCTCGCCTTATCGTGCCGGTCAGTTTTAGCTTTCTCCACTGAGGCGTTAACCCGTCTGAACCGGGGCGCAATCGCAGTGGTTCTCCCAGTGCTACCTTAGCCGATAGAACGGAAACGTAAGGTGCCAAACATGGGAGCCGGGCAAACCCAACTATTGACCCAAGGCAGGATTCGGAGCTGATTCATATAATGCTATAAGTTCGGGGTGCCGCACTTGTGAAAGTGTGCGGACTTTATCACACCATAAAGCGGAGACATAAGCCCCTGGTGTGTTTGGCCGTGCCAAGATGCACGGGTGCAACATGTTGTAAATGAACATATATATATATAAAGTAATGCAATTAAAGGTAAAAAGTGCTGCATTTTATTCGAGAAGATATGCTATCAGTGCGGAATGATACAAATAGTGCGGAAAGCAAGGGATTGGACGAATTAAGGGCGTCTCCCTCCAGGGGTAGGCCGAGGAATGTTGTATGTAACAAATTTAATGCTCGTGATGGAGACCACCTGAGTATTCGTCGCGGCCTTTGTCCTTCCCTGGCTGTTGCATCATGAGTTCGGCAGGTTCGCCGCCGGACTGAGTTCTGTATAAAAAAATGAGAAAAATAAAACAAAAAAGAGCGACACACTTGGGAGCCCCTGGTGTGGTCGAACCACACTCTGGGTCTGTTGTGGTGGTGCCCTTCCCCCTATGCCCATGGTATCTCCAGGGCGTAATTATGTACGCGGAGAGTATGTCTTGCAGTTTTGCGAGGGCTGGGGTTGGGGCCGCATTGCTACGCGTGCACGGAACGTGCCAGGTGGTCTTGGTTGATGTTGCTCCGGGCGCGTTTGGTTGTGTCCGGTCGTTTAACGGCCGGACTCGAGAACTGCCGTAAAAGGCTGTTCTGTACTTCAGCCGCGAGAGCCGCTGTATGTTCCTCCATTCGGAGGGAGCGTTCCGTGTTTCCATTGACCGTGATGACTCCAAGAGGGCCTGGCATCTTGAGCTTAAGGTATGCATAATGCGGCACCGCGTTGAATTTTGCAAACGCGGTTCGTCCGAGCAGAGCGTGATAGCCGCTGCGGAACGGGACTATGTCGAAGATTAACTCGCTTCGGAAATTATCCGGAGATCCGAAGACCACTTCCAGTGTAACTGAGCCTGTACAATTGGCCTCGACACCTGGTATGACGCCTTTGAAGGTCGTCGTTGTAGGAACGATTGGGTCTAAAACCAATGCGGCGAATCCGCCATGGCGGATACTGGTCGGATGGTCTCTTCGATCGAAAGTGATCAGGCAAAAGGACCATGGGTTGAATTTTGGGGCGACTGGCTCCATCACAGATATCGTCCCTTTAGTGCACGCTCTCCCTCTTGGGAATATGCGTTGCGTATATCATGTTTACCGTCCAACTTGAGGGTAAATCCTTTGTCCTCTGCTATTCGGCGGCCGGGTCTCTTCCTCGCCATCGCTTGTAGCCCCCCTTGTCACTGTTTTCGGCGATTAATTTGCCTGCCTGCTTGAATACCCAACAATCTCTGTTGGTATGGTTAGCTGGCTTTTCGGGGGTACCATGTATTTGACAAGAGCGGTCGAGTATTCGGTCCAAATTGGACGGGCCCGGAGTGGTTCTTTTGAATGGCTTCTTCCCTTGACCGGGTTTGGAGCCTCGGAATCCGGCGTTAACTGCTGTATCCTCATTGCTGTCGCCGTTAATGCGGTGTTTGTTTTTGTTTCGACGCAACCTGCCATTGCGGTCCTTGGTATCCGGACTGCCAGCGTTTTTGCTGAGGTTGTTACTGCGAGCGAGCCAGCTATCCTCTCCCGCACAAAAGCGGGTCATGAGGGAAGTGAGGGCTGCCATGGATTTCGGCTTCTCCTGTCCTAGGTGCCGGGCCAGCCACTCGTCGCGGATGTTGTGTTTGAAGGCAGCGAGTGCCTCTGCATCCGGACAGTCGACGATTTGATTTTTCTTTGTTAGGAACCGTGTCTGAATTGCTCGGCCGATTCGTGCGGCTGCTGGATTATGTGGCTTAGGTCATCTGCGTTTGGTGGTCATATACGCGTGCCACAGGAAGTTGTTGAGGAATGCGGCTTCCGTGTCTTCCCAAAGATCCAATTGACTCTGCGGGCAGTCTGTTAAGCCAATGCCGAGCTGGTCCTTTAAGCTTGAGCGGAGATATTTGATGGCGTGAAGATTGTCGCCGCGGGCCATGTGTATATGGAGAAGATAATCTCAATCCGCACCGCGGGGTCTGTTGCCATCGTGATTCGATATTAACGGGTTTGAACCCTTCAGGATTTGATGATCCATTACTTCGTCGCTGAAGCATAGTGGGTGTCGGCGCCTCTTTATTGAGCAATATCGTGGCGTAGCTCGAGAGAGCGTTATCTGCTGTGTTCGCCCGGCGAGTAGTTGTATCCGTGCGACGGTATTCGCCGTGGGTCGTGGGGCGTCCACGTGATCCATAGATAGATCTGGATTGTCTTGCATTGTCCTCCAATATATCTCGCAAGTCCGGCGCGTTCCCCTGCGGCTTCTTGCTTTTAGAGCGATGCCGGGGTACGGTTTTGGTGGAGGGCTTACATGCCTCTCTATCGCGGCCACGGGGTGGTCGGTCTGCCGTATTGTGCATTGGTGATGCTGCCTCCTCTAATCGGGGGAGCAACTTGCGTTTTGGGTAACTTTTGGAGGGGCGTTCGAAGTTCAGATTTTCGCCGCGAGGACCTCGGTCCATCCGTCGGCCAGAGGTCTTGATCAGCTTGAAGCTGTTGTTGCTTTTCTTTAGGCTGTTTGTCGTGGCCATTAGCCTGCGTCTAAAACGCTCTTGCTCGACGGGAAACTCAGGCACGACAAATTCCTCGTCGCCGAGGTTTGCCTCGTCTCCGAAGGGACGTAAGTAGTTGTCATCCTCGACCTCGTCGCCCGCCGCCCTCTCCCGAGGGCTTGCTTCGCCTCCTCCTCGCGCTGGATCGTCTTTGGAGGGAGTTGTCTTCGCACTTTCGGGGTGTTATTATCTCCGTGCCGGAATCTCCATTCTTGCTGTGGCGGATTTAGAGCGGCGCCACCGACGCCGGGCGCTTGGGTTGTTTCTTTAAGGAATCGGCCTCCGCTGCTTCTTCGTCGTCCCCATCTTTTGGGGTGTCCACCATGTATATGTCGATGAAGAGGTGGTTTTCCAAAGTCCTGTAGGCACCGGTTCTTAGTAGTCTCCGCATCGCCATCCATACCGCCGATGTCTTGAGTCGTAGTCGAGCACGTCGGTTAAATCGCCGACGGTGGCTACGGCGGGTGGTGGTGGATCTGAATTTCTTCGTCATCCTCGTCCCAACCGCCCCGGCCAAGTTCGCCAGGCTCTCCGGATAGCAAGAGATGCTTCAATGAATTTATGATATCGCCAAGGGCGAGTGCTGAAGATGTCCGCAGCGGTGAATTCCATGATCGGCGCCAATCGGATTCGACCGGCGGGGCGCAGGAGGTTCGGAGTCCGCAGGAGTCCGCACCTCGAGTCATGGGCTTTACGTGGGACAAGGTAAGTGTTCGGCTCCATCGCTGTAGGAATTGCGGCTCCCGAGGCGGCGTCCATCCATCCGTCCTCGATTCGAGCGATCGGCTCCGGACTATGAGTCGGAGCGGATCCGGGTGCGGCATCCAAGGTGCTGTCCGGCGGCAGAGTTAGGTCATGCCCATCGTGACAGCGCGGCGCGCTCGGCTGTGGCTCAGATCCATCGAGGATCAACTCCCGCGGATATCGGCCGTGAAGTTTAAGCTTCAAACCTGACCGACGGCGGGCGAAGCTTCGATCTGCTCCAGATGGCCAAGGGAGTTGGCCCGCAGACGAAGCCGTCAACACGAAGATCTGTCCGGGAGAAAGGTCTCACCCAGGACTGCGTCGTTGTTGATTGAAGAGGCCATCAAGCCTATCGGTGACGACACGCAGGAACTCTCAATGAAAGCACCAATGTCGGTGTCAAACCGCGGATCTCGGTAGGGGGTCCCGAATCATGCGCCTAGGCGGATGGTAACAGGAGACAAGGGACACGATGTTTACCTGTGTTCGGGCCCTCTTGATGGAGGCAAAACCCTACGTCCTGCTTGATTGATATTGATGTTGTGGATGTTTACAAGAGTGGATCTACCACGAGATCAAGGAGGCTAAACCCTAGAAGCTAGCCTATGGTATGATTGTAAGGGTTGTTGTGATTGTTGTCCTACGGACTAAAGCCATCCGGTTTATATAGACACCGGAGAGGGCTAGGGTTACATAGAGTCGGTTACAATAGTAGGAGATCTACATATCTGCATCGCCAAGCTTGCCTTCCACGCCAAGGAAAGTCCCATCCGGACACGGGGGGAAGTCTTCAATCTTCTATCTTCATAGTCTTGGAGTCCGGTCGATGATGATAGTCCGGCAAATGATAGTTCGGCTGATGATGGTAGTCCGGCTATCCGGACACCCCCTAATCCAGGACTCCCTCATTCATCCACATAGATTAGGTGCAAATCGGGATGCAATGTTCCATCTCCTGTAAAGGGATTAGCTAGCAGTTTCTCTATCATACCCGAAGGAATTTCAAAGTAAACATTTTCAGTAGGTTCACTAGGTTGAGGAGCAACTCTTTGCTCTACTGGTCGGGGTGAAGATACCCCGAACAAGCCCCTCAAAGGATTACTTTCCATAGTAACAAGTGACAGTAAATTTAAGCACACTATATAAATCTTTCCTTACCAAATTCCACTTACCAAAGGTGCTTCACCCCCCGGCAACGGCGCCAAAAAAGAGTCTTGATGACCCACAAGTATAGGGGATCTATCGTAGTCCTTTCGATAAGTAAGAGTGTCGAACCCAACGAGGAGCAGAAGGAAATGACAAGTAGTTTTCAGTAAGGTATTCTCTGCAAGCACTGAATTTATCGGTAACAGATAGTTTTGTGATAAGGTAATTGGTAACGAGCAACAAGTAACAAAAGTAAATAAGGTGCAGCAAGGTGGACCAATACTTTTTGTATCAAAGGACAAGCCTGGTCAAATTCTTATATGAAGGAAAACGCTCCGAGGACACGTGTGAATTATCGTCAAGCTAGTTTTCATCACGCTCATATGATTCGCATTCGTTACTTTGATAATTTGGTATGTGGGTGGACCGGTGCTAGGGTACTGCCCTTTCTTGGACAAGCATCCCACTTATTATTAACCCCTATTGCAAGCATCCGCAACTACAAAAGAAGTATTAAGGTAAACCTAACCATAGCATGAAACATATGGATCCAAATCAGCCCCTTACGAAGCAACGCATAAACTAGGGTTTAAGCTTCTGTCACTCTAGCAACCCATCATCTACTTATTACTTCCCAATGCCTTCCTCTAGGCCCAAACAATGGTGAAGTGTCATGTAGACGACATTCACATAACACCACTAGAGGAAAGACAACATACATCTCATCAAAATATCAAACGAATACCAAATTCACATGACTACTTATAGCAAGACTTCTCCCATGTCCTCAGGAACAAACGTAACTACTCACAAATCATATTCATGTTCATAATCAGAGGGGTATTAATATGCATTAAGGATCTGAACATATGATCTTCCACCGAATAAACCAACTAGCATCAACTGCATGGAGTAATCAACACTACTAGCAACCCACAGGTACCAATCTGAGGCTTTGGGACAAAGATTAGATACAAAATATGAACTAGGGGTTGAGAGGAGATGGTGAAGGTGAAGATGTTGATGGAGATTAACCCCCTCCCGATGAGAGGATCGACGGTGATGACGATGGCGATGATTCCCCCCTCCCGGAGGGAAGTTTCCCCAGCAGAACAGCTCCGTCGGAGCCCTAGATTGGTTCCGCCTCGTGGTGGCGGTGTTTCTTCCCGAAATCTTGCTTATGAACTTTTTCAGGGTAAAAGACTTCATATAGAAGAAGATGGGCACCGGAGGCCTGCCAGGGGCCCACGAGGCAGGGGCCGCGCCCAGGGGGTAGGGCGCGCCCCCACCCTTGTGTATGCTGGGTGGCCCCCCTCTGGTACTTTCTTCGCTCAGTTTTTTTTATTAATTCCAAAAATAACTTCCGTGGAGTTTCAGGACTTTTGGAGTTGTGCGGAATATGTATATAATATTTGCTCCTTTTCCAGCCCAGAATTCCAGCTGCCGGCATTCTCCCTCTTCGTGTAAACCTTGTAAAATAAGAGAGAGAAGGCATAAGTATTGTGACATAATGTGTAATAACAGCCCATAATGCAATATATATCGATACGAAAGCATGATGCAAAATGGACGTATCAACTCCCCCAAGATTAGACCTCGCTTGTCCGCAAGCGGAAGCCGATATCGAAAAATATGTCCACATGTTTAGAGATAGAGGTGTCGATAAAATAAAATACGGACATGAGGGCATCATGATCATTCTTATAACAGCAACATATATATATTGTCATATGATTTCTTATGCTAAAGTAACAATCTATTCACAATGGCAAGTATGAATCAGAAACTTCATTGAAAACTAGCAAACTATAATCTCGGTCATTGAAGCAATTGCAATGTATCATAACATCGGAAAGAGTCAATATAAGAGCTTTTCGGCAAGTCCACATACTCAACTATCATTTAGTCTTTCACAATTGCTAACACTCACGCAATACTTATGGTTACGGAGTTTTAATCGGACACAGAGAAAGATAGGGTCTTATAGTGTTGCCTCCCAACCTTTTACCTCAAGGGTAATGTCAACAATAATAGTTCATGCTAACTTACATCCAATTGGATATATATATCAGGATCTTTCCAACACAATGTGCTTGCCAACGAATAAAATGTAAAAAGGAAAGGTGAAGATCACCTTGACTCGTGTATAATGTATAAGGCAAGAATGAAAGATAGGCCCTTCGCAGAGGGACGCAGAGGTTGTCATGTGCTTTTATGGTTGGATGCACAAAATCTTAATGCGAAAGAATGTCACTTTATATTGCCACTTGTGATACAGACCTTTATTATGCAGTCCGTCGCTTTTATTGCTTTCATATCACAAGATCGTATAAAGCTTATTTTCTCCACACTAATAAATCATACATATTTAAAGAGCAATTTTTAGCTTGCACAATGACAACTTACTTAAAGGATCTTACTCAATCCATAGGTAGGTATGGTGGACTCTCATGGCAAAACTGGGTTTAAGGATATTTGGAAGCACAAGTAGTATCTCTACTTAGTGCAAAGAATTTGGCTAGCATAAGAGGGAAAGGCAAGCTCAACATGTTGGATGATCCATGACAATATACTTTATTTCGGATATAAGAAAACATAACCCATTACGTTGTCTTCCTTGTCCAACATCAACTCTTTAGCAATGTCATATTTTAATGAGTGCTCACAATCATAAAAGGTGTCCAAGATAGTATATTTATATGTGAGAACCTCTCTTTCTTTATTACTTCCTATTAATTGCAACGATGACCAAAACTATGTTTGTCAACTCTCAACAACTTTTATTCATCATACTCTTTATATGTGAAGTCATTACTCTCCATAAGATCAATATGATCTCTTTATTTCTTTTTGTTCTTTCTTTTCTTATTCTCAATATCATAGCAAGATAGCAAAGCCCTTGACTCAACACTAATCTTTATTATATATAGCTCACGAACTCAATTCATAGAGAGATCATAAAGCAAAACTCAAAACTAGATCATACCAAAAACTTTGTTCTAATAGATCAAGATATTACTAAAAGGATCAAGCTAAGAAAAACGTTAAAGATAGGAGTATGATGGTGATACGATACCGGGGCACCTCCCCCAAGCTTGGCAGCTGCCAAGGGGAGTGCCCATACCCCAAGTGTTTATGTCTCTTTCTTCGGAGGTGGTGATGTGATATTCTTGGCAATGATGCCTCTCAGGATACGATTCTCCTCCTCGAGCATATTGACTTGATGCTTGAGGTCCATTATTTCCTTACGGAGCTTACCCGTGACGGCTAAGGTCCTTTCACCTAAGGATGTTGCATAGCTGCGGGAGAACAAGTAACACTCTTTTTCATATTCTCGTAGGAAACAAATCTAACATTGGAAGGGATGACCGAGTTTGGAATAGCTGAGCTCTATAGTTCCCCCATCGTGAATCTGGCTCGGAAACGAGAAGTAACTTCTTGATCCTCCTCTATGGCATCTATCCTTTTCAAGTCGGCCTCCATCTCTTCCTCCGTTGATGGCCCAAAGTGTTGGGTAACATAGCAGAAATTCAAAATTTTCCTACGTGTCACCAAGATCTATCTATGGAGAAACTAGCAACGAGGGAAGGAGAGTGCATCTACATACCCTTGTAGATCGCTAAGCGGAAGCGTTCAAGTGAACGGGGTTGATGGAGTCGTACTCGTCGTGATTCAAATCACCGATGATCCTAGTGTCGAACGGACGGCACCTCCGTGTTCAACACACGTACAGCCCGGTGACGTCTCCCACGCCTTGATCCAGCAAGGAGAGAGGGAGAGGTTGAGGAAGACTCCATCCAGCAGCAGCACAACGGCGTGGTGGTGGTGGAGGAGCGTGGCAATCCCGCAGGGCTTCGCCAAGCACCAAGGGAGAGGAGGAAGAGGAGAGGCAGGGCTGCACCAAGAGGGAGATCAAATCGCGTGTTATGGGCAGCCCCTAGGCCTCATATATATAGGGGAAGGGGTGGAGGGTGCGCCCCCTCTAGGGTTCCCACCCCTAGAGGGGCGGCAGCCCTAGATGGGTTCTAGGGGGGCGGCCAAGAGGGGAGGGAGAGGGAGGCGCCCACTAGATGGGCCTTAGGGCCCATCTGCCCTAGGGTTTGCCCCCTCCCACTCCCCCTTGCGCCTTGGGCCCCTTGTGGGGCGCACCAGCCCCTTGGGGCTGGTTCCTCCACACTTGGCCCACGCAACCTTCTCAGGGTTGGTGGCCCCACTTGGTGGACCCAGGACCTCCCAGTGGTCCCAGACGCGTTCGATAAACCCCAAACTTTTCCGTGACCAAAACATGACTTCCCATATATAAATCTTTACCTCCGGACCATTCCGAACTCCTCGTGACGTCCGGGATCTCATCCGAGACTCAACAACATTCGGTAACCACATACAAACTTCCTTTATAACCCTAGCATCATCGAACATTATGTGTAGACCCTACGGGTTCGGGAACCATGCGCATATGACCGAGACGTTCTCCGTCAATAACCAACAGCGGATCTGGATACCCATGTTGGCTCCTACATGTTCCACGATGATCTCATCGGATGAACCACGATGTCAAGGACTCAATCGATCCCGTATACAATTCCCTTTGTCTAGCGGTATTGTACTTGCCCGAGATTCGATCGTCGGTATCCCGATACCTTGTTCAATCTCGCTACCGGCAAGTCTCTTTACTCGCTCCGTAACACATCATCCCGTGATCAACCCCTTGGTCACATTGTGCACATTATGATGATGTCCTACCGAGTGGGCCCAGAGATACCTCTCCGCTTACACGGAGTGACAAATCCCATCTCGATTCGTGCCAACCCAATGACACTTTCGGAGATACCTGTAATGCACCTTTATAGCCACCCAGCTTACGTTGTGACGTTTGGTACACCCAAAGCATTCCTACGGTATCCGGAGTTGCACAATCTCATGGTCTAAGGAAATGATACTTGACATTAGAAAAGCTTTAGCATACTGAACTACGATCTTTGTGCTAGGCTTAGGATTGTCTTGTCCATCACATCATTCTCCCAATGATGTGATCCCGTTATCAATGACATCCAATGTCCATGGTTAGGAAACCGTAACCATCTATTGATCAACGAGCTAGCCAATAGAGGCTTGCTAGGGACATGGTGTTGTCTATGTATCCACACATGTATTTGAGTTTCCTATCAATACAATTATAGCATGGATAATAAACGATTATCATGAACAAGGAAATATAATAATAATAACTAATTTATTATTGCCTCTAGGGCATATTTCCAACAGTCTCCCACTTGCACTAGAGTCAATAATCTAGTTCACATCGTCATGTGATTAACACTGATAGGTCACATCGCCATGTGACCAACATCCAAAGAGTCTACTAGTGTCTTAAACTAGTTCACATCACCATGTGATTAAGACTCAATGAGTTCTTAGGTTTGATCATGTTTTGCTTGTGAGAGAGGTTTTAGTCAACGGGTTTTAGTCAACGGGTCTGAACCTTTCAGATCCGTGTGTGCTTTGCAAATTTCTAGGTCATATTATAAATGCTGCTTCCACGCTCCACTTGAAGCTATTCCAAATGGTTGCTCCACTATACGTATCCGGTTTGCTACTCAGAGTCACTCGGACAGGTGTTAAAGCTTGCATCGACGTAACCCTTTACGCCAACTCTTTATCACCTCCATAATCGAGAAACATGTCCTTATTTACTCCAAGGACAATTTTGACGCTGTCCAACGATCCATTCCTGGATCATTCTTGTACCCTTGACCGACTCATGGCAAGGCACACTTCCGTGCGGTACACAGCTTAGCATACTTGTAGAGCCTACGTCTAAGGCATAGGGACGACCTTCTTCCTTTCTCTCTCTTCCGCCGTGGTCGAGCTTTAACTCTTAACTTCATACCTTACATCTCGTGCAAGAACTCCTTCTTTGATCGATCCATCTTGAACACTTTCAAGATCATGTCAAGGTATATGCTCATTTGAAAGTACCATTAAGCATTTTGATCTATCACTATAGATCTTGATGCTCAATGTTCAAGTAGCTTAATACAGGTTTTCACTTGAAAACACTTTTCAAATAACCCTATATGCTTTCCAGAAATTCTACATCATTTCGATCAACAATATGTCAACAACATATACTCATCAAAATTCTATAGTGCTCCCACTCACTTCTTTGGAAATACAAGTTTCTCATAAACTTTGTATACACCCAAAATCTTTGATCATCTCATCAAAGCACACATTCCAACTCCGAGATGCTTACTCCAGTCCTTAGAAAGGATCACTGGAGCCAGATACCTTTTAGCATCCTTAGGATCGACAAAACTTTTCTGATTGTATCACATACAACCTTTCCTTACGAAAACTGGTAAGGAAACTCATTTTGACATCCATCTGCCAGATTTCATAAATGCAGCTTATGCTAACATGATTCCGACGGACTTAAGCATCGCTACTGAATGAGAGAATCTCATTGTAGTCAACTCCTTGAACTTGTGAAAACTCTTCGCCACAAGTCGAGCTTCATAGACGGTGATATTACCGCCCACGTCCGCCTTCTTCTTAAAGATCCATTCATCTCAATGGCTTGCCGATCATCGGGCAAGTCCACCAAAGTCCATGCTTTGTTTTGATACATGGATCCTATCTCAGATTTCATGGTTTCTAACCATTTGTCGGAATTTGGGCCCACCGTCGCTTCTCCATAGCTCGAGGTTCATTGTTGTCTAGCAACATGACCTTCAAGACAGGATTACTGTACCACTCAGAAGTAGTACGCATCCTTGTCACCCTACGAGGTACGGTAGTGACTTGATCCAAAACTTCATGATCACTATCATAAGCTTCTACTTCAATTGGTGTAGGTGCCACGGGAACAACTTCCTATGCCCTGCTACACACTAGTTGAAGTGACGGTTCAATAACCTTATCAAGTCTCCACCATCCTCCCACTCAACTTTTCGAGACAAACTTTTCCTCGAGAAAGGACCCGATTCAAGAAATAATCCCTATTGCTTTCGGATCTGAATTAGGAGGTATACCCAACTGTTTTGGGTGTCCTGTGAAGATGCATTTTATCCGCTTTGGGTTCGAGCTTATCAACCTGAAACTTTTCCACATAAGCGTCGCAGCCCCAAACTTTCAAGAAACGACAACTTAGGTTTCTCCAAACGGTGTCGTCTCAACGGAATTACGTGGTGCCCCACTAAAGTGAGTGCAGTTGTCTCTAATGCCTAACCCATGAACGATAGTGGTAATTCGATAAGAGATATCATGGTACGCACCATATCCAATAGAGTGCAACTATGATGTTCGGACACACCATCACACTATGGTGTTCCAGTAGTATTTATTGTGAAACAATTTCCACAATGTCTTAATTGTGTGCCAAAACTCGAACTCAGATATTCATCTCTATGATCATATCATAGACATTCTATCCTCTTGTCACGAAGATCTTAAACTTCACTCTGAAATTATTTGAACCATTCAATAATTCAGACTTGTGTTTCATCAAGTAAATATACTCAACATCTACTCGAATCATCCGTGAAGTCGAACATAACGATATTCATCAGATGCCTCAAAGACTCATTGGACTGCACACATCAATATGTGTTACTTCCAACAAGTTGCTATCTTGTTCCATCTTCTCAAACCGAGGCTTTTCACCATCTTGCCCATGTGGTATGATTTGCATATCTCAAGTGATTCAAAATCAAGTGAGTCCAAACGATCCATCTGCATGGAGTTTCTTCATGCGTATACACCAATAGACATTGTTCGCATGTCTCAAACTTTTCAAAAACGAGTGAGTCCGAAGATCCATCAACATGGAGCTTCTTCATGCGTTTTATGACTTACATGGCAGTGCCATAAGTAAGTGGTACTATCATTACTATCTTATATCTTTTGGCGTGAAAATGTGTATCACTACGATCGAGATTCAATAAACCATTCCTTTAGGTGCAAGACCATTGAAGGTTTTATTCAAATAAATAGAGTAACCATTATTCTCCTTAAATGAATAACCGTATTGCGATAGACATAATCCAATCATGTCTATGCTCAACGCAAACACCAAATAACACTTATTTAGGTTTAATATCAATCTCGATGGTAGAGAGAGCGTGCGATGCTTGATCACATCAACCTTGGAAACACTTCCAACACATATCGTCAGCTCACCTTTAGCTAGTCTCCGTTTATTCCGTAGCTCTTTTATTTCGAGTTACTAACACTTAGCAACCGAACGGTATCTTAATACCCTGGTGCTACTAGGAGTACTAGTAAAGTACACATTAACATAATGTATATCCAATATACTTCTATCGACCTTGCCAGCCTTCTCATCTACCAAGTATCTAGGGTAATGCTGCTCCAGTGGCTGTTCCCCTTATTACAGAAGCACTTAGTCTCGGGTTTGGGTTCAACCTTGGGTTTCTTCACTAGAGCAGCAGCTGATTTGCTGTTTCATGAAGTATCCTTTCTTGCCCTTGCCCTTCTTGAAACTAGTGGTTTCACCAACCATCAACAATTGATGCTCCTTCTTGATTTCTACTTTCGCGGTGTCAAACATCGCGAATACTTCAAGGATCATCATATCTATCCCTGATATGTTATAGTTCATCACGAAGCTCTAGCAGCTTGGTGGCAATGACTTTGGAGAAACATCACTATCTCATCTGGAAGATCAACTCCCACTCGGTTCAAGTGATTGTTGTACTTCAGACAATCTGAGCACAAGCTTCAACGATTGAGCTTTTCTCACTTAGTTTGCAGGCTAAGAAAATCGTCGGAGGCCTTATACCTCTTGACGTGGGCACGAGCTTGAAATCCCAATTTCAGCCCTCGAAACATCTCATATGTTCCGCGACGTTTCAAAACGCCTTTGGTGCCTCTACTCTAAACCGCTTAACCGAACTATCACGTAGTTATCAAAACGTATGTCCGATGTTCGCAACATCCACAAGCGACGTTTGGGGTTCATCACACTGAGCGGTGCATTAAGGACATAAGCTTTCTACTGTCCGCATAATCGCTACTATCAACTTTCAACTATATTTTCTTTAGGAACATATCTAAACAGTGGAACTAAAGTGCGAGCTCACGACATAATTTGCAAAGATCTTTTGACTATGTTCAGGATAATTAAGTTCATCTCATGAACTCCCACTCAGATAGACATCCCTCTGGTCATCTAAGTGATTACATGATCCGAGTCAACTAAGCCGTGTCCGATCATCACGTGAGACGGACTAGTCGACTCGGTGAACATCTTCATGTTGATCGTATCTACTATACGACTCATGCTCGACCTTTCGGTCTCTGTGTTCCCGAGGCCATGTCTGTACATGCTAGGCTCGTCAAGTTAACCCCAAGTGTTTCTGCTGTGTAAATCTGTCTTACACCCGTTGTATGTGAACGTAAGAATCCATCACACCCGATCATCACGTGGTGCTTAGAAGCGACGAACTGTAGCAACGGTGCACAGTCAGGGGAGAACACTTCTTGAAATTTGTGTAAGGGATCATCTTATTTACTACCATCGTTCTAAGTAAACAAGATGCATAAACATAATAAACATCACATGCAATTATATAGTGACATGATATGGCCAATATCATTTTGCTCCTTTTGATCTCCATCTTCGGGGCTCCATGATCATCATCGTCACCGGCATGACACCATGATCTCCATCATCATGATCTCCATCATCGTGTCTCCATGAAGTTGTCTCGCCAACTATTACGTCTACTACTATGGCTACCGGTTAGCAATAAATTAAAGTAATTACATGGCGTTGTTTAATGACACGCAGGTCATACAATAAATAAAGACAACTCCTATGGCTCCTGCCGGTTGTCATAATCATCGACATGCAAGTCGTGAATCCTATTACAAGAACATGATCAATCTCATACATCACATATCATTCATCACATTCTTCTTGGCCATATCACATCACATAGCATACCCTGCAAAAACAAGTTAGACGTCCTCTAATTGTTGTTTGCATGTTTTACGTGGCTGCTATGGGTTTCTAGCAAGAACGCTTTCTTACCTACGCAAAACCACAACGTGATATGTCAATTGCTATTTACCCTTCATAAGGACCCTTTTCATCGAATCCGTTCCGACTAAAGTGGGAGAGATCGGCACCCGCTAGCCACCTTATGCACCAAGTGCATGTCGACGGTGGAACTCGCCTCACGTAAGAATACGTAAGGTCGGTCCGGCCGCTTCATCCCACAATGCCGTCGAAACAAGATTGGACTAGTAACGGTAAGCAAATTGAACATCATCAACGCCCACAACTACTTTGTGTTCTACTCGCAAAGAATCTACGCAATAGACCTAGCTCATGATGCCATTTGTTGGGTAACGAGCAGAAATTCAAAATTTTCCTACGTGTCACCAAGATCTATCTATGGAGAAACTAGCAACGAGGGAAGGAGAGTGCATCTACATACCCTTGTAGATCGCTAAGCGGAAGCGCTCAAGTGAACGGGGTTGATGGAGTCGCATCTCGTCGTGATTCAAATCACCGATGATCCTAGTGTCGAACGGACGGCACCTCCGTGTTCAACACACGTACAGCCCGGTGACGCCTCCCACGCCTTGATCCAGCAAGGAGAGAGGAGAGGTTGAGGAAGACTCCATCCAGCAGCAGCACAACGGCGTGGTGGTGGTGGAGGAGCGTGGCATCCCGCAGGCTTCGCCAAGCACCAAGGGAGAGGAGGAAGAGGAGAGGCAGGCTGCACCAAGAGGGAGATCAAATCGCGTGTTATGGGCAGCCCCTAGGCCTCATATATATAGGGAAGGGGTGGAGGTGCGCCTCTAGGGTTCCCACCCCTAGAGGGGCGGCAGCCCTAGATGGGTTCTAGGGGCGGCCAAGAGGGAGGGAGAGGAGGCGCCCACTAGATGGGCCTTAGGGCCCATCTCGCCCTAGGGTTTGCCCTCCCACTCCCCTTGCGCTTGGGCCCCTTGTGGGCGCACCAGCCCCTTGGGGCTGGTTCCTCCACACTTGGCCCACGCAACCTTCTGGGGTTGGTGGCCCCACTTGGTGGACCCCGGACCTCCCGTGGTCCCAGACGCTACCGATAAACCCCAAACTTTTCCGGTGACCAAAACAGACTTCCCATATATAAATCTTTACCTCCGGACCATTCCGAACTCCTCGTGACGTCCGGGATCTCATCCGAGACTCAACAACATTCGGTAACCACATACAAACTTCCTTTATAACCCTAGCGCCATCGAACCTTATGTGTAGACCCTACGGGTTCGGGAACCATGCATATGACCGAGACGTTCTCCGTCAATAACCAACAGCGGATCTGGATACCCATGTTGGCTCCTACATGTTCCACGATGATCTCATCGGATGAACCACGATGTCAAGGACTCAATCGATCCCATATACAATTCCCTTTGTCTAGCGGTATAGTACTTGCCCGAGATTCGATCGTCGGTATCCCGATACCTTGTTCAATCTCGCTACGGCAAGTCTCTTTACTCGCTCCGTAACACATCATCCCGTGATCAACCCCTTGGTCACATTGTGCACATTATGATGATGTCCTACCGAGTGGGCCCAGAGATACCTCTCCGCTTACACGGAGTGACAAATCCCGATCTCGATTCGTGCCAACCCAATGACACTTTCGGAGATACCGTAATGCACCTTTATAGCCACCCGATTCGTTGTGACGTTTGGTACACCCAAAGCATTCCTACGGTATCCGGAGTTGCACAATCTCATGGTCTAAGGAAATGATACTTGACATTAGAAAAGCTTTAGCATACTAACTACGATCTTTGTGCTAGGCTTAGGATTGGGTCTTGTCCATCACATCATTCTCCCAATGATGTGATCCCGTTATCAATGACATCCAATGTCCATGGTTAGGAAACCGTAACCATCTATTGATCAACGAGCTAGCCAATAGAGGCTTGCTAGGGACATGGTGTTGTCTATGTATCCACACATGTATTTGAGTTTCCTATCAATACAATTATAGCATGGATAATAAACGATTATCATGAACAAGGAAATATAATAATAATAACTAATTTATTATTGCCTCTAGGGCATATTTCCAACACAAAGTGGTCAGCATCGCTGTTTCCTCCTGGCCCCAGTGTTGGATGAGACACATGACTCTCCCCGACTGACTCTTGAGAAGACATCCTGCTCTAATCTGCGGCAGAAACAACTCAAAACAAAAACAGAGGATATTTGCGGGACACGAGGGTCAAAACCTTTGGGAGATTATATATAATGAATTTTTACCGACCAAAAGAAGTATCATGCAAGAAAACAGAGTCCGGAGAGCACACGAGGTGCCCACGAGGAAGGGGGCGCGCCCAGGGGGTCGGGCGCGCCCTCCACCCTCGTGGATGCCTCGTGTCCTTCCCAGACTACTTCTTATTTTCCTATTTTCTTAAATATTCCAAAACGGAGAAAAATTGCAATTTGAACTGTTTTGGAGTCGGTTACTTACCGTACCACATACTGATGACCCACAAGTATAGGGGATCTATCGTAGTCCTTTCGATAAGTAAGAGTGTCGAACCCAATGAGGAGCAGAAGGAAATGATAAGCGGTTTTAAGCAAGGTATTCTCTGCAAGTACTGAAATAAGTGGTAACAGATAGTTTTGTGATAAGATAAATTGTAACGAGCAACAAGTAACAAGAGTAAATAAAGTGCAGCAAGGTGGCCCAATCCTTTTTGTAGCAAAGGACAGGCCGGAACAAACTATTATAATAGGAAAAGCGCTCCCGAGGACACATGGGAATATCGTCAAGCTAGTTTTCATCACGTTCATATGATTCGCGTTCGGTACTTTGATAGTTTGATATGTGGGTGGACCGGTGCTTGGGTGCTATTCTTACTTGAACAAACATCCCACTTATGATTAACCTCTATTGCAAGCATCCACAACTACAAAAAAAGTATTAAGGTAAACCTAACCATAGCATGAAACGTATGGATCCAAATCAGCCCTTACGAAGCAACGATAAACTAGGGTTTAAGCTTCATCACTCTAGCAACCCATCATCTACTTATTACTTCCCAATGCCTTCCTCTAGGCCCAAACAATGGTGAAGTGTTATGTAGTCGACGTCAGATAACACCACTAGAGGTTAGACAACATACATCTCATCAAAATATCGAGCGAATACCAAATTCACATGACTACTAATAGCAAGACTTCTCCCGTGTCCTCGGGAACAAACGTAACTACTCACAAAGCATATTCATGTTCATAATCAGAGTGGTAATAATATGCATATAGGATCTGAACATATGATCTTCCACCAAATAAACCAACTAGCATTAACTACAAGGAGTAATCAACACTACTAGCAACCTACTAGCACCAATCCCGGACTTGGAGACAAGAATTGGATACAAGAGATGAACTAGGGTTTGGAGATGAGATGGTGCTGGTGAAGATGTTGATGGAGATTGCCCTCTCCCGATGAGAGGAGCGTTGGTGATGATGATGATGATGATTTCCCCCTCCCGGAGGGAAGTGTCCCCGGCAGAACAGCTCCGCCGGAGCCCTAGATTGGTTCCGCCAAGGTTCCGCCTCGTGGCGGCGGAGTTTCGTCCTGAAAAGTTCCTCCTGATTTTTTTCTCATCGGAAGACTTCATATAGGAGAAGATGGGCGTCGGAGAGCCACCAGGGGGCCCACGAGGTAGGGGGCGCGCCCTAGGGGGGGCGCCCCCCACCCTCGTGAGTAGGGTGTGGGCCCCCTGGCCTTCATTTTGGCGACGATTTTTCTTTATTTATTTTAAGATATTCTGTGGAGTTTCAGGACTTTTGGAGTTGCACATAATAGGTTTCCAATATTTGCTCCTTTTCCAGCCAGAATTCCAGCTACCGGCATTCCCCCTCTTCATGGTAAACCTTGTAAAATAAGAGAGAATAGCCATAAGTATTGTGACATAATGTGAAATAACAGCCCATAATGCGATAAATATCGATATAAAAGCATGATGCAAAATGGACGTATCAACTCCCCCAAGCTTAGACCTCGCTTGTCCTCAAGCGAAAAGCCGATAGCAATAAATATGTCCTCATGTTTAGAGGTAGAGGCGTCGTTAAAAATAAAATACGGACATGAAGGCATCATGATTATTCTCATAACAGCAACATATATAGATTTTGTCATATGATTACTTATGTTCAAGTGATGATCTTTTCACAATGCAAAAGTATGAATCAGAAACTTTATTGGGCACCAACAAATTATAACCTCAGTCATTGAAACAATTGCAATTTATCATAACATCAGAAAGAGTCTATGTCAGAGCTTAAAAGAAAGTCCACATACTCAACTATCATTTAGGCCTTCATAATTGCTAACACTCACGCAATACTTGTGGTTACGGAGTTTTAATTGGACACAGAGAAAGATAGGGGCTTATAGTTTTGCCCCACAACCTTTTACCTCAAGGGTAATGTCAACAATAATAATTCATGCTCCCCTACATCCAATTAGATATGTATATCATGTTCTTTCCAACATGCTGGGCTTGCCAAAGGATAAAATGAAAAAGGAAAGGTGAAGATCACTGTGACTCTTGCATAAGGTAGAAGATAATAATAAAAGATAGGCCCTTCGCAGAGGGAAGCAGAGGTTGCCATGCGCTTTTATGGTTGGATGCACAAAATCTTAATGCAAAAGAACGTCACTTTATATTGCCCCTTGTATGTGGAACTTTATTATGCAGTCCGTCGCTTTTATTACTTCCACAACAAGTTCGTACAAAGCTTATTTCTCTGCACTAATAAGTCATGCATATTTAGAGAGCAATTTTTATTGCTTGCACCGATGACAACTTACTTGAATGATCTTACTCAATCCATAGGTAGATATGGTGGACTCTCATGGCTAAACTGGTTTAGGGGTATTTGGAAGCACAAGTAGTATCTCTACTTAGTGCTGAGAATTTGGCTAGCATGAGGGGGAAAGGCAAGCTCAACATGTTAGAGGATCCATGACAACATACTTTATCTCAGAGATAAGAAAACATAACTCATTATGTTGTCTTCCTTGTCCAACATCAACTCTTTAGCATGTCATATTTTAATGAGTGCTCCCAAAAAAGATGTCAATGATAATATATATATATGTGAAACCTCTCTCCCCTTATTACTTCCTATTAATTGCAACGATGACCAAAGGTATATTTGCCAACTCCCAACAACTTTTAATCATCATACTCTTTCTATGTGAAGTCATTACTCTCAATAAGATCAATATGAACTCTTTGTTTCTTTTTATTCTTTCTCTTCTTTCTATTCTTTATTCACCCAAGATCATGGCAAAATAATCAAGCCCTTGACTCAACACTAAGCTTTATTATATATATAGCTCACGTACTCGATTACATAGAGAGATCATAAAGCAAAACTCAAAACTAGATCATGCCATAACCAGCTGCCGGCATTCTCCCTCTTCATGTAAACCTTGTAAAATAAGAGAGAATAGCCATAAGTATTGTGACATAACATGAAATAACAGCCCATAATGCAATAAATATCGATATAAAAGCATGATGCAAAATGGACGTATCAACTCCCCCAAGCTTAGACCTCGCTTGTCCTCAAGCGAAAAGCCGATAACAATAAATATGTCCTCATGTTTAGAGGTAGAGGCGTCGATAAAAATAAAATACGGACATGAAGGCATCATGATTATTCTCATAACAGCAACATAAATAGATTTTGTCATATGATTACTCATGTTCAAGTGATGATCTTTTCACAAAGCCAAAGTATGAATCAGAAACCTTATTGAGCACCAACAAATTATACCCTCGGTCATTGGAGCAATTGCAATTTATCATAACATCGGAAAGAGTCTATGTCAGAGCTTAAAAGAAAGTCCACATACTCAACTATCACTTAGTCCTTCATAATTGCTAACACTCACGCAATACTTGTGGTTACGGAGTTTTAATCGGACACAGAGAAATATAGGGGCTTATAGTTTTGCCCCACAACCTTTTACCTCAAGGGTAATGTCAACAATAATAATTCATGCTCCCCTACATCCAATTAGATATATATATCATGTTCTTTCCAACATACTGAGCTTGCCAAAGGATAAAATGAAAAGGGAAAGGTGAAGATCACCGTGACTCTTGCATAAGGTAGAGGATAATAATAAAAGATAGGCCCTTCGCAGAGGGAAGCAGAGGTTGCCATGCGCTTTTATGGTTGGATGCACAAAATCTTAATGCAAAAGAACGTCACTTTTATTACTTCCACAACAAGTTCGTACAAAGCTTATTTCTCTGCACTAATAAGTCATGCATATTTAGAGAGCAATTTTTATTGCTTGCACCGATGATAACTTACTTGAAGGATCTTACTCAATCCATAGGTAGATATGGTGGACTCTCATGGCTAAACTGGTTTAAGGGTATTTGGAAGCACAAGTAGTATTTCTACTTGGTGCTGAGAATTTGGCTAGCATGAGGGGGAAAGGCAAGCTCAACATGTTAGGAGATCCATGACAATATACTTTATCTCAGATATAAGAAAACATAACTCATTACGTAGTCTTCCTTGTCCAACATCAACTCTTTAGCATGTCATATTATAATGAGTGTTCCCAATCATAAAAGATGTCAATGATAATATATCTATATGTGAAACCTCTATCTCCTTATTACTTCCTCTTAATTGCAACGATGACCAAAACTATATTTGCCAACTCCCAACAACTTTTAATCATCATACTCTTTCTATGTGAAGTCATTACTTTCAATAAGACCAATATGAACTCTTTGTTTCTTTTTATTCTTTTCTTTTATTCACTCAAGATCATGGCAAAGTAATCAAGCCCTTGACTCAACACTAATATTTATTATATATAGCTCACAGACTCGATTGCATAGAGGGATCATAAAGCAAAACTTCAAAACTAGATCATGCCATGACTTTATTCTACTATATCAAGATACTACTAATAGGATCGAACTAAGAAAAATGGTAAAGATAGGAGTTGTGATGGTGATACGATACCGGGGCACCTCCCCCAAGCTTGGCAGTTGCCAAGGGGAGTGCCCATACCCATGTGATTATGTCCCCTTCTTTGTTGTTGGTGTAATATTCTTGGCGATGATTCCCCTCAAGCTACGGTTCTCCTCCTCGAGCTTATTGACTTGCTGCTTGAGGTCCATTATTTCCTTGCGAAGCTTTCCTGTAACGGCTAAAGCTCCTTGCACCCAAGGGTGTTGCATAGCTGCGGGAGAACAAGAGACACTCCTCCTCATACTTTCATAAGAAAGAAATCTAACATTGGAAGGGATAACCGAATTGGAATAGCTGAGCTCTCTAGTTCCCCCATCGTAAACCCGGCTCGGAGGCGAGAGGTGACTTCTTGATCCTCCATGGCATCTACCCTCATCAAGTCGGCCTCCATCTCTTCCTCCGTTGCTGGCCCAAACTGGTCAGCTTCGCTGTTTGCCCTTGGTCCCAGTGCCAGATTAGATACCCGGTTCTCCCCGACTGACTCTTGAGAAGACATCTTGCTCTAATCTACAGCAGCAACAGCTCAAAACAAGAACAGAGGATGTTTGCGTGATACGGGAGTCAAAACCTTCGGGAGAATATATAATGAATTTTTACCGACCAAAATGTGTATCGTGCAAGAAAACGGAGTCTGGAGGGCACACGAGGTGCTCACGAGGTAGGGGGGCACGCCCAGGGGAGTAGGGCGCGCCCTCCACCCTCGTGAAGGCCTCGTGTCCTTCCCGAACTACCACTTATTTTCTATTTTTCTAAATATTCCAAAACGGAGAAATATTGCCTTAAAAATTGTTTTGGAGTCGGTTTACTTACCGTACCACATACCTATTCCTTTTCGGAGTCTGAAACGGTCTGGAAAGTGTCCCTTATGTATTCCTCCGGGGTTATGGTTTCAATAATATTGGTTTCAACATTTATGGGATTACCTGAGATATAATGTTTGATTCTTTGACCGTTTACCACCTTCGGATTTGTGCCTTCGAAGTTGTTGATTTTTATGGCACCGGAATGATAGAGCTCCTCGATAATGTAGGGACCTTCCCATTTAGAGAGAAGTTTTCCTGCAAAAAATCTTAAACGAGAGTTGTATAGCAATACATAATCACCTACATTAAACTCACGCTTTTGTATCCTTTTGTCATGCCATCTTTCAACTTTTTCTTTAAACAACTTAGCATTTTCATAAGCTTGGGTTCTGCATTCATCAAGTGAGCTAATATCAAGTAACCTCTTCTCACCGGCAAGTTTAAAATCATAGTTGAGCTCTTTAATAGCCCAATATGCCTTATGTTCTAGTTCGAGAGGTAAGTGACATGCTTTTCCATAAACCATTTCAAACGGAGACATACCCATAGGATTCTTATATGCAGTTCTATAGGCCCATAATGCATCATCAAGTTTCTTGGACCAATTCTTTCTAGACCTATTAACAGTCTTTTGCAAAATTAATTTGAGCTCTTTATTGCTTCATTCTACTTGACCACTAGACTGTGGGTGATAAGGAGATGCAATTCTATGATTAACGTCATATTTAGCAAGCATTTTGCGGAAAGCACCATGAATAAAGTGTGAACCACCATCAGTCATTAAATATCTAGGGACCCCAAACCTCAGAAAAATAACTTCCTTAAGCATTTTAATAGAGGTATTATGATCAGCACTACTAGTTGGAATAGCGTCTACCCACTTAGTAACGTAATCAACAGCAACTAAAATATGTGTATATCCATTAGAGGCAGGAAAAGGTCCCATACAATCAAAGCCCAAAACATCAAATGGTTCAATAATGAGTGTTTAGTTCATAGGCATTTCTTGACGTCTACTAATATTACCAATTCTTTGACATTCATCACAAGATAAGACAAACTTACGGGCATCCTTGAAGAGAGTAGGCCAATAAAAACCGGATTGTAATACCTTATGTGTAGTTCTGTCTCCAGCGTGGTGTCCTCCATAAGCCTCGGAATGACACTTGCGTAGGATCTGTTCCTGTTCATGCTCAGGTACATAACGTCTAATAACACCATCTACTCCTTATTTATAAAGATGTGGATCATCCCAAAAGTAATGTCGCAAATCATAGAAAAACTTTTTCTTTTGTAGGTATATGAAGCTAGGTGGTATAAATTTAGCAACAATATAATTAGCATAATCAACATACCATGGAGTGCTACGAGAAGTGCTTATGACATTTAATTGTTCATCAGGAAAACTATCATCAATAGGTAGTGGGTCATCAAGAACATTCTCTAACCTAGATAAGTTATCTGCAACGGGGTTCTCAGCTCCTTTTCTATCAACTATATGCAAATCAAATTCTTGCAGCAAGAGAACCCATCTAGTAAGTCTAGGTTTAGCATCTTTTTTTTCCATAAGATATTTAATAGCAGCATGATCAGTGTGAATAGTTACTTTAGAATCAACAATATAGGGTCTGAATTTATCACAAGCAAACACAACCGCTAAAAGTTCCTTTTCGGTAGTAGCATAATTTCTTTGAGCATTGTCTAGAGTCTTACTAGCATAATGGATAACATTTAATTTCTTATCAACTCTTTGCCCTAGAACAGCACCTACAGCATAATCACTAGCATCACACATAATTTCAAAGGGTAAATTCCAATCAGGTGGCTGAACAACAGGTGCAGAGACTAATGCTTTCTCAAGTCTTTCAAATTCTTCTACACAATCATCATCAAAGACAAATGGTACATCTTTTTGTAATAAATTAGTCAGAGGCCGGGAAATTTTTGAGAAGTCCTTAATGAACCTCCTATAAAATCCGGCGTGACCAAGGAAACTTCTTATACCTTTGATGTCCTTGGGACATGGCATCTTTTCAATAGCATCAACCTTGGCTTTATCAACTTCAATACCTCTTTCAGAAACTTTGTGCCCCAAGACAATACCTTCATTAACCATAAAGTGGCACTTTTCCCAATTCAAGACAATATTAGTTTCTTCACATCTCTGCAAAACTCGATCAAGATTGCTCAAGCAATCATCAAAAGAGGAACCATAGACGAAAAAGTCGTCCATGAAAACCTCACAAATCTTTTCACAAAAGTCAGAGAATATAGCCATCATGCATCTTTGAAAGGTAGCAGGTGCATTACATAAACCAAAAGGCATGTGTCTATAATCAAAAGTACCAAAAGGGCATGTAAAAGTAGTCTTTGATTGATCTTTGGCCGACACAGGTATTTGAGAGAAACCATAATAACCATGTAGAAAGCAATAATGTGTATGTTTGCATAATCTTTCTAGCATTTGATCAATAAAAGGTAAGGGGTAATGATCTCTCTTAGTAGCTTTATTTAATTTGCGGAAATCAATTACCATCCTATAACCTGTGATAATTCTTTGCGGGATCAATTCATCTTTATCATTAGGGACAACAGTAATACACTACTAGGGAAAATCTTATACACAGAACTTTAGCAGTAGCGAGGGTCAAAAAAGCATGGTGGTGCTAAGTAGCAGTAGCGCGCCTGAGCAAACCGCGCTGCAGATAAAGTTCTAGCAGTAGCGCGTCTTGCTCTAAACACGTTACTACTAAAATTCTCACGGCTTAGCCGATAGGCTACAGATAGTAGTAGCGACCTATAACGAACCGCGCTACCGCTACTTTCTTTGTAGCAGCGCGTTTTAATCTAAACTCGCTACTGCTAAAGGATATAAATTAAATGCAAAGCAAATAGAAAGGTAATTGAAAATGAAAGATATAGAATAAGGTGAAAGGAAAAAAATAAAATGTGAAGAAAACTAAATGAAAAAGGGGAAAAAGAGAAAGGAGTAGTAGTAGCGTGTATCCCAGAACACGATGTAGCTAACGTAGCAGTGGCGCTTTTCCGAACGCCCACCATCGCTACTTCGACTTAACCACGGGTTCGTCCTTCCCCACGGCACTTCCCCAAATCCAACTCTCCACTCGCCGCCAGCCGTGCCGTCGTCAGCCAGGCCTCCAGACACCCTCTAAGCCGTCCCGACCCCAGATTCAACGCCGCCCGCCCCGACCTCAACGCCGCCCGGACGCCGCCCCGACCCGACCTCGACGTCGCCATCCGCCGCGCGCCCGAGCCCCGACCCTGACCTCGAGGCCGCCCTGCCCCTCCCTCGTTGCAGGCACCCGAGGTGAGCACACCTGCTCCTCCCTCTCCCCTACCTCCGCCTAGGGTTTCTTTATATTTTAGTTGCATCAAATTAGTTAGGGTTCATGTAAGAGTGGAAACAAATCGGATGCGGATGCGGCTCAAATGAGTTAGGGTTCATGTAAGGGTGGAAACGAATCAAATTTCTAAGATGAATCATAAAACGAGTAAAATTTGACCACTTATTTCACTTTATAGTTGGATAATTGGAATATCCGCTACCACTTTCCACCCCTATAGGTTCATCAAATTAGATGGTAATTAGGGCAGTAGTTCCTAGGTACTAATTAGTTATTAAGAACTAGGTACTAATTAGGTACTAGAATATTTTTATTTATAGTAAGTTTATTTTTAGTAAGAACTAGTTGAATTAATAGAACTAGTTAGTAAGAACTTGTTGCTATTTTTTAGTTAAAGCAATTTTTCCCGCCTCGACATGGACGATGCCTATCCCGCATCCTCATCGTCGAGTCGGCGGAGGATGACACCTGCTTGACCAGATGGGCCATGTCCGGGACTGGGCTCCGCCGGGGTGGTACTGGGAGGCGCTATCTACCGGGGGGCGCAGGTTGGTGAGGAGCCAGCCTGTCGTTGACCCGAACCTTCTTTGGTGGCGGTCACGTGGGCCAGTGAAGGTCCAGAGGCTCGAGGACTCCGCGGAGGTGGTGCGTCACCGTGTCAGTGAGGAGGACGCGCACGTCCGTCGCTACTTGTTTGCGTTGGTGCACAGGTTCTCCAATACCTGGCAGGTTCTCCAGGGATCTCACTGGAGCTATGATCCCGTGATGGTTCCTTCTCTGTGGGTGTCCACCACCCGCGCCGATACCCGTCGTGTGCTAGGGTTTATCTGTATTAGTGATGTTATATGTATGACACTATTCATGATGTATTAGTGATAATATTCAACAATGTACGGACGCATGAGATGATTTACTTTTGCTTATTGAATGCATGCTAATTTGAGTCCTATAAGATATTTTGAAATGTATATCTTGTGTTGCTCAATATCCAAGTGGCCGGTCATGTTTGCAGGTCACACCTCCGAGTGGCCTATGTTTTGCCGGAGTGTTGATTCATTTCTGTTCCGGCAAATTTCAGGCGCTCGATATATCCTATTTTAGCAAAGGTCGTGCCGGATTTTTCCGTGAACTTTGGCATGACTTGTGCCAGAATATGTAGGAAATATCGAGTGCCCCGGATTTGTGTGTTGAGTATCCTGGTAGTTTTCTTCGATCGATTTTCAATTAATGTTTTAACTATGAACATAGGAAATGTCTGACGACGAAAAGGGTTTCGGTATTTGCAAATACTGCGAAGACGAGCGCGGCCTGTGCGACGGAATCTTCCTAGATGATGATAGGCGCTTCAGCATCAAGCTGTACGAGAACTTCGAAGTGGATACAGTAAGTCACAACGACAAGTCATTTTTCGTAATTAAGCATGACATCTGCTTCATTTGCTTCAACTTATATTTTTTTTACTATTCTACTAGCGTATCCCCTGCCATGCAAGAGTTTTTGTATTGGATAAGATAGGTTTCAGTCATACTACGAGGTAAAGAAAGTTTACTTGAAGACCGAGCATGGTTATATTTTCCACGCAAAATTATACAATTCAGACGACTACATCTATTTTGGATGCAAAACATGGCGAGCACTATGCAAGACTTATGCACTTGAGCCTGATATGGTTATCACCTTTGATATTCGTCCGTAAGATGATATTGAAGGTAATACCGACATCCGGTCGATGTGCGACGCCTCGCTTATACCATTATGTAAGTTTCTCAACCATATTTATGTCTTTGAAATTGTTTATTCAAAAATAGTTGACAACTAATTTGTATTGTCAACTTATTTCGGTGCAATCAAACATGTCCAGCGCTTGATAGACATGACCTATTATTGTCCCGGGGCTGAAATAAACTGCGAGGAGCTAAGTCATTATGTTTCATGGCTTGAGGATCTTGATACTGTCAAGACAAATTTTCTTCCTGGATTTAGAAATGTTAGTACTGAAAACGTGCGACCAATAGTGTTCGTAATGAACTACGGTCACATCTATTTAGGAAGGATGGTAAAAATTTTACTATTTGTCCTCAGTGCATCTTTTCCATACATTATTTTTGAAGCTAAACTTCATTGCTAAGTATGTTACCATACGATGTTCTTCAACAGGGACTCCCGATGAATGTTGTGCCTTATGGGATCAAGACTAAAGGTACCATGAGTATTATTAGCTTACGGCCAAGATATCCTACAGATTACTTTAGTACATTCAAGATTAGCGACGGATGCTTAATAGTGCAAGACTGGACCAAATATGTGATGGGGGAGCGCAGAGAAGTACTAGGGGGCAGCAAACAGAGGCGCTACCCACAATTAGGAGACAGGTTCATCTGCATGCTCCAACTTGATCAAGGAGGAGAGCTACACATGTTTTATGTTATTTTACCTAAGAGAGAGCAGTAGGAGTGATTAGCTAGCTAGAAATGAGTTTGAGGATGATGATGTGCTACACTATTACTATGATGATAAAATAGCTAGTGTTGGTGGTAATGACTATGATGATTATTATTAGCTAGTGTTGATGGTGATTAAATAAATACTGTTGGTGGTAATGACCATGATGATAATTAAATATCTTGTGCTGGTGGATTAGATTCAAGTGGAGGCAACATGTGGTGCACATCGAAAGTACTACTAGTCCAAACTAGATCAAGTTTGGATTAGTAGTATACTTTTGACATGCACCACATATTGCCTCCACTTGAACCTAATCCACCTTCATTTGACACACTGTTATGGACATAATGATGTAAACCTCATAACTGGTATTGTACCAATATTTGTACGATGGCGCATAAATACACTAAAAATGAAAAATAAAAAAAGAATACTAATAGCGATGGAGAGAAAACACGCTGCCAGTAGTTACATTAGCAGTAGCGTGGGGGTGAACAAACGCTACAGCTATTCGTCCTAGCAGTAGTGCATGCGGGAACGCGTTACTGCTAAGCAATAGTTGTAGCGCCTTATTAGTAGCGCGCCTACCCGCGCTACTAGTGAGCACAAAACCAGCGCTACTGCTAGGGTTTTCCCTAGTAGAATACCTCCCTTCTTAGGGACACAATGGACAGGACTTACCCACTGACTATCAGCAACGGGATAAATTATAACTGCCTCCAGAAGCTTGAGTATTTCTTTTCTTACCACTTCTTTCATTTTAGGATTCAAACGTCGTTGAGGATCACGAATTGGTTTGGCATCCGCTTCCAAATTTATTTTATGTTGACATAGAGTGGGACTAATGCCCTTAAGATCATCAAGAGTATATCCAATAGCGGCACGGTTCTTCTTCAGAGTTTTCAATAATCTTTCTTCTTCATGCTCTGAAAGGTTCGCATTAATAATAACAGGATATATTTTCTTTTCATCAAGATAAGCATACTTAAGATTATCAGGCAATGGTTTAAGCTCAAACACGGGATCACCCTTGGGTGGAGGAGGATCCCCTAGGATTTCAACAGGTAAATTGTGATGCAGAATAGGTTCATGTTTAAAGAATACTTCATCTATTTCCCTTCTTTCATTCATGAACATATCATTTTCATGGTCTAGAAAATAGTGTTCTAAAGGATCACTAGGAGGTACGGCAATGGAAGCTAGACCAATAATTTCATCCTTACTAGGCAATTCTTCATCATGATGTTGTTTACTAAATTTAGAGAAGTTAAACTCATGAACCATATCATCCAAGCCAATAGTAACAACATTCTTTTCGCAATCTATCCTAGCATTAACAATGTTCAAGAAGGGTCTACCAAATATAATGGGACAAAAGCTATCTTGTGGAGAACCAAGAACAAGAAAATCAGCGGGATATTTGGTTTTTCCACACAAGAATTCAACATCTCTAACAATTCCCATTGCAGATATAGTATCTCTATTGGCAAGCTTAATTGTAACATCAATATCTTCTAACTCAACAGGTGAAATATCATGCATAATTTCTTTATATAAGTCAATGGGTATAACACTAGCACTAGCACCCATATCACATAAGTCATGATAACAATGATCTTCTATTTTAACAGAAATAACAGGCACGCCTACCACAGGTCTATGTTTATCTTTAGCACACGGTTTAGCAATTCTAGCAGTTTCACCACAGAATTGAATAACATGCCCATCAATATTATCAGACAAGAGATCTTTAACAATAGCAATATTAGGTTCTACTTTACTTGCTCAGGGGGTGTATAAGTTCTAATATTGCTTTTACGAACAACAGTTGAAGCTTTAGCATGATCCTTTACTCTAACAGGGAAAGGTGGTTTCTCAACATAAGAGGTAGGAACAATAGGATCATTATAAGTGACAGTCTTTTGTTCAACTTTAATAGGTGCAGCTACTTTTACTTCTATCGGAGGATGATATTTAAACCACTTCTCCTTGGGGAGATCAACATAAGTAGCAAAAGATTCACAGAAAGAAGCTACTATCTCAGAGTCAAGTCCATATTTAGTGCTAAACTTACGGAAAATATCGGTATCCATAAACTTTTGGAGTTATGCAGAATAGGTCTCTAATATTTGCTCCTTTTCCAGCCCAGAATTCCAGCTGCCGGCATTCTCCCTCTTCGTGTAAACCTTGTAAAATAAGAGAAAAAACGCATAAGTATTATGACATAATGTGTAATAACAGCCCATAATGCAATAAATATCGATACGAAAGCATGATGCAAAATGGACGTATCAGTACACATAGTCCAATTGATCATGGTCGACATAGGTATTGTGACTTGAGTCTTCCAATTCTTCGTGCTCCATGTCATCAGCATCTGAGCCTGCAAACAATGTTTCCAATTAGTGTGATACTCCCAACATGTGGATCTTGCTAAAGCTGGTGTACCTACCTTCACCAGCAAACAGGTAATATTCAGGATTGGCATTATCATTCATGAGACCACTAAGGTAAGCGTCCATGTCGTCTGCCCAGGTGCCAAACCAATAAATGAGGGTTCAGTCTCAAGGGATGCAAGGAGAGTAAGGATGGGGGTGTTATCTTCACTTCTGAGCGTGTAATCCGGCGTGCTAGATGATCTTGAGACACCGTGTGCTTCAACTACGGTAGTTTGTCCCGTTGAGCTCATTTCCGGTATGGAGATGGACCTGGCGGTTGGGGTATTCACCCTACCTGTAAAGCTTTCATTACGACGATCTAGTAGAGCCTTCCTCTCACCATGTGGTACCTGCGTACATGATTTTCGCTTGCCAATTTTCTCCTGACGCTTCTTCGCCTCCATACTTTCCCTTGCAAGCTCGCTCTCTCGTCCTACGCTGAGCTCTGGACTCATGCCTCTGCTCGTCAGCTCCATTATCCGCTATTGTTACCGGATCACTGGTTTGCTGATCGGTACTTTGTAGGTTCTCATTGATTTTGATGAGGTTGCCATCTACAGCACCATCACCTATGGTTTTGCTTAGGTATGCACCTACAACATTATCGAATCATTATAAATAACTGATGAATGATTACAAAATGAAAGATTATCGTTCATGGGATAACTACCATCGGTTTCGGTGTTGCGAATGTATGTGGGGGCCGACTTGACAGTAGGAGCACGATCTATTTGTTCACCGTCGGATTGTTGCGTGAGGATTGAAAGCGTTAGAGTCGGACAATGTGCGTCAGGGTTGAAAGTGTGAGAGTTGGACAATGTGCTAGTTATATCTAGACCTGGCATTGCGATCGATTCCGCACACGGGCTGCTTTTCTTTACAGCATACTTTGCCTTTCTCTTTGCACTTGACTCCCCTTTCTCATCCGAAGTCATGCTTTCTCGGTGTTGCATGCGCCATTCTCGCAGCTTTTGTTTTTTCTTGAAGATCGATCGTTCCGTCATCCACTTTTTTCCGATAACTTGCTCGCCTCCGCGCGTTTGTCTACTCCATTTGCTCATTTGTTAAGTCACCCTTGTGTTCTTTATCACGTTGCCTCCTAGCTAGTTCTTTATCATGAATGACATCAGATGTGATTGTAGTGGAAGGAGGCAATACTGCATCATCATGTGACAATGATGTATAGCTAGACCTAGTTGGGTTGGCTGGTTATACAACAGTGTGAAAACATAATCAAAACTTCATTGGTCAACAAGAACGAAGGTAGTAGAATCTTCTCAATCTATCTAATTTTTATTTGATACATACTCCCTCCGTTCCTTTACATAAGGTCTTTTTGTATTTTCATCAAAAGTCAAACAAGTGAACTATAAACCATTTTGTTCGAAAAAAATATCAATATCGACAATACAAAGTTTGTTCATCTATTGTTTTATTTTGTAATATTGGACAAAGATTCAAATGGTTGACTTGCATGAAAATATATTAACCATATATTCTTAAATAGAGTGAGTATATACTATAATCGCAGTGTTGAAACAAAAAAAATTCTAACCTGATATCGTAAGGGCAGGTAGATCTTCCTCTTGGTGCTTCACGGTAGCCTCCTCCTTTTTATTTCGATAAGGAGCTCGCCTTTGAGCATTTAGCTGCTCCTTTTTTTCGTCAAAGGTCCACAGAGATTGGTTTATACCCATTGGTCGATAAGAGAGGGCCGTGGAACACTTTGCACATCTGCTTGTATATTGAAGGTGGTACACTCATCATTTATCTTCCAATAATAACCTTATAGTTTGCAACAAAGGGCCTATATATATCATCGTACCGCTGAAACATACAATATTCCTACCTGATATCGCAAGGGCAGGCAGATTTTCATGTAGATGCTTGACGGCGGTGTCATCTTTTTTCTTTCGATAAGTAGCTCGCCTCCGAGCTTTTACCTGCTCCTTTTTTTCGTCAAGGTCCACAGAGATTGGTTGATACCCATTAGTGATATCACCGAGAGGGGCCCGGAGAACATTTTGCACAACCGCTTGAAGATTGATGGTAATCTCGTCATCTTTCTTCCGATAAGCTGCCCGCCTTCGCGTGTTTATTAGCTCACTCTTTTCCTCATTATTATGTTGCATGCTAGCTAGTTATTTATCATTGAAGGAGCAAGATGTGAAACTTGTCAAAGCAGGAAAAGCATGATGTATTAATTGTTCATCGTATTGATTAAAAATCAAACATTCATACCAGACATTGTAAGGGAAGTTTGATTTTCACCCTAGAGTTTGACCGCATCATCCTCTTTTTTATTCCGATAAGCAGCTCGCCTCCTGGCATTTATCTGCTCCCTTTTCTCGTCAGACAAGTTACATTTCATAGTTTGTTTAGCGAGATTCACGACAGATCCTGTAGTCATGTGATCGGATGTTGCATCGGACACGGGTAAAACTTGTAAGGCATCACGATCAGGAGCATTAATCCCCACATGTCTTCCTCCATCTATATGAGACACATCTATAGCTACTGGAACAACACAAAAGCCATAAGCTGGGTTAATATATGCAATACAACCCCTGTAAGCATGATATGGTTCACATCGAAAGACGTATCAGGTAATACCATTTGAACTTTGTGCTACATCTGTGGCACAAACTTGTGTGAGACAACTGGGAGGCACAAACGAAGCTTCATTACATATGACTGAGGTTCCCGGGTTGTCTGCTTCATGTAAAAATAACAGGTACTGGACAGAATGAGTCAGTTTACTGCTAATTGAAGAGCGTCAATTATTCCTTATGATTAATACTCACCCGAAATCTGATGGGAAGGTCGTTGAACATTTGTGCTATCACCATCAGTGGGTTGAGGAAGAACCGGTTGTTCTGTCTGTTCAAGTATCATCTGTTCTGAAGGTTGTTCGTACAAGTGAGGTATAATTGATCACATAAAAAGCATAAAATTATGATTACTATATCCGCACAAATTCATACCTGGACTACTTGGGTAAATCTCATCAACATTTGTCTCCTCCATCTGATCTGCAACAACTTCATTACTCATCAACATTATGCGCAAGGGATGGTGCTTGACATGTATAGCAAGTTTTATAGACGAACATATACCTAGAGGTACATCTGACGATGTCATTTGTTCCGCTGCTTTGCTTTGTGGATTCCCCATATGTACCTATCAATTGACAGCAAAAAAATTCTTTACTGATGGTTTGTGAACTGATTTTCTGAACAGACTTTGTGAACTGATATTGCAAACAGATAAGTACAGATTGCTAATGGCTGCTGAAGATCACAAACACCTGTTTGTGTGTAAGTTTGAGCTATATTCAGGAATCGCTTTGATCGACTATCAATTAGCAGCCTTGATGACTGAATGTAGTGCCATTTGCCTCGGTTTAATGCAGGTTGCTATTCTACAGATCGTGCCAAAGTACTTCAAGATGGCTACTTGTTTATTACGTCCATTACTAAAGTTTGTATTTGTATTTGTATCTTCGAGTCATTTGTTGGTTTGTGAACTGAACGTCATAATGCATCACCATTTGCCTCAGGAATCGCTTTGATCGACAATCAATGTAGTGCCATTTGCCTCGGTTTATTACGTCCATTACTAAAGTTTGTATCTTCCAGTTGTATGCATGATGACCGTATACAAACACATGTGTAGAATGAATGTAGTTACAGTTTGTAATGAACGGTGATGCATGATGACCGTACACAATCACGTGTGGGCACCGGATGAGATTTAGTTGGCACTGGATGAGATCTCCTCAGCATACCTGGGATTGAAACCTCCCTACCCTAGCGGTGGCGGCGTCTCCCGGAGTTCGGCGGCGGCGATCCCGTATGTCGGCGGCAGGGAATCAAACCTCCCTGCCCTGGAGACGCGGCGGCGGCGATCCCGTACGTCGGCGGCAGGGATTCAAACCGCCCTGCCCTGGAGACGCGGCGGCGGCGTCTCCCCTCAGACGGCGGCGGTGGCGGCAACGAACGACTTCCTCCGTGGGCGGCGGCGGCGGCAACGAACGACTTTCTCCGTGGGCGGCGGCAAGGGTCAAAGACGGGCGGCGGCAGGGAGATCGGAGACGGGGCGGCGGCGAAGGATGTCGTACGTCGTGGAGGGACTTCGAATTCGATTCGTAGTGACGGGAATCGAGAGGAGCGGGTTTTCCACGATGATGGTTTTTTTTGTTGCGTTGGCAGTGGGTAGCGGAGGCGGAAAAAAGCCAGCAAAAAAACCGAACGAAACTGGTGGGAAGAAAATAAACCGTAGATATTATTCTATCAACTCAGATATTAGAAGTAGAGATATATATAGTTAGAAATCCGCATTTAAATATATTGCCTGGTAGGCCCTTGCGAGATGGGTGGGGGTGGGGGGAGGTGGTAAATCTGGTTATCGTGGATTTTCGCAGTTATTAGCTCGTTATGGATCCAGATCCAAGAAGAAGGCTGACCAAATCCTTCAAAAAATCTGCTACCCTTAAATGACTAGTTAGGAAGTGCGGCAGCTGCCGGGTACAAGTCATATCCAATCCGGTAGTAAAGTCATCGGAGCATTGTAAATATAAAAAATGATATTGATTCAGTACAGTGTCATACACTAATCAGGTAGGAAGTGCGGCTTGCCGCACCTAGTAGCGATGCTGTTGGATACAATCATATCCAATCCAATAATAGTTAGAGGAGCATTGCAAATAAAATATAGCCAATAAAATATGAAATTTAAGATGGGTTTTAGACGTGGATAACATATTGGATAGAATATATTAACAAATATGATACAGTTCATACATAAGCATCCTCAGAAAGAGAATTCTGGTTTATGACTCGCATGAAAATTTATCTGAAAAGGAGCAGAAGTGCCAAGTCAAAGAAAAACAGTACTAAGGATACATTGAGCTTATCTAAGCATATGAAGGCAGGCTATATAGACATAACTCGACATCATCCATATAATAGTTCATAGATTCGGATATAGACCAGATATGTTCCCCTTATATAAACATAGTACGTGACTAAGTTGGCTCATCTTGATCTATTTTCATACGGTATGGTAGACAAAAAATACTATTCGGCGTACATAACCTTGATCACCGTCGCGCCTTCCTGTTGCCTTTGAGTTAATCAAATGCCTGTCGCGCCTTCCTGTTGCCTTTGAGTTAATCAAATGCCTGCAGAGAAGCAACAAAGACAACGGCAATGGCGGCGGCGATGTTATCCAGTCACCGGCGCAGACAGGGAGGCCTCTACTGGCGCTGTGGCCTGTGGTGTTTCCCTTTTGGAAACAACCATATCCAAAAGGGAAACACCAAAAGAATGCTCAAAGGTTTAGAATATGGCATCAAATCTCATGACTTGTAAACTTCAAAATTATATAGCAAATGATTAAAGGAAGAAAGATAAATCAACATCCGAAAGCAACCTTAATAACATATCCTTGTGAAACGACTACTATTTACACACTTCTCTTTAGCTTACATATATGATTCAGCATGGCAACTCATTCTGCTAGTGCAAGCTCCATATCTCAATTTAGTTAGATATTTGGACTGCATGATAATTAGACAGCACAGTTACACTGCCAAAAGGAGCTTGAATTTTAACGCTACTATTATACTGCATTCATCCTAAGCCATGGAAACAAAATAGTGCCAACCGCTCAAGTTGGCAAGCTCACGCTGGCCTCACCTGGCCTCTCAGTCACAAATGCAGACTGCACCAGAAGCAAGAAGTCCAATCGTTAACCAAATATAGTATCTATGAAATTAGTGTTGTCCATGACCAAAAAGTCGAAACCTTAACCAAATATAGTACCTATGAAATTAGTGTTGTCCATGACCCCGGGAAGCCTCAATCTGGTGATGAAGGCATTACCCGAAAAATAATCACAAGATAAAGTGACCAATTAAAGTTTCAATAAAGAACGGATGTATGATGAAACGCTTGTTAATTTACTCAGGATAGGGATATGGCCAGTTATTGGTTATTCCATTTTTGTTTTTACTATGACAATTATTTGAGACATGGAAGGTGATATATACAGGTCAAGGATTGTTGCTGTGAGAGTCTATTCACATGGATCCACCTAGAAAACCATGGGTTGGCGAGTCCATCCATCAACATACTCCACAGGTTGTATCAACACATGCAAATAATCAGGTGACTGAAATCAGTAGTAAATATTATTTAGCCTGAATAACCAATGGTTATTCAACCATATGTAAGTACCTAAGAGTAGGCTGCTTTATCATGGAAGGAGGCATTTCACTGATAGACATGGCAGGAGCAACCTAATTTCAGCCAAAGAACACCTACAATAGGACACGGAAATAAGAATAAAAGATGGAATAAATTAGCAACAGCATAATTCTACTTTCATAGGCCTACAAAAAGAACATGAGTAATAAGGTCTGGGAACTGTACTCTAAATAATTCTATAGCTGCACGAAAACTTCCAGGTGAAATATTTGAACCCAAGCACAATGCAAGCAGCAGAACTACTGTGGGGAGTTTCGGCTGTCAGATGTGCCCTGCGTTCTACTGTGACCATCTATTTTCATTCGTGGATGAAATCCAGTGGGGAGTTAGTAAGACGTGCATGTTTTCAGACAAGCCCGATGGCGAGCAGGGCACAGTGAAACACCACAAATGGTAGTTGTAAAACCTACACATCCACTACAAAATATGACAAGAAAGCTTGATAAATCTGTGCATAATCTGATAACATGTGCTTGACATAGTAAAAGATAGATGTGTGGCCTGATGGTATGTGAAGCAGGGCTCACAGAATATTGAAATTACGAATGAATTGTTATTTTTATCCTTTTCATTGGAAATACTGAAAAATACATTCTCCGAAGACATCCTTTTCGGCAGTGTTCACATACATAGAGTAACTAAAATAAAAATATAAACAATCTATAGATACTGCACTAACCAACCATACCCCAACTAAGTTAATTATGTATCTCTTTGCTCAGGTCATGAAGCTGAGAATAAAAGACTTGTATGCACTCATGTATACCTCTAATTAACCACTACACGGCACTTGTACATTTGTGCAAAAGTCAAAATGCCCCATAATAAAAAGAAAATAAATCATGCATGTGTCCACAATTTCAATCGAACCTTGGCTGCCATAGTATCGTAGTAATATCTAAAAGAGCTTCAATATCACTGAAACACTTCCATCACTTGAATTTCCCAAAGGTGAAAGCCATTCAAGATAAAAAGACTGAATCGACCAAATCATCGCAATAACCTAGTTCACTTGGGACATACCTGCAGTTTCAGAGAACAATGAAGCAATCAAATATAAATAACAAATCTAAAAGTATTGAAACACCCAGTTTCAGATGAGAATCCGATGAATATAGGTATATGAATAGTACAGATAAACTGAAGAAGATATCTCAAAATGGAATGAGCTCATCAGACCTGGGGCATCAATGTGGCAACTGGCAAATAGACAATTCATCACTTGTAGGATCCTTCCAACAATATGAGATTCACGGGCAAAATTCTTTGCTCTGTCAATACAGTAAGAAAACCATTCCTATTTCCACCGTTAACATGAACAAAGTGTATCACCAACCTGCGAAAAGTGACGAATATATTACAAAATTTAGATACATATATAATACTAATTAAAAACAATCAAGATTGACTTTTTTGTTTCGTGGTTGCACGGACAAAAACATTTATGCACAGGTATTTACAGCTTTGCGCTCAGCAGTGCCTACAGTCTGATGCAACTGATCCACTGAAGAACATATATATTAAAAGCTGATAGAAAAATATGAATCATGGAAGGGGAGTCTGATCACTGGAGCACGGTGCTGCACTGCTGCTCAAGTGGTCGCCAAGGCGCCTAGTCGAAGAAAGGACACGACCAAGCACGTCCCATGTCTAGCACCAAACCTGTGCAACATCAAACAGCTAGAATGAGGACTTACAACACGACTTGCTATCGTTGGTTTGAGCTAAATTTCAGAGAAAAATAAACAAATTACGGAGTAAATAAGAGAACACAAATAATACATATATTAATCTTCCCAGCAGCCTGCTAGGTGTTTTGTCAAACACCTTGTAGGCATAGGTAAGAATTTGTGGGGATTGAATTAAAAGGGATGAGTGGGAGAGGGAGAGATGGAGATAAATATGGAGGAAGAGAGGCTACCCAATTTGCAATGAATTTCCTTTCCAATCTACATCATCGTCAAGTCATCGCACAAGCATCCACCCCTTCGCTCTCACCCAGGCATTCACAACAAATATACAACCTAGAAGCATGTCGTATAGAGGAGCTCACTCACAAATCTATCTGATGACACCTCCTGCTCCTCCTATTGAGCGCCATGGAGGCTGAGACGGCATCCATCTCCTGGCAACACAAACGGTTCGCCATCTTCATCCGAATTTGCAGCCCATACTCCTCCTGCCAGGTCCCAAGAGGCGATTAGGGAGGAGGAAATGCATCAGCAGATCGAGCTCAGAGATGAAAACAAAAATGAGGGGGAAGAGTGCACGGGGATGGCTTACCGTCACGATTTGTTGCCGCTCCCCCTCTTGTGGATCCTCCCGGAGCCGCGTGGTGAGGAAGAGAACGTCCTAGGCATCGCTCCCCTCAGGCCACCTGACGAGTTGAGGGCCGAGGCGGAGGAGTTGGAGCATCTGCGGCTGCCAAGTGCACCGGAGAAGGGCAGGTCGTGGCATGTTTGAACGGCGTGGGCGCGAGGAGCTGTGCCGGCGACCTCATGACGCCAGCCATCCATATCCGAGTAACCTATGGCCTAAACAGAGCCCCAAACCCTCTGTCAACGGCACGAAGCATCACGACCAGTAAATAACAGGGCCGCCAAAATACCCATACAAAATCCATCTACTCATACAGATCCAACACGATAAACAGGGGAGCAAGTAGACATCACAAAGGAAAAATCCAGCAACGAACCTGCTCTAGGACCGTCGACAGACACCCTCGCACGAATCAACCACAGCAGACCCAATCCCTTGTAAACAGAAGACAAGGACGACGCCGCAACCGAAGACCAAGGGCCAACCCTAACCCTAATCCTGCGCATCGGTCAGAAACAAATCAAACAAAGAAACAGGGGAGCACGAATCGAACATAAGGCAGAGCACAGCGTCATAGATTACCTCATCCATCGCAATCAACCAGGCGAAGAACCGAGATGCATCGTCCACATCAAAGATCGAACCCTAGAAGCCGACTGTATCTACAACAAACACACCGCATCAGATGACAGGCACACAGATCTTAGCCACGAAATAACAGCCGGAAACGTGGACCAGACCTGAGGTTCGACGGCAGGAGAGGCAGCAAGAAGTCGGCGCCGGGCGAAGGAGAGGAAGACGGGGAGGAAGATGGGGACGGCGAAGCAGAGAGGAAGGCTAAGGTTGGTTATGCCCCAGCCAGTCGGGTCCTCGGCTTTACCCAGGCGCCATCCATAGGCGAAGCGCCACGCAAGGGGGACGACGTGTAATGTCGAATACACCCTCGGCAGGCGATGCAATTATCAGGCGGTGGCACCACACCTCGCCCAGAACGGACTCGCACCGGCAGCAGCACCCGCCACAGCCACTGACGAGCGTGACCCACAGAGCCCGCCCCCCTTGTCGCCGCGCACACCAGGAAGCGGAGTGTAAACGCGTGCTGGAATTTCCATCGCAGCAGCGCCAGACGAGATCGAACGGCGAGGATCGAACGCCGGCTTGATCGGACGGCCAGTACCAGTCCACCAGGAGATCCGACGGCCATTACGCGTCAAGGAGATAGATCGAACGGTCCAGAATCTAATCGA
This sequence comes from Aegilops longissima, assembly GCA_021605205.1. Taxonomy (NCBI): domain Eukaryota; kingdom Viridiplantae; phylum Streptophyta; class Magnoliopsida; order Poales; family Poaceae; genus Aegilops; species Aegilops longissima. The sequence continues at coordinate 506,673,625 of CM038680.1, read as the reverse complement.
ACGGGAGAGCTTCATTTTGTTTCAGACTCTAACAAGGGGATTGTACTACTACACGTGACTATTTCTCAAAAAAACTAATTTGTGGGTGCCCGGAAAGGATCTGTATAGTCTGCCCCCTACTATATGCTACAGTATCAATCTAACATTCTCCATCGCGACATCTACTGTCAACTAGTCAGCGGTACGCATACGTACACTTCTGCGTCGGCCGTGCAATCAGGTATAGATGAAAAACAACAGGTGACAAAATGCCCTTGCTCATCCGCTCCCGGAACCTCCTGATGAACATATCGGCGGCTTGGTCGATCTCATCTTCCATGTTGAACTCCAACCCCTGGACTTCCATGTTGCTCCTGATCACATCTATCACTGAGGGCTCGTCGTCGTGGCCATCACACTCATCGAGTAGCACATCACCAACATCTTCATCGTCGTCTTCCGTGTAACAGCAATTGTCATCGTCATTGAAGATAGGGTGCAGCGTCCAGTCAGGGAAGCATAAACCATCTTCCTCTTGACAAAACATTGCCAATTGATGCTTAAGATCAACGATCTCACCGCCATGGATCGCTGGAGGCGTCTTCTCGGACTTGCGTGGCACGAGAGCCTTGTGGCAGTCCCCTCCCGCCTTCGCCCGGTCTGCGGCCACCATGAGCGCGTGTATCTTGTGAGAGACCACGCCGACCGTGGCCATCCTGCGCCGGAGCGAGGCGAGGAAGGGGAGCCTGGCGGCGAGCACACTGGTCTTGCTCTTGCACATGGTCACCCGAAAAAGTTTTTTTACCGGGGTGCTGGGAGTTACCGGTGAAGTCCCAACCAATCAAATGCTTCCAGCTAACTTTGTGTGGGCCAACTATCCAATGGTATAGTGTTGTATTTGGCTAGTATCCGGTCCATTAGGTCAAATCAATGTCAGATTCAACCGTACTATTGAGTGCATCTTTTATGCCTAGCCATGCATGCATGTTGTCAAACCACTCCACACACAGAAAAAAAAGCAAACATTTTATTTATCTTGGAAGATATTAATTCACTGATAACTTTTGAATAAAAATTTCATTTTGAAATATTTTTACACATTTGAATTCCTGACGACGTGATTTTTAAAATAAGATCAAACTTGAATACATTTCGAACGAGTTCAAAATTCTTGCAACATATTTCACTCATTTGTAATAAACAAATTTCACTTATTTCTCAAAAAATGATTTAACTTGTTTATTTCACTCATTTAAAATACTTATTTCAGTCATTCCAAAACACATATTTCAATCATTTGACCAAATTGGTTTCACTCATTTCAAAATTTTGATTTCACTATGTTCAATTCAAAGACAATGTTCACTAAATTGAGATGTGAAACTTGTTATTTGAATACATTTCGAACGAGTTTAAAATTGTTGCAACATATTACACTCATTTCTTAAAAATTGATTTAACTTGTTTATTTCACTCATTTCAAAATACTTATTTCAGTCATTTCAAAACACATATTTCAATCATTTGAAATAATTGGTCTCACTCATTTCAAAAAATGGATTTCACTCATTTCAATTCAAAGACAGTGTTCACTCAATTGAGATGTGGAACTTGTTATTTGAATACATTTCGAATGAGTTCAAAATTCTTGCAACATATTTCTCTCATTTCTAACAAACAAATTTCACTCATTTCTTAAAAAATGATTTACCTTGTTTATTTCACTCATTTCAAAATACTTATTTCAGTCATTTCAAAACACATATTTCAATCATTTGAAAAAAATAGTTTCACTCATTTCAAAAAATGGATTTCACTCCTTTCAATTCAAAGACAGTATTCACTCAATTGAGATGTGAAACTTTTATTTGAATACATTTTGAACGAGTTTAAAATTCTTGCAACATATTTCACTCATTTCTAATAAAAAATTCACTCATTTCTTAAAAAATGATTTAACTTGTTTATTTCACTCATTTCAAAATACTTATTTCAGTCATTTCAAACCACATATTTCAATCATTTGAAATAATTGGTTTCACTCATTTAAAAAAACGTGAGACCAACCCCACTCATTTTCAAAAATTTATTTCACTCCTTTGAAAAACACATTGTACTCATTTTCAAAAACTTATTTCACTCATTTTCAAAAACTTATTCCACTCCTTTGAAAAACATAACTAGAATTGAAATATAATTAAAAATCAAACTAGTCAAAATATATCCAGGATTGGTCTTGATTTAAAGATCTTGTCGACCTAAATACAAATATATAAAAAAGTTTCCAAAAAAAAATTCAGTTTAAAAGTTATGAGCAATTCAAAATGCTAGATTGAAAATAAAAGGCAAGCTTTTTGTTTGGATAGAGAGAGAGAGACAAGGACGACATGTGCATGCAGCCAGTGTTGTACTATTCTGAGTGAAAGCATCCTCCACTAGTACTTTCCCTGACAAAAGTCTGTGCATGTCAGTTGTATTAGCTGTATATTCCATCTGTATCTCCAAATGTGAATGGATTTTATTTTCATTGCACAAATCTTAAAGTCTGAGGTGTAAGATGGATCCTTTGCTGGTACGTCCCGGTTCCGGTAAAAGAGACTTTGCGCATGGTCACCACCTTCTTCAGGAGCACCGGGTCCTTAGCGATCTTCATCTTCGTTGCTGAGAGGTGGCCGAGCAGCTGCCTGTCGATGGCAACAGCTAAGGTGCTGCACTGCCTCAGGCTAGGCATGCGTAGATCACCCAAGTGCTGATCGAGATGATGAGACTGGCAGTCAAGCAAGGTGGCTTCAGTTTCATGGGCCTTGTCCTGAGGCCCCTAGGATGTATTTATAGTCTGGAGCTAGCTTGGAAACCCCAACACTGTGCGGCTTTGCTGCCCATGTAATCATGCTCAAGTTTTTTGGTAGTCCAAAGCGTGTGAAATAACATGGAGAGAGAGCAATTTGAGCATGTGGACTGCGCACTATATTTGAGAAGTGAAGTTGGGTGCGTGTGGAAGCAAGTTAAAGATGCAAGAAAAGCTAGAGAGATATGAGGTGAGGAAGGATATGTCGAAAGTATATGTTGCTCCGCTCCGGTTAGGCCACAAATAACACATAGTATATCTCCGGCCGTTGTTAATTCTTCTGCCCCATGCACTGCTGCTGCTGCTTTGTGTGACTTTGCGTAGCTTTCCTTCTGGATCATGTGTGCGCTAGCTTAGCTTTGCCGGCTGGTGGTGCTCGTCAACACGGCCTGCAGCCATGCAGCAGAGAGGTTGTTGGTTGGGCGTGCTCCCCGTGCGCGTCACTGTGGCGACAACCACATCAACAACTGAAACACGTACGGCGGGCTTTTGAGATTTGTAGGTCCCTGAAATGGAGACGGCCGCAAATACTAGTGGTGCGCGCAGAACTCCTTTATTACCAAAAGATGGAGAAAACATGGTGCAGATCAGCTGCTAGCTCAATTATTGTAGGCCCCCCTTTGATTTGAGTGTGAAACGCACGAGCTATAGACAGTCTCAGTTTAGTCAATTCTACAAGGATATTAGACACTCTGCATTCCTTTGAGAACTTGCTGCTCATCCCTTTGAGCAGAAGGATTTGCTACATAGCTCTTTTTACTATCTTGGTTATAATTTTATGGGACTGCTATACGCAAGTTGCCTGAAAATTTATTCTGAATAAGTCAATCTTCTCAACCATTAGATTAAGATCCAGCGGCCAACTTTTTTTGTTCTTCCTCCGGCTTTTTTCTTTTGAAAATTCACCTTCAGAATCAATTACATCAAATCACAGGAACACACGCACATGAAAAACTGATAGCCAAGGGCCCTTGTCGTGCCCTCTTTTCTCCCTTTATTTATTTTCTTGTTTTTCTAACTCGATACAATACTTGCAGCGTGCTGTGTTTATATACCTCTAAACCTAGCCGCGTACAGACTCCTAGTCCTACTAGGACATCAATCAGACTCTCCTATACGACTAGAACATGGACTCTCACGCACGGAGTACTACTTAAACTAATCAATCGGCAAGCTTAATCACTCTATTACTAATCCTAACCGAACAGAACTAGCACGCCTACAATTGCCTAATTAACTAGCATGGCATACACAAATTTGTTGAACGCTGATAACACCCACACGTGGGGCCCGTGGCGAATCTAAACAGAAACTGAAGGGTGGGCTCAAAGCTTGTATCATGCTAATATCTGATGGGTTGGGCTTGCAAGTGGCTGAGTTGGGCCTTGAAACTAGTAGTAAAAAACTTTTTTGCAGTGCTGGAGGGGGGGCTTAAGCCTGTTAAAGTCCCCCTAGTAGATTCGCCCCTGCGTGGGGCATATATATGAGACATCCATCCACACGTCATGTGTGGCGTAAGCAGAAGGCAGCCCACAAGGGCCATGTGTGGGCGAACATTAGAACTAGCCACACGTATGGGCGCAGCTACTTCGTGCTACACGCGAAACATACTACTACTCATCCTCATCCCGCGTGTGTGGCACGAAGCAAATCTGCCACACGTCCTAGCGCACCCGTGGGATGACACTTTAGTTACCCCGGGGATGGCAACTTTAGTCACCCGGGATGACAAATGTAGTTGTCATGTCTAAGTAACGGTAGTTGCCGCGTGTATTCAAACCATAGTTGTCATGTGTGATAAACTACTTGCCCTACGTGGTCAAACAATAGTTGCCATGTGTGATTAACTAGTTGCCACGTGTGGTCCAGCCATAGTTGCCATGTATGGTCAATTACAATTGCCATGTGTGTTTACCTAGTTACTACGTACGCACAACTGCAATTGCCATCTAGCAACGAATCATAGTTGCCATGTGTGTTCACCTAGTTGCCACGTACGCACAACTACAGTTGTCATCTAACAACATACGAGCGTCGTGTGGGTGAAGAGCAGTTCGCCCACACGCGCGTGGACTACGTGGTGACTGTGTGGGCAGAAACTGGTTCGCCCACACGGCGCAGCTGGCAACCGCGTGTTGCGGGTCGTGTGGGAGAACTCTTCAATGCCCACACACACGATGATGCCCACGTGGCACTGAAAATCTAACAGATTCCTTTAGGATTCATGCAAAACAGAATCAACGTGTATCAACGCGTGTGGGCGTTAATATTTTCGAATTTGTTTGATTAAGTTAACATTTTCTTTCTTCGTCAACCGTTCATCATTACATATTCAGTCAACCTACATAGAGCTGTTGTGAATTTTTATACGAGTGTGGTTCGTTGACTCCCGACCTTCATGTGGTCAGGGATTTTCAAAAATCATGTTTGTAGATTTCAGAAGAAAAAAATTGAAGAAGAAAAATCTCACATGTAAATGCAGAAGGATCAACATGTCCATAAGTTTTATTAATGAATTTCTTTATTTGACTCTCATATTTCTAAGGATCTTGTGCTGCGAAAATAAATAAATGGATCACCATAGGCCACATGTTTCTTTTTTCTGTAGCTCTCAAATGAACATATTTGTCATTAAATTTTGCATGTGTACTTAGCATCTATATATTTGTGAATAAGTCTATACCTGGATATTTTGAACTCCGATATGCGTGTTACAATACTTCTTTTAGAATCACAATCCATTTTATTTTCACAGCACAAGGTCCCTTGCAGATATAGTTGAATGCCTCAAAAATCATACTCCCTCCGTCCGGAAATACTTGTCGGAGAAATGGATGTATCTAGACGTATTTTAGTTCTTGATACATCCATTTTTATCCATTTCTCTGACAAGTATTTTCGGACGGAGGGAGTATTCAGCAGGGAGGTTGTTGGTTGGAGTGGTCGAGTGGGCGTGCTCCCCGTGCGCGTCCCTATGGCGACAAGTACATAAAAAATGGAAACACATATGGCGAGCTTTTGATATTTGTAGGTCCCTGAAGTTGAGACGACAGCAAATAGTGGTGCGCACAGAACTCCTTTATTATTACCAAAAAAATGAGAAAACATGGTGCAGATCGGCTGCTAGCTCAATTATTGAATGGAAATAAGAAATAGCTTAGGCCGCTCTTTGATTTGAGTGTGAAACGCTCGAGCTAGACAATCGCACCTAAATCAATTCTACAGGAACTAGACACTCTGCATTCTTTTGTTGAGAACTTGCTATAATTTGGAGAACTTTCTGTTTATCCCTTTGAGTACGATTTGCTACATTATTCTTTTTATTCCTTGCTTATACTTTTATGTGAATTTTTAATATGAGTGTGGTTCGTTTGACCCCCAGGCTTCATGGGGTCAGGAATTTTCAAAAATCATATATGTAGATTTCAGAAAAAGATGAAGAATATCACATATACATGTAGACCGATCAACATGTCCATAGGTTTTATTAATGAATTTCTTTACTTGGCTCTCATATCTGTAACGGATCTTGTGCCGTGAAAATAAACAAATGAATCACTACAGGCCACATATTTCTAATTTTTTATAGCTCTCAAACGAACATATTTGTCATTAAATTTGCATGTGTACTTGGCATCTATATATTTGTGAATAAGTGTATACCTGGATATTTTGAACTCTGATATGCGTTTTACATTCCTTTTTTTTAGAATCACAATCCATTTGATTTTCACAGCACAAGATCCCTTGCAAATATAGTTCAATGCCTCCAAAAAGTTAATGTTCAATTGCCAGAGCCTTTAACATATGAAAGCATGTCACAATAGGTTAAAAATATAATATAATATTCATTCATGTGGTTTTGAAGCCTCGAAAAAGTTAATACTCAACTACCAGAGCCTTTAACATAACTGCTCTTGGTTTTGTAACTCACTGCTCTTGGTTTTCTACGTGAAAGCATGTCACAGTGGGTTTAAAAATATAATATAACATTCATTCATGTGGTTTTGGAGCCTCCAAAAAGTTAATACTCAACAGCCAGAGCCTTTAACATATCAAAGCATGTCACAATAGGTTAAAAATATAATATAACATTCATTCCTGTAGTTTTGAAGCCTCCAAATAGTTAATATTCAGCTGCCAGAGCATTTAACATATGAGCATGTCACAATAGGTTAAAAAATATAATATAATATTCATTCCTGTGGTTTTGAAACTCATTTTTTGGGGGTAGTTCCCCTCCGTTCCTTTTGATGGGTGTATTAAAATTTTCAAAAGTCAAACATTTTCATATTTTACCAAGTTTATAGAAAAATAACAACATCTACAATACCAAATCAATATCTTTATGAAATATATTTTAAAATTTTATTTATACAATATTGTACATCTGCAGTTAATTTGGGCATTCATTTACTTGCTACTGTAGAATAAGGCCAATCGATGGCGGCGGTCCATTCCCTAGGACTAGTTCAAACTTTTTGCAAAAAAGAAATGCAGTTGTATTGAGTTCTCAGCAAACCCTACATTTTCGTTCTTAACAGGCTTCAAATTCTTTCACACGATAGACAGGTTTTTGCGGCTCGCTCCTGTGTCGCTCGAGGGTGACACTGGGGCGCCCCAACCCTAGCCGCTAGGGACCCCGTCCGCCACCATTTTCGTCGCCGACGGAGGCAAAGGCCGGAAAACGGGGCCGGCGCAGCTCTCATCTCCCTCTTCCTCTCCAACATCTCATGGATCTGATGACCACTGCTGGCGCTGATGCGCCCTACTTCCGGCCTTGCGCGGCTACCTTGCCTATGTTGTCGCTCCAGGTGAGGCCACCGGAGGTCCGCCACCTGATCGATCTCCCCCAACACTACCTACCCACCGTCGTTCTTGCACTGGGCCTCCGTCGGTGGCGTGCTGCACTTGGTTCCTGCGGTGTTGCCAACAATTTGTGGGCCAATCCACTGCTGCTTTGACGGTGCCATGGGCTAACATTCCGCGCGTGCGATGGCCAATCGCCGGCGCTAGTCCACAACTTGGTGGTGGCAATCCAGATCCGATCGGCCTGATGGTGGTGACTACAAACTGTGCTGCAGTGACTTCTTACGACTCCACGACGGCGGTGGTCATCGAAAGGTTTTCGAAAGGGTTCATCTCTCCTGATCCGGCGGTTGACTTCGGAGGTGGGATACAAATTATGGACGACGGCTTGAAGCAGAAGGATGGTTGTGCGGTGGCGGCGGTCGCATTGCAAGTAGCTGTTGGGATCGCGAAAAAGTAGTGATGACAACACATGAGTGACTTCGATGGTGGTCCTACTCGAGCACCTGGTCTCGAGCTTCGAAGCGAAATCTTAGGTCAGACTTAAGTATAGCTGGCAATGGCGGTGATGTTTCCTTACATCGTGCTTGTTGAAGGTGTTTGCTCGGATTTGCGCTGTGGAGATCGAGGACGTAGATCTCATCACCGTGACGCCACATGTTCTCTACGTCATCAAGCCAACACCGTGGATGACTAAGACCTGGAGCTCACTGCGTTGTCAAGCTGGCGTCCTGGTGTCACCCGCCGTTTGTCTCGTCAAGTCGGCACTGCTGAAGAGAACAACGCAAAACTCAATGTCAACCCTTCGCCATCCACTTGTCACTCCGGATGCCACTATAGATGAGGTCATCACCGAACCGCTGCCCGATGTAGTCCACCATCTAACACGATGGCCACACTCTGTCATCATCACCCGGAGAGACGACACCTTGCAGGCTATGACGATGAAGACCATGTTCCGCTTGCCCGGAGATGACATCGTGGCCCCGCTCGCGTCCATCTTAATAGAAGCCAAAGTCAATGAAGTTGAAGAACTTGGGGGGAGGATTTTTGACAAGTAGGTGCGAGGGACACCGAGCCCCTCACTCGTGCTTTTTCTTTTAGCTTCTGATTTTTAATCTTTCATATCTTTTGAACAAAAAGTTCAAATTAAATTATGATTGATATTCGTGTTTCTCGTGACGAGGGTTTTCAAATAATATTCATTTCAAATACGGTTTTTGCGGGACATTTCAAATACGTCTTGACGAGTTTATTAAAATTAACTTTTAAAACTTAGTACAAGCAACCGACAAAAAACCAAATTTAGTATTTTGGATCGACAGAAAAATCGCTTAAAGTTTTACCTCTTAACTTGATATGAGCGACTGAGAAAATTGTAAGTTTTAGATGCAAAATTGTAAGGATCCAACTACTTTGCAACGCCCGTACGCAACACGTAGGCGACATCATCGACACCCGTTGCTATGGTAACATTGATGCCATTGCCAAGGACGCTTTCTGCTGTCTACTTCTCCACCGACATGAAGTTCAATGAGGGTAAGGTGTTGCCTACGACGCCATCAACCCAAAGTACATCTCAGGACAGCGGCACACCATCGTCTGCGCCTGGGAAAACGACGTCACACGGGGGTGCCCATCTCTCGCTCAAGAAGGACAATGCCCTGCCATGACACCAGCCGTGTCACATTCACCGGAGGCCGGGGGCCAGGAAGTCGACGTGACCCGAAGACGAGGCGCGACGGCAGGACAAGGCGACATGGCTTCATGGATACCACTTCTCCACGGGCCTGTGAAACGGCGGCCTTGTCTTGGCGGACTACCGTAGGCTCAGCGTCCAGTCAAGACAAGGTACCAACCACACCGGCCATGTGAAAGGAATCTCGGAAAATAAGCATACAAAAGGAAGATCTATAGAAAATAATTTGGCATGTGGAGTTATAGCACTATAGGAATGTGGGAGTGGAAAGCAATACTAAAGAGGCAGGAAATGCCAGCAGTGGGATATAAAATGGAGAAAGTATTCCATTTAGGCGACGGAGGACACAATTCCCAAGGTATAGATTGGCTCTGTACGATCCCGAAATTCCAGTGTCTCTTTTAATTAAGTGGTAGCAGCTGATGACTGGTTAGCCTAAAATTTTGTTCTTTCAAAAAGAAGAATTATCCCGACCTCTGCATTAAGCGATGCACACAGCCATCTTTATTAAATTACTTAAAAGAGTCTGACTAAACAAATGCACATGGATACTGGTTAGCTCAAATGCCTGAAGAAAATCAAACCAAAGTGAATGGCTTTTCTTCTTGGCAGTTTCCTTGTGCTTCACGACAGATTGTGAAGGTACGCGCACACCGGAGAGTTCGCTGCTCGCCGGTCCCGTGTGTGTCTCACTTAGTTAAATCATAGAGGTTAATTAATTATTTGTCTTCTCCCACATCTTTCTTCTAACCCTCCTCCTCCGTTCAAATGCAGAACCAATGGCGAGATAGATGCGTCCATGGGTGGGAGCTTCAGAGGTATTTTCTCATGGCGTCGATCGCGTGAAACTTGTGAGGCAACAACAGCGGAGACACGGTGTGACACAAGTGCTTCCTTTCCCGGGAGAAAAGAAAAGGCTTCGATCGCCTGAAACTTGTGAGGCAACAACATAAAGATTGTCATGACTTTATGAGGATTGAGGTGGAGGATGGGGGAGCGTTTCTGCGGCCGTTGAAGAATCAGCAGGATATTATTCTGTTAAAGTCGTGTATGAATGTGGCGGCTGACATCGTGATTCTTACTTCGATGGGTTCGTTGATTGGTCTTCCTCCACTTAGCAATTGTGCGATTATACTGGTTGTCATTGTGTACTTAGAGGGTGCTTGGATACGTTTTAGTCCCATGACTAAAAGTAGTGGGACTAAAACTTGCTAGCCTCATCCATGCTTGGATACAAATACTAAATAGACTAAAATGAGTCAATGAGCATTTATTATACTCCAAACCCTCCAATCCCGAACTCGCATGTGTTAAAGGAGAGGAGTTAAATGAGGAGAGAGAGGACTAATCCATATTTTAGTAGGGTTCCCCTGACTAAAAAGTTTTAGTCTCAAGACTAGTACTAGCCTCTCTTTAGTCAGGGGTGATTGGAACTTTAGCCTCTAAAAGAGACTAGTTTTAGTCAGACTAAAAATAGTCCCTTGGATCCAAGCATGGCCTTAGCTAGGAAGAAAAGAGACTCGATTGCAAATGAAATGCATTCTTTAATTACCCTTCTCTTGGTTATGATTGAGAAATGCATGTTCTCATGAGGGTGAAAAAAAGAGCTTGGTTGAAATACGAGCCGACACTAGTAGAAAAAGGGGCTTTCGTCCAGGGCAGTTTAGCCCATTAGTCCCGGTTCAATCCAGAACCGGGACCAATGGAGCTATTTGCCCCGGTTCGTGAGCCCAGTGGGCCGGCCGGGCCACGTGGGCCATTGGTCCCGGTTCGTCCGGACCTTTTGGTCCCGGTTGGTGGGACGAACCGGGACCAATGGTCCTGGCTCCTGGCCCTCGCTCGCGAGCAGAGCACTCCATTGCTCTGTTTTTCTCTTGCCGGCGAGGGGGGGCATTGTGGTGCTCTAGCTCACCTCCTATGCACATGAGGTGTTCGATGAAATGCCCGAGCCACACTACTTAAGCTTTCTCCTCTCTAAGCTCGACCTCCAACCTTCATTTTCCTCAATATTTGTCTAGGTTTAGCGGTCCGTCACGCCCCGTCCCCGTCTTCACCGCCGTCGATCACTCCATATACAGGACATGGCTCGAATAAATGTAGATGGTATGGTATTTGCAGTGTACATAATAAAAAATAATCTAAAATAAATTGTTATACAAACACATTCACATGAAACAATAATCAAAGATACCTAGTGCGTAGTCCTTGGAGAGCATGTCCAAATCTAAAATGACATGCGCAAATAGATAGATAAAAATCTAGCCATGCAAATACATATATCACTCTATTAGTTTTGTTAAATATTTGGGGAAAAAAGAACTAAGGGTTTCCCGGGCCTTAAACTGAGGCCTTTAAGGTTTTAAAACTAGAATTTAAGCAAAAAAAACTAGGTAGTTCGATGCAGGGTCACGAGTGACCCAACAAAGTGTCGCAGTGCTTGCAGAGCAAGTTAACATAACCGCAACAAACAGAAGATACAACTTCCAGAGAAATGGAAGTTTTGGCGACTTGTAAAGAAAGAAAATCACTGATAGCAGCAAGCCATGCCCGGATGGCGGCGTTCGCGTCGGGAGCACCAGGCGCGTACGCGCCTGGCGCGCATGGGGCGAGTCGGGCGCGGCCGGCTCCGTGGCGTGGGTGTACGTATGCGTGTGTGTGTCCTTGGATAGTTGTGAGAGCCGGTGCTAGCCAGGCCGAACTTGGTGGCTGCTAGGCGTGGTTGTTAGCGCATGCACGCTAGATGGTTAGCGACGCATGGGAAGCGGCCGCAGTGCGTGCGTCATTGGGCATGCGGGTTGTGCATGTTGCCCAGCGAAAACGTAGGGGCTGCGTTGCCGTTGGCTACAAAGCTGGATGCTCTCAGAATCGTACGTTGAGCTGGGTTGTGAGCCATGTAGCTGAGTGACTGAGTTTGTGCTCAGGTAAGGAAATACATAAGGACGCTGTACGTGCGGCGGGCGGAGTTCGTGCTCCGGCAAAAACACTTGTGTACTTGTGTCTTTATTCTTCCTTTAGTCTTCTTCTTCCTCGAGAGCTGAGTGAGCGGAGGGAGGTGCTGCTGAGCGAGAGGAAGAGGAAGGCCGCGGCAACAACAAAAACTAGCAAGCAATGATAGGCTCCAGTAAGAGAGGGGCAATGACGACGACACGTTTGGCTCGCCCCAGCAATTGTAGTTGTCACTAGGTAGTCTACGGACATGAATGTAATTTTGTTACTTTTAGTGCTCCCACTAAGGTCATGACAGTTGATGAATAGATCGAAAATTGTTCCCGTAAAAAAAATTTTGAAATCTCGCCCAACCATAGCAGCACTGCATACATATACACAGTGCTTGTGAGGCACGGGTGAGCAGGGGCAACAATAGAGGGGAACGGTGGGGGAGTCTGAGGATCTTAGTTGCTAACAAAATTGTTCATAATTAAATGACCAAAAAGATCATTGTGTGCTAAGTATCAGCTCCTACTCATATTGATTTCTACAAAATTTCTATCCAGTGGATACCCGAGGAGAAAAAAGGACAACACCTAAGCTCGAGGTACATGCATGTGGAAACAAGACCCTAGAATCCATTATTCAGCCGCTGCCGAAACCTCCTGATGAACATATCGGCAGCCATGTCAATCTCCTCCTCCATGTTGAACTCCAAACCCTCAACCTCTCGGTTGCTCCTGATCACATCCATGATGGAGAGCTCATCGTCGTCTTCTTGATCGCACGCATCCAGTAGCACATCATCATCATCAGTGTAACAACAGTTGATGTGGTCGTCGTTGAAGAGCGGATGCAGTGTCCAGTCAGCTGGGCAGCCACCATGACCATCCTCTTGAGTTAACATCGCCAACTGATGAGAGATATTGTCTGCCAAGTCACCCCCATGGACGATCACCGGTCTCTTTTTCATGGTTCGCAGCGCGAGAGGCTTGTGGCAGTCCACTCTATTCCGGTCAGCCACAATGCGCGTGTGGATCTTGTGAGAGACCACGGCCGCAGCGGCCATCCTGCGACGCTGGAGCGAGGCGAGGATGAGGAGCCTGGTGGTCTTGCTCTTGCACATCGCCGCCGCTTTCTTCAGGATCTCTGTAGTCTTTCCGATCTTCATCTTTGTTGCTGATAAGTGGCCGATCAGCTGCTTATGAAGGGCAGCAAGTAAGGAGCTGTGATTCCTCACGCTTGAAAAAGAAAGAAATGGTGTAGGTTACAGGGATCCAGAGACGAGAGAAGCTGGCTTGAAACAAGGCATGGGCTTTGTTCTGATGCTCCAATGGTGTATTTGTAGTCGGAAGCTGGGGATGCAACTAGCTGTGTAATTAACTACCCTTGCTCATGTCACCATCAAACTTTTGGTACCTCGCGTGATAAAGCATACATTGGAGAAAAGAATTCAACATGTGGAGTGAGCACTATAAGAATGTTGACAGTGGAACTAAGCAAGAAACTTATGGCGAAGTATATATATTCAATTTAAATGAGGTCACAAAGGGCGCCTGTCCCAGGGCTAGGATTCGCTCTTTTGGGTTGGGGTCCCAAATTGCCTTTAATCAAGTTGTAAAGCTCATGATCGATGGCTTAACAAAATGTTTTCTCCAAAGCAACGAGACCGGGCAGCTTTCCTCAGCGGCCTCCAGACCGGCCGTGTGATTCATGCCCAAAATTCGAAAGGTTGCTGCAAGCGCGTCTCTGTTTTTTCCTTCTTTTCTCCGCTGCTTTGTGTTGCTGTAGGTGAGATCTGCGTAGCTTTGCCTCTCCTCCCTGCTCTTTGCTGATCGCTCGTCTACCCGTACAAAGTAGAAGCGATCTCCGTGATAGATCCATGGGAGCTTCCATTTTTCTTCCATTTCTCCGTCAAAACTCAAAAGTCACAACCATTACGGAGTTGAAACTTGGGAGTACGATGGTCTCACACGGTATTTGCTTGTCGTGCGCTTACAGCGGTATCAGCTTTGCCCGCTCTACTGCGTGCATATATGTAGTCTCACACAGTACGTGGAGTATGTAGTCCCATGCATATATAGGGATTTTTTCTTACGAGAGATGGTACATCTATGGACAACTTTTACATAATTAGTTTTATAGGTTGAGGTGTCAAGATTGATTTGAAATTAAGGAGAGGGAGGAGAGCAAAAATGCTACACACATGGGGTATTACAGGCCTTTACGGACTCCTTCCGGCTAATTAAACCCTGCCCCCCGCCCCCTCTGAGTTTAGGGGGAGGTGGGCCGGTTCATCAACTAACACCCAATCACAATATGCCACGTTGAAGCACTCTGTAAAATCCCCATAATCAGTCCGTGTGTGTAGCTTTACTGGGAAGGAGAGAGGGGGGAGGGGCCCACCCTGAAATGAATGGGTGAGAGGTTTAATATGGTGGGAAGAGAGTTCTGTAATTTCTCTTTGAACCATCTGTAGTTGTATGATTATTTCTTTAACATTTTCTTTCCCCTCTCACATGGCGACTAGGACGAAGTCTTCCTTCCTTGATCCGGCAAGCCAGTATATAAATGAAGTTCTTTTAGAAACATGCATATATAGAGTTCGTGAACACCTGAGTGCGTTTAACTGCGGGTTAGATATTTGTGTGCACCATTGAGTGTGTTGAGCCACATGTAAATATAATTTTGTGCTCTGTTGAGTGCGTTGGAATGATGATGCTTGGTCTTTTTTTTCTGTGGGGGAATTTGAGAGCTTTATTCAACGAACGCATTCGTCGAGCAGTCAGCCAGGAGGCTGATGATCAGGAAGCTAGGGGTGGAGTCCAACCAGCTTTCGGTCACATTAAGCGAACAACCTCGCTTAGCACAGAGATGTGCGGAACCCTTTGTTGATCTCATTACATTTTGAATATTAAAGGAAATAAAACTAAGAGCTAGCTCTTCAACTTCTGCCAGAATAGGTGCAATCACCGATCGGTTGGTGAGGCGTGAGTTCCAGAGGTTGACCACCTCTAGACAGTCGGTCTCCATGCTGACATGCGTGTAGCTGCGTAAAGTAGCAAATAACACTCCTTCCTTGAGAGCTATGGCCTCGGCGATGAGAGGATCCGTAACTCCTGGAATTGGCTTGCACCATGCACCCTTTAGAGGCGAGATAGACCAGGCAACTCCACCAGCTCCTGCTTGACCATCATCAAGGTGTGTAGCTGCATCAGTATTGATCTTGATAGTAGCATCGTCTGGTGGTAGCCAGCCATAACCGGGTAGCACCGGTTTTTGCTGTTGCGGGAGATCGGGGATGGCAAGGTCCTCTATGATCCTCCGAATGGAGTTGGCTGGGTTCGCCCCCTCTCTGTCGTGCGTCAGACAATTTCAAGAAGTCCAGATGGCCCACATAATTGTGACAATAATCTCCCTCTCTTTCTTGGAGAAGCGTTGATCACATAAAATGTCCCTAGCCCATGTGTGAGGATGCAGCCGTGGGACGTTGATATCAAAGAGCAACCGTGCTTCCTCCCAGAAGCGACGTGCGTGGGAGTACAGCAGCAATGCGTGCTCAAGGTCTTCTTTGGTCGATGCCAGTTCTGGCCGACCTATTGGGTCTCGACGCTGGGGGTTGCCCAGGGGCGCGAAAGGTGGGACCTTTCCGCTCGTCTCTTTCGTTGGGGTGCTGCGGGTCTCGGGTGAGGTGGTGTCGAGGTCTTGGATGCTGGGCGGCGGCCCTAGTGGTGGTTGCGCGGTGCTCTTGGGCAGAGCCCGTGCCTTGGTGCTGCCCGGTCACCATGGTTGTGTGGGCGGCGTGGTTGCCGGGGTGTGGCGTTCGGTGGTGGTGAATGTTGGCCGAGGTGAAAACCTGCTCTATCTTCGGACGGACCGGCGGCAGCGAAGATCGTTCCCTTCTTGAAGGCGTCGTCGCGGCTCTCATTGCCCGTCATGCGGCTCCGGGGGAAACTCTGATCCTTGGATCGAGCGGTGGCGGCGCTCCGACGTCGTATCCTTCCTGAAGGCCCCGCCTTGGAGCGCATGGTTCGTCATATGTAGCTTCATCTCTTCGGGGCGGTAGTGCTAGGAGTGGTGTTGCTGCGCTCAGCGCCTATGTATCATGTCCTGGGTGTGTGCGTGTGTTGCGCTGGCGTGGCGTGTGATTGTACTGGATGCCTGTGGTTTGGTGCTTTAGGAGTGAAAGCCTTTTTTGGTAATTGCATCCACCACCGAGGGCTCATCTTCATCATCGTCATTGTCGTCATACCCATAAGTGTAACAACAATTATCACCGTCGCTGAAGATCGGGTGCAGTGTCCAGTTAGGACAGCCACCAACACCATCCTCTTCATCAAACTGTGCTACATGGTGACAGATCATCAACCATCCCATGGCATGCCTGCCTCTCGACCTTGCGGACCAAAGTTTTGTGGTAGTCCACCTTGGCACCCTTCTCCCGATTTTCCACAATGAGGGTGTGGATCCTGTGAGAGATGGCGCCGATCGTGGCCATCCTGCGGTTGGGCGAGGTGAGGATGCGGAGCCTGGCCATGACGACGCCGGTCCTGCCTTTGCAGATAGCCACCGCGTTCTTCAAGAGCACTTGGGCCTTGCCAATCTTCATCTTCATTTCTGAGAGGTGGCTAAGCTAGCAGCTGCTTGTCAGTGGCAACAACTGAGGAGCTAGTCTGCCTCAGGCTTGGCAAGCTGGTTTGAGAGTGAAGGCCTTGTTGAAGCTCTCCAAGGGTGTTGTTATAGCCATGAAACCGAGAGCAACACCACTAACTGTGCCGTTATAAGTTGGTAATGCCGTGATCATGCTCTTGGTACTCCAAAGCGTGTTAAACGAAAATAGCATTTGGAGAAAACCAATTGAGCACATGCATGTGAAATGGTGAGCACTATAAGAATGCTGAGAGTGGGAGCTGTTAGAGAATATGTTTCCGTGGCATCTCAAACTCCTTTCCTTCTCCTACTCAAACTCCTTGTAATCTTTCTTGTACTCCAAGCTTGGCTTCGGCCGCATCAATATAAACAGAACCGCGGCTCCCCTCGAGGGAGTAGGAACGCTCATTATCTTTCATGGTAATTAGAGCCACCTCTTCTCCTACATCTAGCCACAAATCAAAACCCTAGAACCACATATCATCGTCTCCATGGCTTCTTTGTCCGGCGTCGGCCTCAACCTCGGATCGCCGCCATCTGAGAAGCTAGCAAGAGGTAACTTCATCCTCTGGAAGACCCAGGTGCTCCCAGCCCTGCGAGGTGCGCAGGTAACCGGGCTCCTGGACAACTCTGACGCCGCTCCACCCAAGACTGTGGAGATCACGAAGGCGGACAAGACGACGGCCCTCGAGCCGAACCCTCTGTACGGGCCCTGGATCGCCAAAGACCAGCAGGTCCTGTCATATCTTCTCAATTCCATGTCTCCAGAAATCCTTGCGCAAGTCGTCGGGAAGGACTCCACCTATGAGCTCTGGACGACGGTGAACAATCTCTTCGCCTCGCAATCACAGTCCCGGATCACCAATCTAAGGATCGCGATCACCAAGACCAAGAAGGGCACAATGTCGAGCTCGGCGTATATGGCGAAGATGAAGAGCCTTGGGGATGAACTAGCTGCCGCTGGTCGTCCCGTCTCTGATCCGGAGATGGTGGACTACATACTCGCAGGACTCGACCGCGACTACGACTCCGTGGTGGCGGCGATCGGCGCTGTCAAGAACACAATCACCGCCGATGACCTCTTCGCTCAGATCTCCGCCTTTGATCAGAGGATGGAGATGCTGGCAGACTCGTCTTCAGGCGGGTTTCATTCATCTGCCAACGCCGTCTACAGAGGCCGCGGCCAGTCCCGTGGCAGATCCTGTGGGCGAGGAGGAAGAGGGCGCGGCCGCGGTGACCGCGGTGACCGCGGTGACCACCAGCCTTCTCCTGCAAATAGAGGCGGCGGATTCAGAGGACGCCCTCGACAGCAACAGCAACAGCAGGTACGCGAGCAGCAGCATGACTATCCTGAGTGCCAGATATGCTATAAACATCATCCAGGAGGTGCACGTGTCTGCTGATGGCGCTATGAAGAGAATGATCAAGAAGAGAAGGAGGCGCATGTTGTCTCCTATGGTGTGGACACTAATTGGTACGCAGACAGTGCAGCAACAAATCACATCACAGGTGAACTTGACAAGCTGACAGTACGGGAGAAATACAACGGAGGCGACCAAAATGCGCACGGCAAGCGGTTCTGGTATGAATATCACCCACATTGGTAGTTCAATTGTTCAAAACCCCATGAAAAATTTGCACCTTAAAGATGTCTTGCATGTTCCTCAAACTTTCAAAAATCTTGTTTCTGTTCATCGATTCACCCTTGATAATAATGTTCTTATAGAATTCTATCCTTACTTTTTCTTGGTTAAGGATTTGAGCACAAGGAGAATCATTCTTAGAGGATGGTGCGTGGGAGGCCTCTATCCACTCATATCATCATCATCATCTTCGTGGTCCAATAAACAAGCAAATATTGTCACCAAGCCATCATCATCAAGGTGGCATAGTCGATTAGGTCATCCATCTTCAGTCATAGTTAAATATGTTCTTAGCAAAAATAAACTCTCTTATGAGAATAGTGTTGAGTCAGTTTGTGATCCGTGTCAACAAGCAAAAGTCATCAATTACCCTATCCCGTCTCTACTAGTGTGTCTACTGCTCCTCTACAACTTATATTTTCAGATGTATGGGGGCCAGCCCCTACTTCAGTTGGGAGATTTTCTTACTATGTAAGCTTTATTGATGACTATAGTAAATTTACTTGGATTTACTTGTTAAAGAAACGGTCTGATGTATTTCAAGTCTTCATCAATTTTCAAAACCTTGTTGAACGCAAATTGAACTCCAAGATCATTGCTATGCAAAGTGATTGGGGTGGTGAGTATGAAAAATTAAACTCTTTTTTCCAAAAACTTGGTATTTCACATCATGTTTCTTGCCCTCATGCTCACCAACAAAACGGATCTGCTGAAAGAAAGCACCGTCACATAGTTGATATGGGGCTAGAATTTCTAGCAAATGCATCCATGCCACTCAAATTCTGGGATGAAGCATTCTTAACCGCTACATATCTTATCAATTTGCTTCCTAGTAAAGTCATCAAATTTGAAACACCCATTACACGACTCCTTGGTGTCACACCCAACTACACATCTCTTCGTGTTTTCGGTTGTGCATGTTGGCCCAACCTCAGACACTACAACACACGCAAACTCGCTTTTCGCTCCAAAAAGTGTGTCTTCTTAGGCTATAGTCCCATGCATAAAGGAGTTAAATGTCTAGATGTTCCTACTGGTAGGGTCTACATATCCAGAGATGTAGTTTTTGATGAGTCTGTGTTCCCTTTTGCTTCCCTTCATCCCAATTCTGGTGCACTTCTCCGCAAGGAAATCCTTCTTCTTCATCCACATCTTCGGTCTTTTGATCATGGAGGCGACAGTTGTACTAACCAAAGTGATGATATTCCTGCTGGTATTGGTTCTTCTCTGTTGCCTGTGCAGGTCCCTGGTGAAAACGGCGCTCAAATGATCAAAATTTCGAAAATCAAGCTCAAGATCATCTTATATTTCATGCTGAGGAAGGAGACGAACCTGGCACAGATGACGAAGTTGATCCGGCGGCGCCCGCAACTCCTGTTCGCGCGCAGACCTCGGATCCCGCGGCCAAATCAGCCTCGGATCGCGCTCCCGCCAACCGCAGCGCTGATTCAGCAGCAGGCGGGACCAGCTGCGGGGTCGGCTGCGGGGCCGAATCCGCCTCGCCCAGCGCGCGCCACTCCCATGCCGCCACCTCAGCAGCAGGCGGGACCAGCCGTGGGGCCGAATCTCCCTCGCCCAGCGTGCGCCTGCAACCGCGGTCGGGCGGTCGATCCGCTGCGCCGGCTCGGGCGGCTGGCACCCGTGTGGTGGACACACATGCGGCCACACCAACGGCTACAGATCCTCTGTGCAGGAGGCGCCAGATTCGCCTGTATCATCACATGCAGCTTCCTCGGGATCTTCTGCGGCGAGTGCTCCTGTGGTCCAGCCAGCAGTTTCTTCACGAGTTATGACTCGGTTAGAGAAAGGTATACGAAATCCTAAAATAAGAAAAGATGGGACTATACCGTATGGAATGTTGTGTATTTCAGGAGAACCAACAACATTGAATAGTGCACTTGATGATCCTAAGTGGAAGAAGGCAATGGATGAGGAATATTCTGCACTTATGAGGAACAAGACATGGCATCTTGTACCAAATCAGAAAGGTAAAAATATCATCGATTGCAAATGGGTTTACAGAATTAAAAAGAAGGCAGATGGCTCCATTGACAGGTACAAAGCACGTCTCGTTGCAAAGGGTTTTAAACAATGTTATGGTATTGATTATGAGGACACTTTCAGTCCCGTTGTTAAAGCTGCGACTTGTGCTAGCCATTGCTGTATCCAAGGGTTGGAGTCTACGACAGCTAGATGTACAGAATGCGTTTTTGCATGGCATTCTAGAAGAGGAAGTGTTTATGAGACAACCACCTGGTTATGAGGACAAGAAGTCACCACATTATGTTTGCAAGCTTGACAAGGCACTCTATGGTTTAAAACAAGCACCCAGAGCATGGTACTCCAGATTGAGCTTACAGTTGAAATATCTTGGTTTCATTGCCTCCAAAGCTGATACATCTTTGTTTATTTATAACAAGGCTGGAGTAGTCATTTTTGTGCTTATATATGTTGATGATATCATAGTTGCAAGTTCTTCACAAAATGCTACTAATGCACTTCTGCATGATTTGAGCTCAGAGTTTGCCTTGAAAGACCTAGGTGATTTGCATTTCTTCCTAGGTATTGAGGTCAAGAAAACTCAAGATGGAATTGTGTTAAATCAGGAGAAATATATCACTGAGCTTCTGTCTCGCATGGGGATGAAGAATTGCAAGCCAGTTCCTACACCTTTGTCTTCCTCAGAAAAACTTTCAGCATATGAAGGTGTGCCACTTCAGGAGGAGGAATGTACAAGGTATAGGAGTACTGTGGGAGCATTACAATATTTAACTCTCACACGTCCAGATATCTCATTTGCTGTCAACAAGGTTTGTCAATATCTGCATGCACCTACTTCTGCACATTGGTCAGCTGTCAAGAGAATTGTGAGATATGTAAAGCATACTATGGGAATAGGACTCCATTTCAAACGGTCTAATTCCTCTCTTGTGAGTGCATTCTCTGATGCTGACTGGGCAGGATGCAGTGATGACAGAAGATCAACTGGAGGCTTTGCAGTATTTTTTGGGTCTAACCTTATTTCTTGGAGTGCTAGAAAGCAAGCCACCGTGTCACGGTCAAGCACAGAAGCTGAATATAAGTCCCTGGCAAATGCAACTGCAGAAATCATTTGGGTTGAATCACTTCTTAAGGAATTGGGAATCAAGAAGAATCGTATCTTATGTTTATGGTGTGATAACTTGGGAGCAACATATTTGTCCACAAATCCTGTGTTTCATGCAAGGACAAAGCACATTGAAATTGATTTTCACTTTGTGCGAGAAAGGGTTGCAGCCAAGAAACTTGAGATACGGTTTATTCCCTCCAAGGATCAAGTAGCAGACGGCTTTACAAAGGCATTGCCATCAAGACCATTTGAGGAGTTCAAGAGTAATCTTAATCTAGGATAGTTAAGATTAAGGGAGGGTGTTAGAGAGTATGTTTCCGTAGCATCTCAAACTCCTTTCCTTCTCCTATTCAAACTCCTTGTAATCTTTCTTGTACTCCAAGCTTGGCTTCGGCCGCATCAATATAAACAGAACCGTGGTTCCCCTCGAGGGAGTAGGAACGCTCATTATCTTTCAGGAGCGATTAAATAAAGAAGCAATGGAAAGATATAACAATGATATGTGCGAGGAGTGATATGGTGGGATCCCATTATCTCCCCTAAATTATGTATATATGTGTGTTATTAGGCCACAAAGGACACGTCCGTCGCTTAATTTACTTTGGCGGTCTCCATTGCTGCCTGATGATCAATCATCATGTGCCCACCCGATCCCTGCCTTTTGCGCCGCTTTGCCAGGCATGAGAATTTCACTCAAACCATATTGGAGTTAGAGTGGTCTCAGAGGGCACGTTCTCCCTGTGCGCTTCACTGTGGCGACAACAACCACATCAACAACGGGAACATGTTGTGCTTTCGAAGATTTGTAGCCTGTGGACAGGAAACAACAACTGATGCTGCAACACTCCTTTCTCAAAAGAAGAATAAATTGGTGCAGGGCTAGCCCCGTTATTAGCATGAAATAAGAGTTGGGGGCCCTCTCTGCTTTGGACCAAAGACATCTGAGCTAGCTAGCTAAGTTTTAGAGGAATCAAAAGTGGCGCTCGTCCCTTTGACTCCAAGTGTTCATTGTAGATTTTCTTTTTTCACTATTCGTAGACTATATTAGCATCAGGTAAATTGCATAGTTGCATGTCAGCAGTGAAGCATCTTTCTACAGTTCACTGAATTAAAGGTGGGTTCGACGGTCAGGTCAATAGGACCCATACCTTAATGTCACAGACATGAGTGTGGCATATATGTTATTCAAATATTGAAGTTTGTGACATGTTATCTGAACAAAACGGTGAAAAAATGGCCAGCATGTTCCCTCACATTTTCGCATCTCATCGTTCATAAGTCGTGAAATGATGAAGCGAGTTGCAACGGCAACAACAACGTAAATAAAAAAGTGACAAAATACTGTCCTTCCTTGCTACATTAAGTGCAATCCTTCATATGGATGAATTGGCGTGCAATATATACATGACATATATAGATGAAATGGATATTCTACTAATTTGATGTTTATGTGCAATAAGCTATGTACGCGGCATGTATGCATAACTTCGTGTATATATATCATGTGCATGGATTGGTGTTTGGTGTTCTCTTTTTTTTTCTAGAACATTTTCATGTCAAATTTTATGTTATATGTCTTCCGGAGATATGCCGCCAAAGAGCAAAGTTTGCTCCACCAAAAGATCAACCTATTCGAGTTGGCCCCACATAGGGGCACGCTCAAAAAAGGGCCGCGGAAAGGTCCTAGCCCAAGGTAGGTCTTGGGCCCACAACCGAAAGGGGGTACCTATTCGACACCGCTAAGAGCGGTTGGTAGAGAAACCACCACGGATATATAGCTAATTTAAGTCTGGTTCGAATAGGTTTCAGTGTATGTACTACGTAGTAGTGAAAAAAACAAATGTTATGATTCTTATTTGTGTGGAATAATTTTTGTATTACTCAATCAAAGTACAATTATGCTTAACAGCGTCTAAAACGACCTCTGGTCCTGACCCAAGCCATACAGCTGTTCGGCCTTGAGTCCTCCCAAAGTTTGCCAAAACATAACTAGAAAATTACAACCACGGTGAATATGAGTAATACAAGAACTACGTTCGGACATGCTATCTTTTATCTCTCTAATAAGAAAGGCATATTTTGATCTGTTTGCCTCTCCACTTCTCACCATGTTTACTGCCTCCAAGCTGTTGCTTTCAATGTAATTGGTAAAGTGCTCCACTGTAGTGCTAGCATTAGTCCTTCCCGCATTGCTAAAATCTCAGACTCCAGTACATCAGTACATGAGAAAAGATGCCTGCACGAACTGAACACAATGGCGCCGGAGTGGTCATGGAGCAGCATACCCGTTCCACCTATTCCCTATTCCACCCAATATGGATCCATCAGTATTGAGTTTAACACGCCCTTCTGCTGGAGGGATCCAAGGAACAGGAGCAGCAAACTTATTACTGCATGTACGAGCTAGAAGCATAGTTTTAAATAGCCGGCTATAGCCTTTTCAGCAGGGTGCCGCTAAATGGACTCATGTACAAATTTCCCGCTATAGCTTCGCTATAGCTGATTTTAAGGTCCGCCGCTATTTGGCATAGCCCGCTATTTAAAACATTGGCTAGAAGTGGGAAGCAAAACTGAGTGGGAGCTTTTCCTTTCACATGGTCATCACCAGGGTTAATCGCAATAGCTTGTAAGGAAGATAGATAGCTTGATAAAAATCTTACAGAGACATCCACGGGAGGAGCGGGCTTCGAGTGCACGAGCTCATTTCTGACGTGCCAAATTCTCCAGAAAAGCATCAGCAGTCGAACTCGAGCTGGCTCGTCTATTTCATAGATCAGCTGGATGAACCAATCTGCTCATGTTGATTTGATTGAAGCTACATCAGGGAGTGTCCATTCAACAGCCATAGCACGCCATAGGTATCTTGCATTTGTGCACGTACAGAATGTGTGGTAGGAACCCTCCCCAGGGGCGCCACAGATAGGGCAAACCGAGTTAGTCTCCAGCCTTCGTTTTTTGTTGTTGCACCAAGTAGGTAGGGAATTATTTGTAAGTCGCCAACCAAAGCTCAAAACTTTTGCGGTGCCCGACTTGACACTAGTGCAGAACCAGGCTATAGCACCGGTTCGTAAGGGTCTTTAGTGTCGGTTCTGCAACCGACACTAAAGGGTGGGGACTAAAGGTCCCCCCCCCCCCCCCTAGTCCCGATTCTGCATGAACTGCCACTAAAGGCCAAATCTGGTCAAACTGTGGTCAAACTACTTATTCAAGTAATATTAGTGTTACTAAATAGTTATTGTTTTTTAGAATAATAGTTTCAAACTCAAATGGTGAAACGTGTAACCTAATGCTCAAGCTAAACTCCTGAGGGTTAATAGGATTGACAGCTTATTATCGCCAGGAAAACAACAAGTGCAGACTTGGAAACTAGGGGGAATAGAACTCTAAAGTTAAGTGTGCTTAGGTTGGAGTAGTGAGAGGATGGGTGACCGGCCGGGAAGTTAGACGATTTGGAATGAGTGATCCACACTTGAGCAGTTAGGAGGGGTGATTAGAGACTAAATCGTCAAATAATTCAGAAAATTGAAAATAAAAAAAAAATCCCAAAAAATTCAAAAAAAATAACCTTTAGTACCGGATTATTTAGTAACACTAATATTCTTGAATAATTATTTAGTAACGCTAATATTTCTTGAATAAATAGTTTGACCACAGTTTGACCAAAATTCAAAAAACTGAAATTTAAGCATATCTTTTTTTCCTTTTGGAATCTGAGGATTCTAAAAATTTGCAAAACGGCCTACGGCCGTCAAAATCGAATGCGGATTTTCATGCTGAACATTTTGATATATTATACTTTTTTTGACATCGTATGCAAAAGATATGGTCGTTTTACTTTTTCATCACACTTTTTTGTAAAACATGTCCAAATTTAAGTTTTTAAATTTTTCTAACTAGTAGATGTAGTAACATAACTACATCTCGAAGGATTTTAATTTTTGAAGTTTTTATCATTTTCTTTTGTTTTTTTTTTCAAAACTGAAATGGTGATACACCGGGTGGGGGAGGGGTAGAGTTTGAAAATTGCCCTATAGTGCCGGTTTGTGTCTCCAACCGGGACTATAGGTTAAGACTACTTTAGTGCCGGTTTGTGACACAAACCGGTACTATAGGTTAGACCTTTAGGACCGGTTTGTGTGTCACAAACCGGCACCAAAGGGGCTCGTGGGGCCCCGGCCTGACGCCAGCCTGCCACCACCTCTTTAGTACCGGTTCGTGGCACGAACCGGTACTAAAGGTTCAATACGAACCGGCACTAATGCATAGCACTAATGATCACATTAGTGCCGGCTCAAATACAAACCGGGACTAATGAGCTGAACATTTGACCATTTTTCTACTAGTGTGACCATAGGGCCTTCCAACCATCACGACGGCCATCAGGGCAGCGACTCGACATAGTCATTTGCCCATTGTGTAGATCATCCGAAGCCAAAAGATAAGAACTTCTCACACTAAAAACTCATGTTTTTTCCGGAGCCCAAGCTATGAAATCCTCGCCAAGACGATGAGAGGAGCGAATTTTCTGGATCTCACAAATGTCCACTGAAAGAAAAATTGTTGTATAGATGGATTATACTAGATCCTACTGGTGGGCTCATATCACCCAAGGGACGATGCTTCAAATGGGTTTCCGAGCTTAGGAACATATGTTATGATTCAGCCATCAATATTTATATAATATAATTCTTGGTTTGAATTTTCTCCGAAAAAATCAGGAAAAAATCTATCATTGCTGTCTAATTATGTATTGAGAATGAAACATCAAAGCGTGACAAGTATTATGGAACGGAGGTACTATATATTAAGAAAATTATGGGGGCTAATGTGCGGAAGATATATATAGATTACTCATAAATGGATAGTAAGATTATTTTATTTTTCATGGATGTTCTCATTATAGTAACATGTGTAATTTTCAACAAGCATATTGATATTAAATGATGGTCCAACTTATTTATTATAGTATTTGGAAACCATGTTTAAATCAAAAATAACTCCATATAAAAACATATAAGGAGCGGAAAAAATTCACGGATAACTTTGATAGTTTTGTTAAAACATCTGCTCAGACTTGTATTGTTTCACTAGCACGTTGCTATTTGTCCGAAAGAAAACTCATTGGTGGGTGCGAGAAAAATAATAGGAGTAATTTCTATTCTCCGGCAGACAACCTATGATCTTGGATCGGGCGACGATGGCGCTTGTGCACTGTTTGTTTTAAGGCATCATTTTAGAGACCTTTTATGTTTTTCGGGTGATGTCTTTGGTGGTGGTTTATGTGCTGCTACTGAGTGGAGTTGATCACTGGGGTGAGGCCATTCTTTTCCCTTTCTTTTTTGTTTTCTTTTCAGGTTGTATGTATCCTAGTTGTTTTTGTGACTTCTTATTGATGCAGAGCTGAATGTAATTTGGTACCTTTGTGATATTAATATATTCCTCTTCTAAAAAAAATCCCCGGCAGACAACATGTGTCCATCTCGTTTTCTCCCTAACAAATACGGTTACTACGGTATACAAGTCTAGCTCACACCCACCATCTACGGTACCTATATTTGCAGCCGATAAGTCGATATACGTACGCTTCAAACTTTGCCATACAAACAGATAGATATGAGCTCACAAGATCACTAGAAGCTCTGATTCATCCGCTTCCGAAACCTGGTGATGAACATATCTGCAGCCTGATCAATCTCACCGTCAATGCTGAACTCCAAACCTTCAGCTTCTCTGTGGTTCCGGATTACATCCATGACCGATGGTTGGTCGTCAATGCCTTCATCACCACCATCTTCCTCATCGTCGTCAACCTCGCACTCGTCGGTGTAACAACAGTTGTTGTCATCGTCGTTGAAGATGGGGTGTAGTGTCCAATCAGTGCAGCTACCATCACCATCATTCCCTTGATCGAACAGTGCCAGTTGATGAGAGATATTAACAACATTCTCACCACCATGGAGCGCTGGCGTCTTCCGGACCTTGCGCACCCCGAGAGCCTTGTTGCAGTCCACCCTGGCACCATTCTCCCGGTCAGCGGCAGCCACAAGCGCATGGATCCTGTGGGAGAAGGCGCCGACGGTGGCCATCCGGCGGCGGAGGGACACGAGGACGAGGAGCCTGGCTGCCAGCACGCTGGTCGTGTTCTTGCACGTCGAAGCTGCCTTCTTCAGGAGCTCCGTGCCCTTGCCAATCTTCATCTTCGATGCTTAGAGGTGGCCAACCTGCATATCAAGGACAACAAGTAGGGTTCTGTGGTAGCCCAAGCTTGGCATGAGCAGACCACTGAGATGAGGCAAGATGTTTCAGATTCATGGGCCTTCTCCTGAGGCTCCAAGGCTGTATTTATAGTCAGGAACTCGGCATGCAAGTGCATGCGCACAACTTTGCTCATGTAACGATCAAACTTTTTTCTAGCTCTCCCAAAGCATATGAAAGCAAGCTTGGAAAAAACAAGCATACGCAAGAAAGGAAGATCTATAGAAAACAATTTGGCATGTGGAGTTAGCACTATGGGAATGTTGGGAGTGGAAAGCAAGCTACAGATGCAAGAAAAGCTAGGAATGGGGAATGAAATGGAGAAAGTATTCCACTTAGGCCAGAGAAGACACATGCCCCAAGGTGTAGATTGGCTCTCTACGATCTCAACTTTCCAGTATCTCTTTTAGTTAAGCGGCCGGTAGTAGCCGTCCGATGATGGGTTGGCCGGAATGCCCAAAGGGAACCAAAACGGCTTGCTTTTGCTCTTGGCAGTTTCCTTGTGTTTCATGCCAGATTGTAAAGTACGCGCACACGGAGAATTTGCAGCACGCCGATACCGAATTCCCGTGTGCGTCTCACTTAGTTAAATCGCACACGCCAAGATTAATTAATTGTCTGCTCCGCAGCTTCTTCTGGTTCTTCTCGTCCGTCCAAACGCAGAACCAATGGCGTGATGGATGCATGCATGGGTGGGAGCTTCAGCAATCTTTTCTCATGGCGTCGATCGTGTCAAACTTGTGACGACAACGGCGGTGCGACACCAAGTGCTTTCTTTCCTGGAAGAAATGAAAAGATGGTGCACAAGTCTAACATTGGCAGGATTTTCGTGGGAATGGAGGAGGAGACCGCCGGATCGTTTTTGCAGCAGTACATGTTAAACTATCGGAAGATTCTGGTCGAAGAAAAGAATCGTCAAGATATTTTCTGTTAAAGTTGTGCATGGATGTCCGGCTGGTTTCGTGATTCTTAACCCGAGGGGTTTGGTGGTCGGTCCTCTACTTAGAAATTGCTTGTCAATGTGTGCTTAGCTTGGAAGGAAAGGAAAAGACTCGATTAGGACTGAGAAAAAAATGCTCTCCTCATGAAATGGATGCATGATCTTGTTGGGTGAAAAGAAGAAACCGCGAGACACGTCAATCGCTCGACCTTGACTTGTATTTCATTTCGACTCGGGATCACTCAAAGAAATAAAACTAAGCATGAGCAACTTTTCCAGTTCGGTTGAAATATGAGCAGAGTTTGAACCAGAGCTCGCTCACTCGATATTGCGAGACATATGGCTCGAATAAACATATATGCTATTTCAATTTAGTACGTGAAATATAATCAGAAATAAAGCAATTCATTACTTTTTTTCCTTCCTGAATGCAATATTTCGTACCCTAAAAAATGAATGCACTAATCCGTAGCCATCAATAGCCTACACGTATGGAGACACTTTAGCCTTCAAAATGCAAACAATGTGAGGAAAGTAGACCTTGGAAACTTTATATGGGCTACATTCTCATCCTCATGCGCCGTAGAGCCGAGGCCTACATGAGACGACAGCTTTGGGTTGTGTGTAGGTTCATCATTAGTCCAAGGTGAGGGTTAGTGTTGAAAATTATCTCAGTCTTTTGGGTAGTTGGAACAGCATGAGGGGAGGCTGCGGTTGGTTGTGCTTCAGGTAATGGCTGGGCTTTTACTGCCGCCTAGTGTTAGGATGGGAGTATGGGGATTGTGATGGGAATGGAGGTGATGGGTAGTTGGAACAGCCTAAGGGGAGGCTGCGGTCGGTTGTGCTTCGGGTGATTGCGGGGCTGTTACTGCCACCTGATGGTAGGATGGGAGTACGGGATTGTGATGGGAATGGAGGTCGTGAAATTCGGTAGCGGATGCTATGATTTTGGGGAGGAGAGTTTTGGGATAGCCTCACAGATAATATGAAATCTGTCTCTTTTTATGCGTGGATGACAATGAAAATTGAATTGTAGAACTCATTAAAGGGCAGCCCGATGCATGTAGTTCCCGCTTGTGCAGGGTCAGGGGAAGGGTCCGACCATTTTGGGTCTATTGTACGCATCATTTCTCTATATTTCTGTAACAGGTTGTTTCCAGGACTCAACCCATGACCTTGTGGTCACAAGGCAACAGCTTTACCGCTGCGCCAAGGCTCCCCTTCAACTGTAAAACTCATTACCATACTTTTCTCTATCATGCCATGAGATGGAACTCCAGGATTCAACAAACTAGTAAGAACATGTATATGTTGCGTGATGGGAAAATTCAAACCATCTTAATTAAACTTTTGATATCAAATCAAGTTTAGTGATATGATATAAATAACGATGTTTTAGTACAAAGTTAGTCGCTAAATTGAAAAGTATGCCCATGCTATCTAGGCTATTTGGACGCACGTTGCCCAGGTCTTCTCCTTCTTTATGGTGCTTAAAATATCATTGTTAATGTGCTTAATACGAATTTCCTTTTCGGATATAACTAACCAGTTTTTACCATGAAAAAGATACCTGGGGTGTCATTTCATTGGTAGAAAAGATACAGCCGAAGCTAAAGAAAAGTATAGGCATCGATGCATGTTCAAGTCTTAGACTCATTGATTAATTATTATTAAATAAAATTATGTTTTTCATTTTTCAGGTTTAGCATCTGATGTGTTGTGCTCATCTATGTATCAATTTAACATTACAACGAATCAGGCCATTCTGAACCCAATTTCCTAAATCCAGGATCCTTTGAATCCAGACAACAACCAGAACCGACCCAGCAACAAGAGTAGATGGCGGAGAATGTTTTTCAATCGGGGAAAGTGCAAGAGTCTAGAACTGAACATGGTTATCACCTGAAAAGATCAAAAGTGCAGAAAATTATTTGCACCTTACTATGATGCAATCATTTAATTGAAGTAATTAATCATTTCAAGCTAATTCAACATAATGCTAATACCTTGTTGTATGAGTGGAACAGTTTCTCTATCTTTGTTCGGTGTTCGCAGTCTGTAGGATACTCTGTTTTGGAATTATTCTTATTTGAGAAGGCAAGAGTAGTTAATGTGATATATATTTGTATCACTGAGGGCAGATAAAGTGATATAAAGAAAGTAATATGATTGTTCAATACCATTTACCAAATCTGGTCCACTATGTGACCTCTTTCAGAAATGGGTTGACATCCATTATGAGACAAAGTTATTACTTCTCAAATCGTAGATGAACCATTTATATAAATGGCATGTATCATGGTAGATTTTTTACTATCAACATTGCTTCATGTAAGCTATACACTTATTGAAGGAAATATGCCCTAGAGGCAATAATAAAGTTATTATTTATTTCCTTATATCATGATAAATGTTTATTATTCATGCTAGAATTGTATTAACCGGAAACATAATACATGTGTGAATACATAGACAAACAGAGTGTCACTAGTATGCCTCTACTTGACTAGCTTGTTAATCAAAGATGGTTATGTTTCCTAACCATGAACAAGGAGTTGTTATTTGATTAACAAGGTCACATCATTAGTTGAATGATCTGATTGACATGACCCATTCCGTTAGCTTAACACTTGATCGTTTAGTATGTTAATGCTTTCTTCATGACCCATACATGTTCCTATAACTATGAGATTATGCAACTCCCGTTTACCGGAGGAACACTTTGGGTACTACCAAACGTCTAACGTAATCGGGTGATTATAAAGGAGTACTACAGGTGTCTCCAAAGGTACTTGTTGGGTTGGCGTATTTCGAGATTAGGTTTTGTCACTCCGATTGTCGGAGAGGTATCTCTAGGCCTTCTCGGTGATACACATCACTTAAGCCTTGCAAGCATTACAACTAATGAGTTAGTTGTAAGATGATGTATTATGGAACGAGTAAAGAGACTTACCGGTAACGAGATTGAACTAGGTATTGGATACCGACGATCGAATCTCGGGTAAGTAACATACCGATGACAAAGGGAACAACGATGTCGTTATGCGGTTTGACCGATAAAGATCTTCGAGAATATGTAGGAACCAATATGGGCATCCAGGTCCGCTATTGGTTATTGACCGAGAATGGTTCTAGGTCATGTCTACATAGTTCTCGAACCCGTAGGGTCCGCACGCTTAA
Source organism: Aegilops longissima (assembly GCA_021605205.1). Classification (NCBI taxonomy): domain Eukaryota; kingdom Viridiplantae; phylum Streptophyta; class Magnoliopsida; order Poales; family Poaceae; genus Aegilops; species Aegilops longissima. The sequence continues at coordinate 506,641,585 of CM038680.1, read as the reverse complement.
CGTTTCGATGACAGTTCATTATGAGTTTATAAGTATTGATGCACGAAGGTTGTTCGAGTCCCGATGTGATCACGGACATGACGAGGAGTCTCGAAATAGTCGAGACATAAAGATTGATATATTGAAGCCTACATTTGGACATCGGAAAGGTTCCGAGTGAAATCGAAATTTATCGAGTACCGGAGGTTACCGGAACCCCCGAACTACATGGGCCCATAGTGGGCCTTGGAGGAAAGGAGAAGGGCAGCCCTAGGTGGTCAGCCCCCCTTCCCTAGTCCTATTAGGACTAGGAAAGGTGGGCCGCCCCTCTCTCTCTTTCCCCCTCCGGGAATCCTAATCCAACTAGGATTGGAGGGGGAATCCTACTCCCGGAGGGAGTAGGACTCCCTTGGTGCGCCTCCCCCTTGGGCCGGCCACCTCCCCCTTGGCTCCTTTATATACGGGGGCAGGAGGCACCCCATGACACACAAGTTGATCTACGGATCTTTCCTTAGCCGTGTGCGGTGCCCCCTTCCACCATATTCCACTTCGGTCATATCGTCGCGGAGCTTAGGCGAAGCCCTGCGCCGGAGAAGTCATATCGTCACGGAGCTTAGGCGAAGCCCTGCGTCGGTGGAGCATCAACATCGTCACCACGCCGTCGTGCTGACGGAACTCATCCCCGACACTTTGCTGGATCGGAGTCCGGGGATCGTCATCGAGCTGAACGTGTGCAGAACTCGGAGGTGCCGTACGTTCGGTGCTTGGATCGGTCGGATCGTGAAGACGTACGACTACATCAACAGCGTTGTTATAACGCTTCGCTTTCGGTCTCACGAGGGCGTGGACGGACACTCTCCCCTCTCGTTGCTATGCCATCACCATGGTCTTGCGTGATCGTAGGAAAATTTTTGAAATTACTACGTTCCCCAACACTTATTTCATGCCTAATTAAGTATTATCTAAATAATGCAACAGATAGTTCTAGAGTGCGCAACTTTCTAATAACTTTCTGCAGCCTAATAATTGGTTCGAGAGTACGTATATATGAGTTTTGATTTGTGTTCAATCAAACTATAAAATGCAACATCGGAGAAAAATAGACGATGTTGTGCTCTCATGTGCATCTGTTTTACACTTAATTGCTATTATTTTATTACTTAAATATCTCTACACAGGTTTCTAGCATGCATGCATCTTGATATATTATACACTATACATATATAGGAAAACAGAGATACACTAGAAATGACAAACAAATATTGTCACATCGATCTTGTAAACCATATTTCTAATAGATTGCAACTGTTAGATCTAAATAGCTATACTTAAATAGATTATGCCCATTAGATCTACATATGTTAAAATGATCTCATCCATTAGATCTTAATTATAAGTAAGAAGATCATAACCGTTAGATCAACATAACTGTATCTAAATGGGCCACATCTATTAGATCCACATAACCATATTAATATAGATCGCATACATTAGACCTACATAACACTAGCTTAGGATATTTCTTTGGTTATATCTACATAACTGTATCAACAGAACACATATGTTAGATCATCATAGCTTACTGAAATGGTCATAATCGGTAGATCTTTGTATTTTAAAATTCACAACAAATAGATCATCGTAGTTGCATTTAGATATATCACAAAAATATTTCATGGTTCACATACTAATTATTACTGGAACTATAAATGAAATTACATCTTATGCTTGATTTAAATGTGTTAATCTAACACAATGAATACAACCAAAAATATTTCTCTTACCATCTTATGCTCTATATACAGTCAATATTTCCACAAAAATATACAATCAATATTATCGATAATTACAAAAAGATTAGAGGCGAGACACGGAAGAAAATAGTTGTGGGGTGATTAGCCACCAACATGAGTATTGGTGGAGAAGTACATAAATGAGCATCAATTAGTGGAATCGAAGCCTTGAAGGCGTGTTGGTCATTTATTTGTTAAAAACTTCATTTTATAAAGATAGAGTCAAATTTTATATGCAAACAAGAATCATGCAGGACAGTTGGATAAGAGTGCACTAGACTATTTCGTATTCTAATAAAAAATGACAAAGGGTGTACAGCTGCAGATCGTAACAAGAGAGCGTACGACAACTGATCCAATGAACATCTAGATTGTAGGATAATTTTGTTGGTGTTCTTGCAGCTTGACATCTGACTATATAAGCAAAACTTTAGAGAAAAAATGAACCTATATCATTAGGTTTTTCGCATACAAATATTTCTTAACTATTTTTATTTAATGGAAACATCATCATATATTAATATATAAAACAAAGGTTAAAGTTGCTGCCGTCTTGAACAATCACACCAGACCACTAGTGAAGTGTGACCCGCTAGGGTTTCCCCCCGCCGCCGCCCCAGCGCCTTCCCCGCCCCACTCCTCCTCCCCTCCTCCAACCCATACCCCTCCCCCCCGAGCGGGGCGACCGAGGCGGCTCCCCTACCGCGTCGCCTAGTCCGCCCCGTACCTCCTCATCCTGCCGCTGCCGCTGCCGCCGGCGGCTCGACAAGGCGCTGCCATGCAGGCGTCGTGGCTCGCTGGCGATGGCGGCCCCTGCTCTTCCCCGTGTGGATTCTCGGCTCGGGCGGCATTTCCGGCGGCGGTGTTCCTTGGCCTACGGCGGCCCAGCGGCCTGGTGGCGGTTGGCGGCGATCTGTCGCAGTGGTGGCGACGCCCTTTGGCGGCGGGGCGACGGGATGGCGCAGGTCGGCCGGCGGCGCGAACCTGGCCCAGATCTGGGCCCTATGGGCCCCATCTGGGTCCTAGCGGGCCGGTCTTGGCGTTGCCTCGCTGCTCTCTGCATGGTGATGAGGTGGAGCGGCTCGGATAGCGGGCGGCGGCGCCGTTGGCACGTCTTCTGCAACGCGAAGGCGGGGGCTTTACGGGCATCTGAGCGCCCGGCCGGACCTGTGTGCCCACGGGTCTGGTTTGCCCCTACTATTGCGTCCGATCGGTTACCGTCGTTGACAGTGGAGGTTGAGCCCTCCCGCATACCGACGGTGCTGCTGTCCTAGTCCCGGCTCCTCCTCAGCGGTGTGCAGACCCTACTTCATGGTTGTCGTGGTGAGACGGCGTGGAAGCTTCAAGTCCGTGTTGGCGCAGGGTGGTGGTCGCTTTGGTGGCGCGCTCCGTAGCGCCTGAGGGGTGGGTTGGGATCGGGAAAAATCCCTGTCGGCTCGGCCGACAACGGCATTGTGGCGCCTGCGGGTGTCGTCAGTCCTTCCTGGAGGGCGTCGGGGCAACCCTTCCTATCCCCTCGCCACGTACCGGGGGAAACCCTTCGCAGCAGCAGCGTCGTCGTCGCTTCCCTTCTTGAAGGTGTTGCTTGGTGCCGGCATTCCGGAGTCGTGGAGCTTGGCGGGAGTTCTCCATGGGCGCAGCGGTCGCAAGGCTTCTTCGTTTTTCGTTGATCAGCCGTTCTTGGCATTTCTTTTTATTTTCTCTTCCGTTTCTTTTGGGTGTGAATGTGTTGTTTTCGCCGCAACACCTACCGTTGGCTGTATCGTGGTGGTTGCTCTGTAATACAAAGCAGGGGAAACTCTTTCTCGGTGAAGATATATGAAGATACGAGAACTCAATCCCATGATCTGAAGGAAAGCACCGCCGTCGTGAATGATCACACCCCACATAACTCAATGGTTGAGACAGATACCGAGACTTGTACATAATTAGAAACCCCATTCGGATATTTTGCCTGCTATGGCCATCCGAGGTGGATTTTTGGGGGGGAGGGGGGCGGGGGTGTTGATCGTCGATTTTCACAGGTTTTTTTTTCTGTGATAAAATTTCCATTCTATTCATCTTCAATCTTGGCAGTACAACGAATATCAGAAATAATAAAAATTACATCCAGATCCATAGACCACCTACCGATGATTACAAGCACTGAAGCACGAAGGCGCACCGCCATCATCACCCCTCCCTCGCCGGAGTAGCGCAAAACTTGTTGTAGTAGACAATCAGCCTCATAGGAGCAGCACAGCAGAACAGCAATCATCGCTGATTAAGAGTAGCGTAGATTGGAAAGATCCAACCTGGAGACACACCAACGTAGACGAACTACAACTAGATCCGAACAAATCCACGAAAGACAGATCAGTCGGGGACACACCTCCACACGCTCACCGACGATGCTAGACACACCACCGGGACGGGGCTAGGTGGGGAGAATCTTAATCCATCTTCAAGGAGTCGCCGCCGTCTCATCTTCTTGAGCAGGACACAAAATCCTAATAAAACTCGAAAGGACGTCTGAAAACATAGCCCTTCCGCCGGCAAGGATCGGGATCCACTGCGCCACCATAGCCCTAAGGCTGCCGGAGACGGGGCGAACCGGCATCGATTTTCACAATTATTAGCTTATTATGAGACATGATGCTTGTTATGAAAAGTGAGTAGAAATACTAGAGCCATTGGATCCAGATCCAAGAAAAAGGTTGAACAAATCCTCCAAAAAAATGTTTAAATATCTGCTACCCCTTACATGATTGTACTACACGTTACTATTTCTCAAAAAAACTAATTTGTGGGTGCCCGGAAAAGATCTGTATAGTCTGCCCCCTACTATATGCTACAGTATCAATCTAACATTCTCCCTCGCGACATCTACCGTCAACTGGTCAGCGGTACGCATACGTACACTTCTGCGTCGGCCGTGCAATCAGGTATAGATGAAAAACAAGAAGGTCGCTAAATGCTCTTGCTCATCCGCTCCCGGAACCTCCTGATGAACATATCGGCGGCTTGGTCGATCTCATCTTCCATGTTGAACTCCAACCCCTGAACTTCCATGTTGCTCTTGATCACATCTATCACCGAGGGCTCGTTGTGGTGGCCATCGCACCCATCGAGTAGCACATCACCAACATCTTCATCGTCGTCTTCCGTGTAGCAGCAATTTTCATCGTCATTGAAGATGGGGTGCAGCGTCCAGTCAGGGCATACAACACCACCATCTTCCTCTTGACAAAATAGTGCCAATTCATTCGTAAGATCAACCATCTCACCAACATGGATCGCTGGAAGGGTCTTCTCGACCTTGCGCGAAACGACAGCCTTGTGGCAGTCCCCTCCCGCCTTCGCCCGGTCCGCGGCCGCCATGAGCGCGTGTATCTTGTGAGACATCACGCCGACGGTGGCCATCCTGCGCCGGAGCGAGGCGAGGAAGAGAAGCCTGGCGGCGAGCACGCCGGTCTTGCTCTTGCACATGGTCACCGCCTTCTTCAGGAACACCGGGGCCTTGGCGATCTTCATCTTCGTTGCTGAGAGGTGGCCGAGCAGCTGCCTGTCGATGGCAACAGCTAAGGTGCTGCACTGCCTCAGGCTTGGCATGCGCAGATCACCAAAGTGCTGATCGAGATGATGAGACCGAGAGTTAGACAAGTTGGTTTCAGTTTCATGGGCCTTGTCCTGAGGCCCCTAGGATGTATTTATAGTCTGGTGCTAGCTTGGAAACCCCAACACTGTGCGGCTTTGCTGCCCATGTCATGATCAAGCTTTTTGGTAGTGCAAAGCGTGTGAAAATAACATGGAGAGAGAGCAATTTGAGCATGTGGACTGCGCACTACATATATTTGAGGGGGAACTAAAGCTGGGTGCGTGTGGAAGCTAGTTAAAGATGCAAGAAAAGCTAGAGAGATATGAGGTGAGGAAGGATATGTCGAAAGTATAGGTTGCTCCGCTCCGGTTAGGCCACAAATAACACATAGTATATCTCCGTCGTTATTTCTTCTGCCCCATGCGCTGCTGCTGCTGCTTTGTGTGACTTTGCGTAGCTTTCCTTCTCGATCCTGTGTGCGCTAGCTTAGCTTTGCCGGCTGGTGGTGCTCGTCAACACGGCCTGCAGCCATGCAGCCGGCCATGGTTAGGTTGGAGTGGTCAGGGAGGGGGCATGCGTGCTCCCCGTGCGCGTCACTGTGGCGACAACCACATGAAGGACGGAAACACGGTGGGCTTTTGAGATTGTAGGTCCCTCAAGTGGAGACGGCAGGAAATAAATAGTGGTGCCCGCACAACTCCTTTGTTATCATATCAAAAGGAGGCGAGAACATGGTGCAGAGCTAGCTGCTATCAATTATTGAAAGGAAATAAGAACTAGCTGGGGCCACCTTCGATTTGAGTGTGAAATGCACGAGCTAGACAGTCTCAGTTTAGTCGATTCTACAGGGATTAGACACTCCGCATTCCTTTGAGAACTTGATGTTCACCCCTTTGAGTAGAAGGATTTGCTATTCCTCCGATCCATATTACATGATTCTTATTGTTCTTTTGGTTATAATTTTTATACGAGTGTGGTCATTTGACCCCCGGGCTTCACGGGTCGGGAATTCTCAAAAATCATATTTGTAGGTTTCAGAAAAAAATCTCACATGTACATGTAGACGGATCAACATATCTGTTAGTTCTATTAATTAATTTTCTTTATTTGACAAGCAACTATAGGTCATATATTGTGTTTTTTTTTTGTGCGTAGCTCTCAAACAAAACATATTTGTCATTAAATTTTGCATGGTGTACTTAGCATCGATATAGGACTATTTGTGAATAAGCCTAAACCTGGATATTTGAACTCCAACATGTGTTTCACAATCCATTTGTAATTTTTACAGCAGAAGGTCTCTTGCAAATATAGTTGAATACCCTGCAAAAAAAAGCTATATTCAGCTGCCAGTGCCTTAAGCATATTGAATGCATATCACAATCGGTGAAACAATTAGAATATTTCTCAAAACAAAAACAATTAGAATATAATATTTCCTATTGTGGTTTTGAAACTGGTTTTGTAGGGGTCTAATACCCCCTCCGTTCCATTTAAGTAGGCCCATTAAATTTTTCAAAAGTCAAACATTTTCAATGTTGATCAACTTTATAGAAAAAATATTAACACCTACAATATCAAATCCATCATGAAATATATTTTCAAATTTTCCCTATACATCTACGGTTAATTTGGGCATTCATTTAACTACTACCGAAAAAATGCCAATCGATGGCATCTGTCCATGAATATTCCATGCATAGGACTGTTTCAAATATTTTGTAAAAAAAAAGTAGTTGCATTGAGATCTCAGCAAATTAACCATAGGTCTTCATCGTGAATTGACTTCAGATTCTTTTACGAAAGAAAAGCTGACTTCAAATTTGAAAACTTTCATTAATATTGTAGAGACCTACTCACTCCATCTCATAATGTAAGACCTTTTTGCAAGCTATGTTAGCTCATAAAATGGTCTTACATTATGGGACAGAGGGAGTACATAGGAAAGAGGCACTCGTATCACTTCATGTTGTTCTCACACTACTGGAATTTCCGAGTTACCCAAGTACCGAAAAAACTCGCGAAAGCTGTTTCACACTCGGCACAGAGTTTGCTGAGTGTAGTTCTCGGCTAAGAGTACTCTGCGTGAAACCTTCCGGAAAAGCCGATTCTGACGAGGTCCGTCCATCGGGGACTCAGCGAAGTCTAAGCTGAGCACTAAATGGGGGCTCGACGAAGTCTATGCCGAGCACTAAATGGGGGGGCTCGGCAAAAAAAGGCATTTGACGAGCCGAACAGAGATGGCGGCTGCCACGTGGCAAACCAGTTTGCCGAGAGCCATAGGTGGGGACTCGGTGCTCGGAAGCCCTGGAGCGAGGAACGTGGCGGCCATAGTGTGGCGAGATGTCGTATTCACCGAGACCCCGACCGGTTGTACTCGGCACAGTTGGACGCGCGAGCGACTGGCACGTGGACATCTATGTTTGCCGAGTCCTACAGTGTATCGAGATGTCTAGGAAGCACTCGGCAAAGCTTGTCGTATGGGCGACTGACGTGTGGTGCGGCAGGTTCGCCGAGATTCTTATGGCAGCACACGGCAAATGGTAGCACTGTTCGCCGAGTGCACACTGAGAATCTCGGCAAAGGCTTGCGCGGTTTGCTGTGATCTTTAGTTTTGCCGAGTTCGTCCTCGGCAGATATGTTTAGCGATATCACAGGTTATGATATTTGCCGAGAGTCTACCTGACAAACTCGCCAATTACCTGACGGAGAAACCATGTCGCGCCATGTGGCATTATTGCCAAGTGCTTTCACTCGGTAAACATGTTTAGCGAAGTCGTGCACTCGCTAAAGCCTCTGTCAGGGGCTAATTTATATCTATTTTTTGTTAACCTTGCAACAAATCACATATAGATAATATCCCACATATATACAACAGCAATATCACTTCTCAAATGACTCAACCATTGCCACATTATAGTCAAACACCATTGCACAACATACAAACAAAATATGGTCTCAAATAGCACAAACACAATGTCTTAAGCACACAAACAAAATGTTCTCAAGCATAACAAGTTCTGAAAAGCACAAGTGCATGCATAAAAAGCACAAAGTTCATGAACATAACTAGGAGTTCACATGTTTTGGTGTTCAGAGCGGGAACATCGAGAGTAGCTATTGGGATTGCTTGCCCAACTCCATGTTTAGCTACCGACACATTGTTTGACCCAATTGACGGGTTGACCTGTAAGCATATGAGACAAAATAAGATGAACGGTGAGAACAAAGATGGTGGTTGAATAAGTTCGAAGAGAACTCACCATGTCCAAGGCAGGATCATCTTTAGGGTGGGTTGGTGATAATTGCATAGTTTTGCCACTTATGGCATAAAGATGTGCAACCATCACTTCCAGTGTCTGCAATTCCTGGTTCTGTTTCTCGATGATGGACCGGTCTTCAGCCCGCGATCTCTGCTAATCCTCACACAGCCCCTTTTCTGCATCCAGTCAGACCTATAACATGCCAACGCATTGTCATCAGTGTTGCAAGGCAAACATGCATAACCACTGTATTGACCAATGAAAAAGAACTGACCTGAATTGCTCATACATGACCTTGGAATGCACATGACATGCCTATCCCTCACCGTATTGATTCTGAGAAGGTTGGAGGTCTGGAAGGAATCAACGTGAACCCCCATCTACCAACTCCTCCTACTGCCATTAGCGAAAAGAGCCACCTTAGGGTCAAAGGGCCCATCAATGGGATCAGACTCCTCCTCGTGCGACTCCTTGTACTTGGAGATTTATTTTTCTTCTCTTTGTAATAGGCTTTAGGGCTGATCCAGTCACCACCACCACCACCACCAACAACAACAACAACAACAAAGCCTTTAGTCCCAAACAAGTTGGGGTAGGTTCCATACGTTTTGAGCTCCAAGCCCGAAAGAAAGAGATGGCAATGCCTGTTGCTCTCTTCTGCAAAAGGAAGCTGTTAGAACGATGAAGGGCACACTAGTGTATGAAGGAAAAATTCATGAGAAGAAAAGAAGGTTTTTGCTTAGATGCTTGTTCATGACACCAGTGACAGGTAAGGTTGCCTTGACCGTGTGTTGGAGCACCCATCAATGGACCCCTCTTCCCTATTACCTCTTGTTCAGTCACTCTGGACTTGTCCACTTTTCAACGATCTTGTCCTAGTACTGTATTTTGTCGGCACACAACCGAGGAACCACCTAAGTAAAAAAATACAACTTAGGAAGGAAGCGAAGTTGCGTTAATGTATGGAATAGTAAGAAATGTTCATGTACCTTTCAAACTGTTCACGCGTAAGATGCAACATTCGGGCATCTTTTTTGAGCATCTTTATCTTGAGTTGTTCCGCATGATACTGGACCACGCACCTGACGCACCCCTCGTAGTTCATGTCTTTGACAAGCTTCTTGCCGATATTTTCCAAGCCTTTATTTGCGTCATTCTGCTCACCCTCGGCATAAGTAAAGAAATCCTACAATCATGCATGTCGGCGCAAAGGATGAATTCATGAGACAATAATTTTCAAAGGGATGGAACAACAATTGATGTGTTTCAAAGGAAATCACCCAGAAATAAGACGAACGACTTTGTTTTCATACACCCTCTTTTTTATGGTCCGGGAAATCCTTTTCATGTTTGAAGTGCTCTCATGACCAGGCTAGTTCCTCTGTGTTCTCAGGCAAAGTGACCATGCCAGCGTAATGGAACATACAAAGAAGGCGACTGATTTCGGTCGGCAGGCATGGCGAAGCCTTTTCTCCAATGTGTGTGAAGCTCATGCACAATGAAAAGCCAAGTTATTACGTATGTGATGAAATCTTATAGTTGCGGAATCTAGTAATTCATAAGAGTCAAGCGAACCACTTACTTGTCTCCAACTAGTTTAAGCACCACATCTTGACACACGTATGGTCACCCGGGCAGCTTCGACGCCCCCCGCAACCACACCTTCGTCTCAGTGGTGACACGAACGACCATCCTGCCCGGTCACCTCCACCTCGTTAGCCGCCACTATTGAGGGCACATCCCCACCCTGCGGATCCTGACGAACAACCAATTGTTGCTCACACCCCCTCCTCTCCACTGCCACCCCTCTCCTCCACCTCCCTACCTCCCTACCCCGCTTCACCGCCTCCTTCATCCCCTCCTCCACCGCCTCTATCACCTCATCCTCCAAAGCAAACTCCGCCCGATCCCTGTGCTTCTCCTCCTCGGCAGGCTCATCCTCCAAAGCAGACTTACATCCACTTGAGCAGGTTTATTAGTACGAGGCCTTCCCAGGCGTTTGCGCAACCTTTTTGCTTGTTTCCCCGCTCCTTTCTATGTCAGTGGTGATGAAGCAACCACCCTTTTGGCATCCTTGGTGGCCACAACATCGGTGAGTGCCGCCACCGACCGTTTGCACTTCTTCGTGCCCGTGACAACTGGTGTAAACAAACCACCTTAGTATTGTCATATAGAGCAGACACTCGGGAAGCATGACATGTGGCATGTGAAGGAAATATGCCCTAGAGGCAATAATAAAGTTATTATTTATTTCCTTATTTCATGATAAATGTTTATTATTCATGCTAGAATTGTATTAACCGGAAACATGATGCATGTGTGAATACATAGACAAACATATGGTCACTAGTATGCCTCTACTTGACTAGCTCATTAATCAAAGATGGTTATGTTTCCTAACCATAGACATGTGTTGTTATTTGATTAATGGGATCACATCATTAGGAGAATGATGTGATTGACATGACCCATTCCGTTAGCCTAGCACTTGATCGCTTAGTATATTGCTATTGCTTTCTTCATGACTTATACATGTTCCTGTAACTATGAGATTATGCAACTCCGCTTATCGGAGGAACACTTTGGTGCTACCAAACGTCACAACGAATCGGGTGATTATAAAGGAGTACTACAGGTGTCTCCAAAGGTACATGTTGGGTTGGCGATTTCGAGATTAGGTTTTGTCACTCCGATTGTCGGAGAGGTATCTCTGGCCCTCTCGGTAATGCACATCACTATAAGCCTTGCAAGCAATGTAGCTAATGAGTTAGTTACGGAATGATGCATTACGTAACGAGTAAAGAGACTTGCCAAGAACGAGATTGAACTAGGTATTGGATACCGACGATCGAATCTCGGGCAAGTAACATACCGATGACAAAGGGAACAACGTATGTTGTTATGCGGTTTGACCGATAAAGATCTTCGAGAATATGTAGGAGCCAATATGGGCATCCAGGTTCCGCTATTGGTTATTGACCAAGAATAGTTCTAGGTCATGTCTACATAGTTCTCGAACCCGTAGGGTCCGCACGCTTAAGGTTTCGATGCGATGCTTATATTATGAGTTTATGAGTTTTGATGTACCAAGGAGTTCGAGTCCCGGATGAGATCGGGGACATGACGAGGAGTCTCGAAATGGTCGAGACATAAAGATCGATATATTGGACGACTATATTCGGAGTTCGGAAAGGTTCCGAGTGATTCGGTATTTTTCGAGTACCGAGAGAGTTACGGGAATTCGCCGGGAGTATATGGGCCTTATTGGGCCATACGGGAATAGAGGAGAGAGGCCAAAGGAGGAGGCCTCGCCCCCTCTGGTCCGAATTGGACAAGGGCGCAGCCCCTTCCTTCTCCCTCTCCCCTCTTTCCCTTCTCCTACTCCAACAAGGAGGTGGAATCCTACTAGGACTAGGGAGTCCTAGTAGGACTCCACACCGGCGCGCGCCTCCTAGGGCCGGCCTCCTCCCCTTGCTCCTTTATATACTGAGGCAGGGGGCACCCCATGACACACAAGTTGATCTACGGATCGCTCCTTAGCCGTGTCGCGGTGCCCCCTCTACCATATTCCACTTCGGTCATATCGTCGCGAGCTTAGCGGCCCTGCGCCGTAGAGTCATATCGTCATGAGCTTAGGCGGCAGGCGCCGGTGGAGCATCATCATCGCCACCACGCCGTCGTCTTGACGGAACTCATCCCCGACGCTTTGCTGGATCGGAGCCCGGGATCATCATCGAGTTGAACGTGTGCTGAACTCGGAGGTGCCGTGCGTTCGGTACTTGGATCGGTCGGATCATGAAGACGTCGAATACATCAACCACGTTGTTATAACGCTTCGCCACGGTCTCACGAGGGTACGTGGACATACACTCTCCCTCTCGTTGCTATGCCATCACCATGATCTTGCGTGTGCGTAGGAAATTTTTGAAATTACTACGTTCCCCAACAAAGGCATCCGAGCCTGGTTTTATGCGTTGATGTCATATGCACGAGTAGAACACAAGTGAGTTGTGGGCGATATAAGTCATACTGCTTACCAGCATGTCATACTTTGGTTCGGCGGTATTGTGAGATGAAGCGCCCGGACCGACATTACGCGACGCTTACGCGAGACTGGTTTCACCGCTTGAGCACTCGTTGCTTAAAGGTGACCGCGGTGTCTGCTCTCTCACTTTAGTTGAACCGAGTGTGGCTACGCCCGTCCTTGCGAAGGTTAAAACAGCACCAACTTGACAAACTATCGTTGTGGTTTTGATGCGTAGGTAAGAACGGTTCTTGCTCAGCCCGTAGCAGCCACGTAAAACTTGCAACAACAAAGTAGAGGACGCCTAACTTGTTTTTGCAGGGCATGTTGTGATGTGATATGGTCAAGACGTGATGCTATATTTTATTGTATGAGATGATCATGTTTTATAACCAAGTTATCGGCAATGGCAGGAGCCATATGGTTGTCGCTTATTGTATGAAATGCAAAGTCATGTAATTGCTTTACTTTATCACTAAGCGGTAGCGATAGTCGAGAAGCAATAGTTGGCGAGACGACAACGATGCTACGATGGAGATCAAGGTGTCGCGCCGGTGACGATGGTGATCATGACGGTGCTTCGAGATGGAGATCACAAGCACAAGATGATGATGGCCATATCATATCACTTATATTGATTGCATGTGATGTTTATCCTTTATGCATCTTATCTTGCTTTGATTGACGGTAGCATTATAAGATGATCTCTCACTAAAATTATCAAGAAGTGTTCTCCTGAGTATGCACCGCTGTGAAAGTTCTTCGTCTTTGAGACACCACGTGATGATCGGGTGTGATAGGCTCTACGCTCAAATACAACGGGTGCAAAACAGTTGCGCACGCGGAATACTCAGTTAAACTTGACGAGCCTAGCATATAACAGATATGGCCTCGAACACGGAGACCGAAGGTCGAACGTGAATCATATAGTAGATATGATCAACATAGTGATGTTCACCATTGAAACTACTCCATCTCACGTGATGATCGGGCATGGTTTAGTTGATATGGATCACGTGATCATTTAGAAGATTAGAGGATGTCTATCTAAGTGGGAGTTCTTAAGTAATATGATTAATTGAACTTAAATTTATCATGAACTTAGTCCCGGTAGTATTTTGCAAATTATGTTGTAGATCAATAGCTCGCGTTGTTGCTTCCCTATGTTTGTTGCTTTCATATGTTTATTTTAATATGTTCCTAGAGAAAACTGTGTTGAAAGATGTTAGTAGCAATGATGCGGATTGGATCCGTGATCTGAGGTTTATCCTCATTGCTGCACGTAAGAATTATGTCCTTGATGCACCGCTAGGTGATGACCTATTGCAGGAGCGTATGCGGGCGTTATGAACGCTTGGCTAGCTCAATATGATGACTACTTGATAGTTTAGTGCACCATGCTTAACGGCTTAGAATCGGGACTTCAAAGACGTTTTGAACGGCATGGACCATATGAGATGTTCCAGGAGTTGAAGTTAATATTTCAAGCAAATACCCGAGTTGAGAGATATAAAGTCTCCAACAAGTTCTATAGCTAAAAGATGGAGGAGAATCGCTCAACTAGTGAGCATGTGCTCAGATTGTCTGGGTACTTCAATCGCTTGAATCAAGTGGGAGTTAATCTTCCAGATAAGATAGTAATTGACAGAATTCTCTAGTCACCATCACCAAGTTAGTAGAACTTCGTGATGAACTATAATATGCAAGGGATGACAAAAGTAATTCCCAAGCTCTTCGTGATGCTGAAATCGACGAAGGTAGAAATCAAGAAAAGAGCATCAAGTGTTGATGATTGACAAGACCACTAATTTCAAGAAAAGAGCAAAGGGAAGAAGGGGAACTTCAAGAAGAACGGCAAGCAAGTTGCTGTTCGAGTGAAGAAGCACAAGTCTGGACCTAAGCCTGAGACTAAGTGCTTTTGCTGCAATGGAACTGGTCACTGGAAGCGGAACTACCCCAAGTATTTGGCGGATAAGAAGGATGGCAAATTGAACAAGAGTATATTTGATATACAGGTTATTGATGTGTGCCTTACTAGTGTTTATAGTAGCCCCGAGTATTTGATACTTGTTCGGTTGCTAAGATTAGTAACTCAAACAGAGTTACGAATAAACAAAGACTAGTTGAAGGGAAGTGACGATGAGTGTTGGAAGTAGTTCCAAGATTGATATGATCATCATCGCACACTCCCTATACTTTCGGATTAGTGTTAAACCTAAATAAATGTTATTTGGCGCTTATGTTGAGCATGAATATGATTTGATCATGTTTATTGCAATACGGTTATTCATTTAAAGTCGAGAATAATTGTTATTCTGCTTACATGAATAAAACCTTCAATGGTCATACACCCAATAAAAATAGTTTGTTGGATCTCGATCGTAGTAATACACATATTCATAATATTGATGCCAAAAGATGCAAAGTTAATAATGATAGTGCAACTCATTTGTGGCACTTTGCCGCTTAGGTCATATTGGTGTAAAGCGATGAAGAAACTCCATGCTGATGGGATTTTGGAATCACTTGATTATGAATCACTTGATGCTTGCGAACCATGCCTTATGGGCAAGATGACTAAAACTCCGTTCTCCGAACAATGGAACGAAGCTCTTGACTTGTTGGAAATAATACATACCGATGTATGCGATCCAATGAGTGTTGATGCTCGTGGAAAGTATCATTATTTTCTGACCTTCACAGATGATTTGAGCAGATATGCGTATATCTTCTTGATGAAACATAAGTCTGAAATAGTTGAAAAGTTCAAAGAATTTCAGAGTGAAGTAGAAAATCATCGTAACAAGAAAATAAATTTTCCGCGATCTGATCATGGAGATGAATATTTGAGTTACGAGTTTGGTCTTCAATTAAAACAAAGTGGAATGGTTTCACAGCTCACGCCACCTGGAACACCACAACGTTATGGTGTGTCCGAACGTCGTAACCGTACTTTATTTTTGATATGGTGCGATCAATGATGTCTCTTACCGATTTACCAATAACGCTTTTGGGGTTATGCATTATAGACAGCTTGCATTCACGCTTAATAGGGCACCATCTAAATCCGCTGAGACGACACCGTATGAACTATGGTTTAACAAGAAACCTAAGTTGTCGCTTTCTTAAAGTTTGAATTGTGATGCTTATGTGAAAAGTTTTCACCGATAAGCTCGAACCCAAATCGGAGAAGTGCGTTTCATAGAATACCCAAAGGTAACTATTGGGTACACCTTCTATCACAGATCCGAAGGCAAGTTATTCGTTGTTAAGATGGATCCTTTCTAGAGAAGAAGTTTCTCTCGAAAGAAGTGAGTGGGAGGAAAGTAGAACTTGATGAGGTAATTGTACCTTCTCCTTATTGGAAAGTAGTTCATCACGAAATCAGTTCCATGATTCCTACACCAATTAGTGAGGAAGTTAATGATGATGATCATGAAACTTCATATCAAAGTTGCTACCAAACCTCGTAGGTCTTCCAGAGTAAGATCCGCACTGAGTGGTACGGTAATCATGTTCGAAAGTCATGTTACTAGACCATGATGAACCTACGAACTATGAGGAAGCGATGATGAGCCCAGATTCCGCGAAATGGCTTGAGGCCATGAAATCTGAGATAGGATCCATGTATGAGAACAAAGTATGGACTTTGATTGACTTGCTCGATGATCAGCAAGCCATGTTAAATAAATGGATCTTCAAGAGGAAGACGGACAACGATAGTAGTGTTACTATCTACAAAGCTCGACTTGTCACAAAAGGTTTTCGACAAGTTCAAGGTGTTGACTACAATGAGATTTTCTCAACTCAGAAGCGATGCTTAAGTCTGTCCGAATCATGTTAGCAATTGCCACATTTTATGAAATCTGGCATATGGATGTCAAAACTACATTCTTTAATGGAACTATTAAAGAAGAGTTGTATATGATACAACCGAAGGTTTTGTCAATCCTAAAGGAGCTAACAAAATGTGCAAGCTTCAATGATCCATCTATGGACTGGTGCAAGCATCTTGAGTTGGAATAAACGCTTTGATAGTGTGATCAAAGCATATGGTTTTATATGACTTTTGGAGAAGCCTGTATTTGCAAGAAAGTGAGTGGGAGCACTACAAAGATTTCGATAAGTATATGTGAATAACATATTGTTGATCGAAATGATGTATAATTTTTCGGAAAGCATAAAGGAGTATTTGAAAGGAGATCTTTAAAAGAAAGACCTCGGTAAAGCTACTTACATATTGAGCATCAAGATCTATTGAGATAGATCAAGACGCTTGATAAGTTTTTCAATAAGTATATACCTTGTCAAGATTTTGAAGTAGTTCAAAATGGAACAGTCAAAGAAAAGTTCTTGCCTGTGTTGCAAAGGTGTGAAATTGAGTAAGACTCAAATCCCGACCACGGTAGAAAATAGAAAAGAGAATGAAAGTCATTCCTATGCCTCACCATAGGTTCTATAAAGTATGCTATGCTATGTACCAAACCTATTGTATACCTTGCTCTGAATTTGGCAAGGAGTACAATAGTGATCTAGGAGTAGATCATCGGACATTGGTCAAGAACATCCTTAGTGAGGACTAAGGAAATATTTCTCGATTATGGAGGTGATAAAAGAGCCCGTCGTAAAGAGTTACGTCGATGCAAGCTTTTTTACACTGATCCAGATAAGTCTCAATCTGGATACATATTGAAAGTGGGAGCAATTAGCTAGAGTAGCTCCGTGCAGAGCATTGTAGACATAGAATATTTGCAAAAAAATACATACAGCTCTGAATGTGACAGACCCGTTGACTAAGCTTCTCTCACGAGCAAAACATGATCATACCTTAGTACTCTTTGGGTGTTAATCACATAGCGATGTGAACTAGATTATTGACTCTAGTAAACCCTTTGGGTGTTGGTCACATGACGATGTGAACTATGGGTGTTAATCACATACAGATGTGAATATTAGTGTTGAATCACATGATGATGTGAACTAGATTATTGACTCTAGTGCAAGTGGGAGACTGAAGGAAATATGCCCTAGAGGCAATAATAAAGTTATTATTTATTTCCTTATTTCATGATAAATGTTTATTATTCATGCTAGAATTGTATTAACCGGAAACATGATGCATGTGTGAATACATAGACAAACATATGGTCACTAGTATGCCTCTACTTGACTAGCTCATTAATCAAAGATGGTTATGTTTCCTAACCATAGACATGTGTTGTTATTTGATTAATGGGATCACATCATTAGGAGAATGATGTGATTGACATGACCCATTCCGTTAGCCTAGCACTTGATCGTTTAGTATATTGCTATTGCTTTCTTCATGACTTATACATGTTCCTGTAACTATGAGATTATGCAACTCCGCTTATCGGAGGAACACTTTGGTGCTACCAAACGTCACAACGAATCGGGTGATTATAAAGGAGTACTACAGGTGTCTCCAAAGATACATGTTGGGTTGGCGATTTGAGATTAGGTTTTGTCACTCCGATTGTCGGAGAGGTATCTCTGGGCCCTCTCGGTAATGCACATCACTATAAGCCTTGCAAGCAATGTAGCTAATGAGTTAGTTACGGCATGATGCATTACGTAACGAGTAAAGAGACTTGCCAAGAACGAGATTGAACTAGGTATTGGATATCGACGATCGAATCTCGGGCAAGTAACATACCGATGACAAAGGAACAACGATGTTGTTATGCGGTTTGACCGATAAAGATCTTCAGAGAATATGTAGGAGCCAATATGGGCATCCAGGTTCCGCTATTGGTTATTGACCAAGAATAGTTCTAGGTCATGTCTACATAGTTCTCGAACCCGTAGGGTCCGCACGCTTAAGGTTTCGATGATGGTTATATTATGAGTTTATGAGTTTTGATGTACCGAAGGAGTTCGAGTCCCGGATGAGATCGGGGACATGACGAGGAGTCTCAAATGGTCGAGACATAAAGATCGATATATTGGACGACTATATTCGAGTTCGGAAAGGTTCCGAGTGATTCGGTATTTTTCGAGTACCGAGAGTTACGGGAATTCGCCGGGAGTATATGGGCCTTATTGGGCCATACGGGAATAGAGGAGAGGGCAAAAGGAGGAGGCCTGCGCCCCCCTCTGGTCCGAATTGGACAAGGGGCGAGCCCCTTTCCTTCTCCCTCTCCCCTCTTCCCCTTCTCCTACTCCAACAAGGGAGGTGGAATCCTACTAGGACTAGGGAGTCCTAGTAGGACTCCACACCGGCGCCGCCTCCTAGGGCCGGCCTCCTCCCCTTGCTCCTTTATATCTGACGGGGCAGGGGCACCCCATGACACACAAGTTGATCTACGGATCGTTCCTTAGCCGTGTGCGGTGCCCCCTCTACCATATTCCACTTCGGTCATATCGTCATGAGCTTAGGCGAAGCCCTCGCGCCGTAGAGTCATATCGTCATGAGCTTAGGCGAAGCCCTGCGCCGGTGGAGCATCATCATCGCCACCACGCCGTCGGTCGACGGAACTCATCCCCGACGCTTTGCTGGATCGGAGCCCGGGATCATCATCGAGCTGAACGTGTGCTGAACTCGGAGGTGCCGTGCGTTCGGTACTTGGATCGGTCGGATCGTGAAGACGTACGACTACATCAACCGCGTTGTTATAACGCTTCCTCTTACGGTCTACGAGGGTACGTGGACATACACTCTTCCCTCTCGTTGCTATGCCATCACCATGATCTTGCGTGTGCGTAGGAAATTTTTTGAAATTACTACGTTCCCCAATAGCATGACCTAAGTACATGATAGATTGAGATATTGAAGAAGTAATTGTTGTATTGATCGGGGCCTCAAGGGTTGTTTATATAGATTACAAAGCTTGGGCTCCAAGACTAGACTAATAGAGATAGATTACAATACGAATAGACTTATACTCTAAGATCCCCGCAGTCTCAACGTCGGGTGAAACAATGTTGAGACCGGAGCGTATGTCGGTGAACGATGCGATCGGGAGTCCTTTGGTAAAAATGTCGAGAAATTGGGCACTTGTAGGAACATGAAGAACGCGAACCTCGCCAAGAGCCACCTTTTCACGAACAAAGTGAATGTCAATCTCAATGTGCTTTGTGCGACGATGTTGAACTGGATTGGAAGCCATGTAGACTGCAGAGATGTTATCACAATAAACAATGGTAGCACGTGGGAGCGACGATGAAGTTCAACGAGAAGCTGCCGTAGCCACACCGCCTCGGCCACAGCGTGAGCAACCGCCTATACTCAGCCTCAGCAGAAGACCGGAAATTGTTACCTGCCTTTTAGAACACCAAGAAACAAGATTATCACCCAAATAAACGCAAAATCCTGATGTACATCGTCGAGTATCTGGACAACCTGCCCGATCGCATCGAATAAACTGTCAAGCTTGTAGGTGAAGAAGAATTAATAAGGAGACCGTGATCAAGAGTGCCTTTTAAATAGCGGAGAATGCGTCCCGACATGAGCTGGATGAGGAGCACGAGGATCATGCATAAAGAGACAGGCTTGCTGAATGAATAGGAGATTTCGTGACGAGTAAGAGTGGCATATTGAAGAGCGACAATGATGCTGCGATATAAAGTAGGATCGAAAGAGGATCACCATTAGCCGACAATTTAGCACCAACGCCGGTTGAGTACGAGAGGGTTGACAATCGGACATACCGAACGAGAAAGCAAGTCCAAAATGTATGATCGTTGAGAAAGAAAGAGGGAAGATGTTGTGCGAGAAACATGAATACCTAGAAAATGATGAAGAGGACCAAGATCTGTCATGGAAAACTCCCGATTGAGAGAAGAGATGGTATGTTGAAGAAAAGAATCGAACTAGCCATGAGAATGATATCATCAACATAAAGCAAGAGGTAGGCAAAGTGAGTAGGAGACCGATAAACAAAGAGAGAAGAATCGGATTTGGAGGAATAAAGCCTATGGTTTGAATAAAAGTAGCAAAGCATTGAAACCATGCACGAGGAGCTTGTTTAAGGCCATAAAGAGATTTGTGGAGGAGACAAACAAAATTTGAAGAGGAGGATTCTCAAAACCAGAGGGTTGTTGACAATAAACAGTTTCATTGAGAGTGCCATGAAGAAAAGCATTTTAACATCAAGTTGATGAATAGGCCAAGAAGAGGAAACAACAAGACTAAGAACAACACGAATAGTGCTTGGTTTAACAACAGGAGAAAAAGTCTCATCAAAGTCAATACCATGTTGTGGGAGAAACCACGACACACCCAACGAGCTTTGTAACAAGCGAGAGTGCCATTGGAATGAAATTTATGACGAAAAACCCATTTGCCGAAACAATGTTAACACCGGAAGGTTTGGGAACAAGAGTCCATGTATTATTTTGTGAAGAGCTTCAAATTCATCACGCATAGCGGAAAGCCATAGAGGGTCAAGAAGAGCTCGCTTATAACTGGTTGGAATAGGAGAGATGGTTGGGGTGGCGGTAAGATTGAGACGCTTGGTGGGAGAAGAAATCCTCATTTTCCACGGGTGCACATGACATGATCATTGGTGAGCGGTGGTATAAGAACGGCATTGGGTGGCGATGGGTTTTCGGTTGAAGAAGACGGTGAGGAAGAAGAATCAGAGGTGGTGGGTGTCGAGGTGGTTGCCGTGGTAGGATGTGGTGAGGGAAAGACGGCTGGGTAGAGGATGTAGTTGCGGGAGAGGTGGGGGACGGGGCGGGAGGGTGGCTGATGGTGGGCGATTCCGGCGGAGAGACGGAACAAGATTCCATGGCAGCAGAGATGACCGAAGGACGAACTAGGGAAGGAGTTTTGGTGGTGGCGGATTGTGGTGGAATTGGTTTTGTGGTTGTAGTGACAGAAAAAGGAAAAGTATTTTCATCGAATGTGACATGACGAGAGAGAATGATACGACCAGAGGATGGATCGAAACAACGATATCCTTTGTGATCATCAGAAAGACCAAGGTGAATGCAAGGTAGTGAGCGTGGTTCTAGTTTGTTGGAGGCGGTAGAGGCAATGTTGGGAAAGCATAGACAGCCAAAAACACGCGGAAAAGAATAGTCAGGGTGGGAGAGAAAAAGAGATTGGAAAGGCGAATAAAGAGGGCAAGTTTTAGTTGGTCGAATATTAAGAAGTAGTGTGGCGGTGCGAAGGGCTTCAACCCAAAAGCGGAAGGAAGAGAAGCTTGTAAAAGCAATGTGCGAAGAACATCATTAATAGAGCGAAGACAGCGTTCAGCTTTACCATTTTGAGAAGATGTATAAGGGCATGAAAAACGAAGAAGAATGCCTTGAGAGAGAAAGAAGGTGCGGTTTTGGGTGTTATCAAATTCACGACCGTTATCACATTGAATAAATCAAATTGGCAAGCCAAAGTGTGTGATTACATATTGTCGAAAGTTGAGAAAGATTGCAGGTACTTCAGATTTAGCGCGAAGAGGAAAGGTCCAAGTATAGTGAGAATAATCATCCAAGATCACAAGATAATATTTATAACCGAAACACTAGGGACCGGAGAGGTCCATAAATCACGAGTGGAGTAACTCAAAAGGAAAAGTACTAATGGTAGTAGAGGTTCCAAAAGGTAATCTAACATGTTTGCCACATTGACATGCATTACGAGAGAGGGATTATGAGGACTGCTAGAATTAGGGATACAAAATTCTTGGAGTAAAGACGTCAAAGTGTTTTTGCTGGGGTGACCAAGACGACGATGCCATAGATCAACAGAGGCGAGCATGGAACGAGAGGTGGATGTGGGCGCCCATGAAGAGGATAAAGATCGCCCGTGCTATTGTACCGAAGCGAGGACCGCCTCCGTTGTCGATCCTTCACGCACAAACCAAAAGGGTCAAAGGCCAGGATAACTTTGTTGTCAATGCAAAATTGTCTAACAGAGATAAGATTTTTGATGATGGAAGGAACCACAAGAATATTGCGAGAAGAAAATTGGCATGAGAGGAAGGGATGTAAGAGTGACCATGCATGAAACAGGATGGTGGAGCCATCGCCAATGGTGATAGTGGAAAAGCAGAAGGAAAACAAGTCGACAATAAATTCATATTTGAAGACATATCGTTGATGCACCAGAATCGAAAATCCAATCCGTACTGCGTCGTTGAGGACAAAATTGTTCATGGCGTTGATGAAGGCGGCTTGGTCCCAAGCCGGCTGTTGGGGAGGAGCAGAGGCGCCAGGAACTTGCATGTTGACGAGGGGATAGCGGATGGGTAGTATGCGATTGGGGCCTGCATGTTGCCGTAGAAGGCCGGCATGGTGTTGTAGGGCGACGGTGGTCTGGCGTCTTTGGTAGGCGGAGTAGGAGTGGCGGTGTAGACGTCGCCGGCGGCCGGGTCCAAGGAGTCCTGAGAGCCCGTGGCTGGGCGAAGACCGGGCTCCACGTGCCTGTCTGCAGGAGGGGCACCATATGGCGAGGGGCGACCATGGCATCGACCAAACCGGACGAGGCCAGTCCAAGGATCATCTTGAGGAGGCCATGGCGACGGAGCTGGTGGCGCGGAGCGGTGGATGACGAGGCTGGTGCAGGTCCGCGGGGACGAGATGCAGGAGGCCGGTAGACGGGATTCTTGCCCTTGTAGTTGGGACTCGGGCGCCACCTGGTGGTGGTGTTGAGGCGCGGCAGCACAAAGCAGGAGTTGGAGGGGCGGTCGGTTGCCACGGCAGCCAGGCGTGGGAGCTGCAGAAGAGGCGCGCAAGATGAAACACCAAGGGCGCCTGTTGCGCCTTGCGAGCCTGGTTCTTCTCTTCTTCTTTGGAGGATCGAGCGGACTTCCTTGAAGGTGGGTACGGCTTGAGCATGGGGATGAAGGACTGCTGCTTCTCGAATTGATCGTCGAGACCTTGGAGGAGGCGTTGATGAGAGTGCGATCTCGACGTGATCACCAAGTTCACGGAGTTCATCGCCAGAGCCTTGATTCACCGGCGAAGATGGAGACCGACATCTCCTGCATGGTTGTGCGTGGCTCGGTGTTGAGCGCGTTGATTCGCTGCGTCGGAGTTGTCTGAAACAGTTGTTGAAGGAAGCCCGAGATCGGCGGCGGTGGCGCCATCGTCGGACACCGATTGAAAAGCTCCGTGGAGATGCGTGTGTAAATCCACTGGATGATGGCGAGATCATCTTTCACCCAATGAGGATCGGTGGGCTGTGGCGGTAGGAGGGATCAATGTGGTGGCGTGAGCAGCGCCGAGATGGATGATGAAGAGGTGGCGCCAATGGTAGTAGTTGTGGATGCCGAGGTCTAATGAGATTGTTATGAAGGGAGAGACGTCGGCAATGGTGTCGGCCAGGAGAACATAGGGTTTGGGGGAGGTGTTTGGGTAGTTGTAGAGGAGGAGGTAGGGGTGGGGCACCGCGCGCAGAACTCGGCCATGGAGAAGAGGGTCGAATCGGCCGGGCGGCGCGCTTGGTGGCGGAGCCATATCAAAGTCTTGGAAAACCTAGGCGTCGGATACCATGATAGATTGAGATATTGAAGAAGTAATTGTTGTATTGATCGGGGCCTCAAAGGCTATTTATATAGATTAGAAAGCTTGGGCTCTAAGACTAGACTAACAGAGATAGATTACAATACGAATAAACTTATACTCTAAGAGTACACCCACATAACTATGCCGAGTTGTGAACATACGAAGCTTGGCCAACCAATTACTTTGCCGAGTACTATTAGGCCCTGTTTGGTTCATAAGTCCTAGGACTTTTTTTAGTCCCAACTTATAAGTCCCAAGTCTTTAAAAAGTCCCTACTTATTTGGTTCCTGGAACTTATAAGTCCCTATAAGACCATATTACAACTACAAGTCCCTATAAGTCCCTATTTGAGAGTCTTATTTCATAAGTCCCAAATGCCCACTTTAAGTCCCTATAAGTCCCTCATGTTTGGTTTAGATGGGACTTATAGGGACTTTTTTAAGTCCCTAAGCCAATAAGTCCCTGGAAACAAACACCCTCTTAGTTGGCAGCTCAGCAAATAATTACTGTAATGAAAAAGGTATATTTCGTATATAGGTTGCCGAGTACATTGTCAGTGAATCTCGGTAAAGATAGACTATACGTCACGGAGCCGTTAAGGGCAAACGGACATGCCACCTCGCACATGTTTGTAGGGTGCCTTAGCAGCGACTCTCGGCATATGCCTCATAAGCGGAGTTTTCTGTCTTTGCCAAGCACATCCTGCCAAGTGCTCGGCAACTGCCGGCGTGTGCCGTGTCCTGCTGTCTGCCGAGAGCCACACTTGACTTACATGATTTTTACCGTGATCCCATGTTATGGTACTCGGCAAACAACAAAGAACTCAGTAATTAACTACGATTTTTCAGTAGTATCAGTCATATGTGAATGCATTTCTAGACACTTTATTGTCAGAGATTCTTAGGAGCGTGCAAGCGAGTTAATTAACGAATCCCTCTTTCCCAATCGAGAAAAAACAAAGCCCTCAGTCATAAGATAAAATGAAAGGCGCCGGTGGAGTAAAAATAGCGATCTTTCGCCGTTGTTGGGTGGTCCGTGCTGTCTACTTCCCTAGTTGCACTGCTTTTGGACCTCGTGGCCGTCGGTCTTCCACTTGAGCTGAAACTGCTTTGGTTGTCACCGTGGAGTTGGGAGGAAAATGTTTCTTTGCAACTTGCAAGCAGCTGGGCACTTGTCGTTAGGAGACTCCCGGGTACGCGACTAGCCAAGCCATGACCCATGAGTCAGGCGTGTGACGTCCACGCAGGCACAGGATGCATGGTGGAGACGCGCACGGACGCCGACGTGAGAGCGATAGGTATGACACTATGCCGGTTGGTGCCAAAGGAGGCGAGGGTGGTGGTAGCCTTGAGCCTGGTGGTGATGTGCAGGCAGGCGAAGGAACCACGGGCACGGTGGGCTCGCACGGGAACCACGAATCATGGGCAGCGATGGCACACGCCAGCTCTGCTCAACCGGGGGATTATGATATTTTACAGGAAAAAAAGAAAAAGGAAATCGGAAGAATAAAAAATATATTAGTTTTTTAGGGGTCTAAGAAATGTATTAGTGTTGACAGTGGGATTTGACCACGTCGCTTCGGACCAGAACCTTAATTTAGCGCGTTAGACCAACTCGTCGGTGCCGCCGCAGGTTTGCCTCGTCTCCGGTGGCCTTAGGGCCATTGGGGCGCGGTGGATCGGTGCCGCCGCAGGCCTGCCTCGTCTCCAGTGGCCTTAGGGCCATTAGGTATGATGAATCTTAGCAAGGCGTGGGAGAACCGTTGTTAGTTGTTTCTTCAAGTTTTGTTAGGGTTTGTGTCCTGCTCAGAAAGACGAAACGGCGGCGGCTCCCTGAAGATGGAATAAAGGTCTCCCCGCCTAGCCCTCGTTCCGATGGTGCGTCTAGCATCGTTGGTGGGCGTGTGAAGATGTGTCTCCGGCGGATCTATCCTCGATGGATTTGCTCGGATCTAGTTGTTGTTCGTCTATGTTCGTGTATCTTTGGGTTAGATCCTTTCTTTTTTTTGAAAAAACCCCATACATACATTAATTAATAATGTTATTACAATCGTTCATTACAAAATTCGCCACACGGGGAGGAACGCTATTAAGAAGAATCCCATCAGATTTACTTATAAAGCTAAATTTCACAATTTCATGAGCCACCTTATTGGCGTTTCTATTAATTTTCGCAATTTTAAAATTCTTAAGCATCTTCGATATACGAGCGAGGACCTGTCAAGATTCTCATTTACAATGGAAGAACAGTCAAAAGCATAATCAGTCTCCAAAATAATGGACTGGTGAAGAGTAATACCTATATAAAGGCCTGCCAGGCAAGCACGCAGCTCAGCTTCATTCACGCTGTAGCACTGACCCAGAAAGTCCCACGAAGATATAATAACTTCGCCAGATGAGTTCCTAACAACCACCCCCACACTGGCCGCATTAATACTCTCTACATAGCTGGCATCGACATTGATCTTGATATAATCTTCTGGTGGAGGTTCCATCCCACCCGTTGTTGTGATGTTGTGAAAATTGGTGTAGCACATCCTATTTTTCCTTTACCTTTGTTACTAGAAACAACCTCGACAGTGTCGTGACAGGACGTAAAAGAAGACCAATAGTTTATCACAAAAATTGCAGAAGCGGCAATGGATTCCTGCCCTTTTCCAAAAATTAAATCATTTCTCAGGTGCCATGCTCGCCAGAAAAGAAACAAAACTTGCTCTCGCTGTTGCAGGTTCAAATGATCTGTGACGCCGGATAATTAAGCTACAGTAAACCATTGCTAATAATGCCACCTCACCTCGGTTATTGTTGATAAACTCGCGTCGGTTTGAAACCCAGTTCAAACTTCAAATTTAAAATCAAGGCAACATCAAAAGTTTTCAAACATTAAAACTAAAATATTCGAGAGGTGACAAATAATTGATAGGTAATTATGGTGGAGAATTCACATTTTTATAAAATATTTAATGCACTAAAATAAATAAAACTATGGCTAAAATAAATATATAAATACCATTTAAATAATAAAAATGTACCAAGTATTTTATTATTGCACCAAACATTTTGAGGTAGTGGGCTATATTATAACAATATTTTAGGAGTTTGTTTTGTATTTTATAAAAACTAAAATAGGTGTAACTAAAATAGAACAGAAAATAATAGATAAAAGAAAAGGAAATAAAAACAAAAGCCCCCCAAAAAAAGAGAAGTAGAACACCACTCCCTCCCCCTGAATGGGCCTCGCCCAAGAGGTCACCGAGCCGAGCCACCGACGCCTTTAACCCCACTCCTGGAACCCTAGCGCCGCAACCCCCACTCGCCCCACTTCCCCACTCCCTCTCGCTTCTCCTCCTCCCCGATCCAGATCGGGATCGGGGGAACGCACCCACGGCCGAGCCGAGCCCGACGCGCCCCCGCCGCTCAACACCGACGCTGGTGCCGTCCCTCACCGCAACCGCTCGTCTCCCCGTCGCCCGGCCGTCCTCGACCTCCTATCCGAACGGCCTCAACGACCCCGCCGCCCAGATCGACCGCGCACGCCGCCGCCTGGACCTCGCCAGACGCCATCACCGGCCTGCCTCCTCCTCCCATCGCTCTTCCTCTTCGCCGTCGTCCCGTCGGCCACCCGACCTCCGCCGCCCGTCCCTACGAATCGCGGTGAGGCTCGCCTCTTCCTCTCCCTCTCGCCGTGTTGGGCGTTGCGTGACCGCCCCGTGCGTCGCAGCACGCTCCACATGGCCGCACGCACGCCCGTCCGTCACCTCTCTGCCGCAGCACCACGCCCGCGCCCATTTGAGATCCGGGCCTCGCCCCGCTTGTCGTTGTCAGCGACACAAGCCTCCTCTGGGCAACCCGTCGCCGCTGGCGCGCCGCCGCCAAAGATGGCTCGGTGGCTCCTCGTCGCCATTAGCCGTTGCTTGCGCCGGCGGCGGCGCCAACCACCGCCAGCGCTTCGGATCCGCCCTAGTCCAGTTCCAGCGTCGCATGTGCCCTCCCGCCGGCGTCGCGATTTGGCCGCATACTGCTACCGCGGTGGCCTTGCCCTTCGCCCTATCGGGCGCTCAAAATCTTTGTAACCCGTCGCCCGAACCCACTATGGCCATGGGTAGTCTCGGCCATGGGAAGCCCGGCCGGCCGGCCGCCAACCCGCCGCCTCGGCCGGCTCGGGCCTAGTTTTTGAGCCCAAGGCGGGCGGGCCGGGCCCGGCCCGTCGTTTGCCATTTTCTAAAGGTCGGGCCGGGCCGGCCCGAAGCCCGACGGGCTTTTACGTGCTCGGGCCGGGCCCGGGCCTTAGTTTTTTGTGTCGGGCTTGGCTAGGCCCGGCCCGGCCCGAGGTTTGGCCAGGTATAGCCATGGGCCTATGACAGGAGGGCCCCGCCCCCAGAACGTTTACAAAAAAGATATAAAAAGAAATAAAATAATAATAATAACAATTAATTAATTAAGTAAGTAAGTAATTAACTTAATTAATCTAGTTAATTAAACCTAATTAACTCGCGATATATCTAACTCATCAATTAGATAATGACCTATGACATGCGGGACCCACCCATTAGTTGGTCGTCAACGGTCAACTTTGACCGCTTGCATCACATCGATGTCATGATGACGTCATAAATGCCTTTTGATTTAATTAATTCTGTTAATCCTAAAAATGATTTAAATATTTTAAAATTAATATAAAATAAACCGTAGCTCAGATGAAAAAACTTTGTACATGAAAGTTGCTCAAAACAATGAGACGAATCCGGATACGCAGCCCGTTCGTCCGCCACACACCCCTAGCATATCGAACACGCAACTTCCCCCTCCGGTTCATCTGTCCGAAAACGCGAAACACCGGGGATACTTTCCCGGATGTTTCCCCCCTTCGTCGGTATCACCTCCTACCGCGTTAGGGTATACCTAGCACCGCGTATTGCCTTGTTATATTTCGTGATGCTATTGTTTGCTCTGTTATTTATTTGTTTCCCCTTCGTTGCTTCTTTTCGGTAGACTCCGATACTGCGATAGACCCCGAGACCTTTAATGCTTCGGTGTTCGACTACGGCTACGCTTTCGAAGATTCCTTTCGTCTGCAGAGCTTCCATGCAAGCCCTCCCCCCCTTGATCACCAGATATCGCCTATTCTTCTCTATACTGCTTGCATTAGAGTAGTCTAGCATATTACTGCTTTTCGTTAAACCTATCCCGATGCATAGCCTGTCCTTGCTACTCTCACGTTGTTACCTTTACCGCAATCCTACTTGCTTAGTATAGGATGCTAGTGTTTCATCGGTGGCCCTACATTCTTGTCCTTTGCCATGCTATACTATCGGGCCGTGATCACTAGGGAGGTGATCACGGTATATACTATATACTTTATACATGATACATGTGGTGACTAAAGTCGGTCGGGCTCGTGGAGCACCCATGAGTGATTCACGGATTGGGGGCTGAAAGGACCTTTGTCCCAACGGCCCTCTGTGGATCTTTGTGGCGGAGCGACAGGCAGTTGAGACCGCCTAGGTGAGAGGTGGGCTGGCCTGGTCGGTGTCCGCGATTACATCCTTAACACGCTTAACGAGATCTTGGTATTTGATCTTAGTCGGCCATTTGGTCTATACGCACTAACCAACTACGCGGAACAGCTTATGGGCACTGACGCCGTGGTATCGGCCAAGCTCTTTTTGACGTCGGCGTCGAGCGGTGCACGCCGGATTGGATCGAACGCTCGCTAGGCTAGGTCTGCTTTGGCCGCCCTCATAGCGTCAGGTGTGTGCAATGGGCGATGGGCCTGCACTGCGCCATAGGATTTAGACCGGCGTCTTGACCTCTCTGTTGAGCCTAGGTGGGGCTGCGCGTGTTGATCTTCCGCGGCGGGCATGACCCGAAAAGTGTGTCCGCAAAATGGGATCGGCGTGTTGGGTTATGTGGTGCACCCTGCAGGAAGTTTATCTATTGAATAGCCGTGATCTTGATAATGGACGACTTGGAGTTGTACCTTGACCTTATGACAACTAGAACCGGATACTTAATAAAACACACCCTTCCAAGTGCCATATACAACCCGGTGATCGCTCTCTAACAGGGGCTACAAGGAGGGATCGCGGGTAGGATTATGCTATGCGATGCTACTTGGAGGACTTGATCTACTCTCTTCTACATGTTTGCAAGACGGAGGCTGCGAGCGTAGTCTTCTACATGATTAGTTATCCCCTCTTATTACGGCATTCTGCGAGCTCAGTCCACCGAAATGGCCCTTTACACATATACCCATGCATATGCGGTGTAGCTCCTTGCTTGCAGTACTTTGGATGAGTACTCACGGTTGCTTTCTCCCCTTTTCCCTTTCCTTTCTTTACGGTTGTCGCAACCAGATGTTTGGAGTCCAGAGCTGCGCGCCGCCGCGACGTCGGCGACTCCTACTACATCGGAGATGCCTACTACTACGTGCGGGCGGCGACAACGACCGGGAGTAGTTTAGGAGGATCGAGCAGGAGGCATGCGCCTCTTCGATCTGTATCCCGTTTGTGCTAGCCTTCTTAAGGCAAATTTGTTTAACTTATGTCGTCTTTGAGATATTGTTGCTTCCGTGACTCGCCTGCGTGATCGAGCACTTGTATTCGAGCCCTCGAGGCCCCTGGCTTGTATTATGATGCTTGTACGACTTATTTATGTTTTTAGAGTTGTGTTGTGATATCTTCCCGTGAGTCCCTGATCTTGAACGTACACGTTTGCGTGCATGATTAGTGTATGATTGAATTGGGAGCGTGACAAGTTGGTATCAGAGCCGACTGCCTGTAGGAATCCCCCTTTCCAACTCCTTGGCCGAAGTTGAGTCTAGTCATTGCAAAACTTTTACTAACATGACTGTGCGGCTTACGGGCCCACGTCGCCATTGGGTGGCAGTAGGATCTTTTATTCCTCGACCTATACTCTGGGACTCTGACATCTCTTCTATTCGGGTTAAATGATTTTGCTAAAAACAAAACTAACTATAGGTTCTCGAAAATACTTTCTCCCAGAGAACCCCTCACTTCAGATGATCGCCTGATGCACCAGAAGATTCCGAAGTTACTCTCCGATGTTCCCTCGATACTTTGTGCCATTACTTTTGCAGTTCCCTTCCATCGATAAACCCCTATGGATAGCCACGTACCCTTGCCATTCATTCAATCATTCCCCGTTGATCTTGTTATTACAGGATACCCTAAAATTCTCTCTATTGTTCCGAGTATACTTTGTGCCTACTACCTTGCAGTTCCTTGCCACATAAATACCACTACGGATAATCCCTCGCACTTGCCGGGTATCCGCTCATTCCTAGTTGTTCATGTGTTTCACAAAAGTCCTCGAAATACCATTCAATTTTCTGGAAATCCTAAGCAGCCTATTGCTCTTGAAATTCTTGCTTGCTTGTATTATGGTTAATCCCATAAGTCTCGCCATCTGATTGACATCACTTGTCATTATCATTTAGAGCCTATTGATTCGATATGTTGCGGATTCTTGCAATCCTCAGGAATTATCCTTCCGGCTCAGACATCATTTTAAACATGAGCTGGTTCTCGATCAATCGGATTGCCATCAATTGTACCCCTAAGACTACGCAACTTAACCATCCTTAATTAGAGTGTTTGCTTCTGATCCCTTGATCGGAAATCATAATTCTTTTGCATTTGAGCCTTGAATTAGTCAGTTGTTTCTATAATAAGATCTCCTTGCATTCTTTCTCCTTCTAGTTGAGTATCGATGCTCACATCAGATCCCTTGTGGACCGCGAGATCCTTTGTTGGATTTCAACCAACAACGTCCTTCATATTCATTAACCTTGTGAGTTTTCCCTCAGATATATAATGCCATTGGTAAATCCTATTCTCTGATTTGACCAACCATGCTCTGCTATCGAGCTGGTGATATTTACTTCTGAACTTTGTATTATATGTTCCTAAGATACCCGATGGGTTGGACCAATGCCTTCCCTAATCTGTGCAAACTCGAGAGTTTTCATGAGTCATATTCTCCTGGTGATTTACCAGATAAAATTTTAACACTACAACTCCATCAAAAATGAGGAGTGAATGATAGGTTATGCATTGGATAAGTGGGAGTCGACCTTGAACTTTGTGTTCATGCCCATGGACACGATGTAGATTTTATCATCAAAGCTTCTCTTCAATTAATTATTCCCTTGGTATAATTTCATATTATATATGGGATCTGGCCTTTTGCAATCGTGATTCCGGCCATGTTCTCCTTTAAATACCATTTCTCGTGCAAGTTTAAGCACTTGTCTTCTGCAGAGCAATACCCCAGTCCAACCTCTACTTTGATCTGTCTTCGAGTATTACCCCCTGGTATCTCGAGATTACCACGAAACTGCATAACTTCTTATGAGTTCTCCATTAAGTACTACATTCTCATTGATTCCAATTTTTCACGGGCTCTGAGTTATTAAACACTCAAAGACACCGATAACTGACTCGAGTCCGCATCGCGATTAAGCAACTCTTGGTAACCTTCATTAATTACGAGTTTGAACTCAATCACGTCATTCCTAGCCTGCTTGGCTATATCCTTGTCGAGCCGATTTTAACTGTGCTACCTGGTCCTTAATCCCGAAGCACAACTTTCGACGATGAGCTAATCTTACGTCGATCTTCCTCATCATATCATTTCGCCTTGAACAACGAGCTTGGTTTCAAGTTTGTGTCGTACCCTTGGTTCCAATAACCTTTCGCTTCACCATTCATTTGACTTGATGTCATCGCCGATCGATTACATCTTGAAATCTCTCGACAAAATGTGTCGTGATCATCATCAACCTTATGAGCTCTTCCAGGATATCAATTGAGTTCATGATGAGAAATACCATCCTTGCCCTCGATGATCTGCGTTATCATCGACCACTTTATTGCCTTCCCACCAACACAAGCTTGTTCGTGTTTGGTGATATACCTTGAGTTCCTTGCTATCCAACAATTGTTCTCCTTTACCTTGGAACATTAACATCTCTTATGTCATCAATGTTGTGAGAATTTCACCACCTCTTAAGAATTCTTGGTATGGTGATACTTCTCACCATCAACATTCTTTCTTGGGTCCTCGTGTTGATTCCAACCGACGTACCAACAAGTGAGCGGTGCTGTTTGGATTCTGCCCTTCTAGCAACCCTATTGCTTTGAAGTTAATGGTCGGCCGTTCATTCTTAGACTATTGATTATTGAATCACCATTCCGACGTTGGTCGTGCAACCCAGCCCATATTTCGGGTGCATCTTTCAACCAATGTTTAATTGTGTATGTTTTCCTTGAGCATACATAATTATATCATTTGATCTGACAAATGTTGTCTCCTTGTTCCCATAATTGTGGAAATCCATCTTTTGGAAATCTTGTTGAATTGTCGCTGAGTCCATCGGCCGCCTCCTCATCCTCTCCTTGGCTTACTGATGAACTCTTGTTTCGGAGCTCGCTTACATAGTTCATTTCCCGAGAATATTACGATGTCCTCTCGTCGATTTGCGTTGCACCTTTTTCTTCTCAGGCATCTTGAGTCTGAGGTATCCTGACCCCAAGCAGATCTGAATCTAGCTCAGATATGATGGTTGGGACATAATTCCAAGAGTTATAACACTGGTCTTTTATGACCCGGTAAGGTGATGTCATGCCCAGCACCCCTAGCCGGAGGACCTAATGTTATAGTTTTCCTTTTTAGCAAGGTTATCTATTCTTCCATGAGAAATGGTAAGACTTATTCTACAAGTTGTTCCTGATGAATCCTTCGTGTATCCAAAGTCTGACCTTTGCTGGAAGACCATGTCAATGCTATCTCGAAGCATCTCTGTGGTACTCCAATTTTCAACAAGAACATTTGAAGCCCAATGCTAAATGTTTCTTGCTCAATTATCCGGACACCGTTGTATGAGTAATGTCATGTAATTTCTCTCCCCTTACCTAAAGGGTTCTCTACGTTGTACCCTGTCATGAATATCATGCTCTGCTTGTCCTTGGAAAGGATATACCCCTGAAATATGTGTTTAAACACAGTTTCCTTCCATTGTTCTGTTTAATATGATAATCCTATTTTCCTTTCATTGTTTGGTTTAACCTTTCTTGTGATCTATCTGATATAAGCAGTAATATTTCCCTGCTTATGCAAAACACCTCGGTTGTACAATTCTGTCAGCAAGACCCTGTTACTATTGTTGATGACATTTCGGTAGCCACTGATGTACGAGAACTTTGCCTAATGGTCCGCCTCGTTCAACGAGCAGGAAAATGGTTCTCTTCGTCCCTTGCCCTTGGTATTGATGTTATTGCCGACATAACTAACAGACTACCCTCTGACATGCCTTGCTATCGTGACCGTGCAAGATGCCAGCCCCCTTCGTACTTTTAACCCACATGGTGGGCCCATAACCCACAGGTCCCAGGATCGAAACTTGACTCTCCTGCACCCCCTGTTCCCAAGGTTCTTCCTCGCGTGTGGCCTCATATGTAATTCACGAGCCACCTTTCGAGAGATCATCAAATCTGTTACCGGACGCAATACTTATTCCCGATTGCTTTGAGCCCCTTTCGAGCCCTGTTTCAGGAATCGAATGGTTGCCTGCTCGTTCGAAACATCCCATGAAACCTCATTACTTTGCTCTTGATATTTTCTTAAGTTTTAATTCAAGAGTTACTTTCTGCCACCTTCCCCGATGTTATCGACCAGATAGTCAACCTTGTAGAGGTTCGTTCTCCCGGAATACCCCCCTTATTCTTTCGTAAGTACGATGGAACCCCCAAAGAAAGGATGCCGACTTCATCTTGATGACTTGAAGCAAAAAAATGAAGACATCAATATAATGGATCGACCACTTCGAGAAGAGCAACCAAGACCGAGAAGATCCGTTAGAATTTCGTAACTAGACCTTTCCCCCCTTCTCTACCTCTTAAATCTCGAGACGAGATTTCTTGTAGTGGAGGAGAATTGTGACGCCCGGATAATTAAGCTACAGTAAACCACTGCTAATGATGCCACGTAACCTTGGTTATTGTTGATAAACTCGCGTCGGTTCGAAACCCAGTTCAAACTTCAAATTTAAAATCAAGGCAACATCAGAAGTTTTCAAACATTAAAACTAAAATATTCGAGAGGTGACAAATAATGCATAGGTAATTATGATGGAGAATCCACATTTTTATAAAATATTTAATGCACTAAAATAAATAAAACTGTGGCTAAAATAAATATATAAATACCATTTAAATAATAAAAATGTACCAAGTATTTTATTATTGCACCAAACTTTTTGAGGTAGTGGGCTATATTATAACAATATTTTAGGAGTTTGTTTTGTATTTTATAAAAAACTAAAATAGGTGTAACTAAAATAGAACAGAAAATAATAGATAAAAGAAAAGGAAATAAAACAAAAGCCCCCCAAAGAGAAGTAGAACACCACCCCCCCCCGAATGGGCCTCGGCCCAAGAGTCACCAGCCGGCCTAGCCGACGCCCCTTAACACCACTCCTGGAACCCTAGCGCGCAACCCGCACTCGCTCCCCACTTCCCTACTCCTCTCGCTTCTCCTCCTCCCCGATCCAGATCGGGATCGGGAACGCACACACGGTCGCGCCCGAGCCAGCGCGCCCCGCCGCTCAACGCCGACACGGTGCCGTCCCTCGCCGCAGCCGCTCGTCTCCCGTCGCCCGACCGTCCTCGACCTCCTCCCGAACAGCCTCAACGACCCGCCGCCAGATCGACCACAAGACGCCGCCGCCTGGACCTCGCCGGACGCCATCGCCGGCCTGCCTCCTCCTCCCCACCGGCCTGTTCCTCTCCGTCGCCGTCCCCGTCGGCCACCCCGACCCCCGCTGCCCCGTCCCTACGAATCGCTGTGAGGCTCCAGCCTCTTCCTTCTCCCCTCTCGCCGTGTTGGACGTCGTTGTGACCGCCGTCCCGTGCCCATGCACGCGCTCACATGGCCGCGCGCACGCCCGTGCGTCGCCTCTCTGCCACAGCACCACGCTCGCGCCCATCCGAGATCCGGGCCTCGCCCCGCTTGTCGTTGTCATCGACACAAGCCTCCTCTGGCCAACCCGTCACCGCTGGCACGCCACCGCCCCAGCATGGCTCTGGTGGCTCCTCTGTCCGCCGTTAGCCGTTGCTCGCCGTGCGGCGTCGCCAGCCACCGCCCACGCTCAGATCCGCCCTAGTCCGGGCCCGCGTCTGCAGCTGCCCTCCCACCGGCGTGCGCCTTTGGCCTCGCCCTGCTGCACCGTGGTGGCCTTGCCCCGCTACGCCCTATCGGGCGCTCAAAATGCGCCCGTAACCCATCGCCCGAACCCACTATGGCCATGGGCCTATGACAGGAGGGCCCCACCCCCAGAACGTTTACAAAAAAAGATATAAAAAGAAATAAAATAATAATAATAATAATGACAATTAATTAATTAATTAATTAATTAATTATTAACTTAATTAATCTAGTTAATTAAACCTAATTAACTTGCTGATAAATCTAACTACTGTCAATTAGATAACAGCCTATGACATGCGGGACCCACCCATTAGTTGACTGGTCAACGGTCAACTTTGACCGCTTGCATCACGCTGATGTCATGATGACGTCATAAATGCCTTTTGATTTAATTAATTCTGTTAATCCTAAAAATGATTTACATATTTTAAAATTAATATAAAATAAACCGTAGCTCGGATTCAAAAACTTTGTACATGAAAGTTGCTCAGAACAATGAGACGAATCCGGATACGCAGCCCGTTCGTCTGCCACACACACCTAGCATATCGAACACGCAACTTTCCCCCTCCGGTTCATCTGTCCGAAAACGCGAAACATCGGGGGTACTTTCCCGGATGTTTCCCCCCTTCGTCGGTATCACCTCCTACCGCGTTAGGGTATACCTAGCACCGCGTATTGCCTTTTTATATTTCGTGATGCTATTGTTTGCTCTGTTATTTATTTGTTTCCCCTTCGTTGCTTCTTTTCGGTAGACTCCGATACTGTGATAGACCCCTAGACCTTTGATGCTTCGGTGTTCGACTACGGCTACGCTTTCGAAGATTCCTTTCGTCTGCAGAGCTTCCAGGCAAGCCCCCCCCCCCCTTGATCACCAGATATCGCCTATTCTTCTCTATACTACTTGCATTAGAGTAGTCTAGCATATTACTGCTTTTCGTTAAACCTATCCTGATGCATAGCCTGTCCTTGCTACTACTGTTGTTACCTTTACCTGCAATCCTACTTGCTTAGTATAGGATGCTAGTGTTTCATCAGTGGCCCTACATTCTTGTCCGTCTGCCATGCTATTCTATCGGGCCGTGATCACTAGGGAGGTTGCTACGTCTTGAGCTTGCGTTGGTTTTCCCCGAAGAGGAGAGGATGATGCAGCAGAGTAGCGTAAGTATTTCCCTCAGCTTTTGAGAACCAAGGTATCAATCCAGTAGGAGGCCACGCACAAGTCCCTCGTACCTACACAAAACGATAGCTACTCGCAAGCAACGCGATTATGGGTTGTCAATGTTGGGGAATGATGCAGAAAATTAAAATTTTTCCTACGGTTTCACCAAGATCTATCTATGAGTTCATCTAAGCAACGAGTCATGGGAGAGAGATTGCATCTACATACCACTTTGTAGATCGCGAGCGGAAGCATTCAAAAGAACGGGGATGAAGTAGTCGTTCTCGCCGTGATCCTATCACCGGAGATCCTAGCGCCGAACGGACGGCACCTCCGCGTTCAACACACGTACGGAGCGGATGACGTCTCCTCCTTCTTGATGCAGCAAGGGAAGGAGAGGTTGAGGAAGATGGCTCCAGCAGCAGACGACGGCGTGGTGTTGGTGGAGAAGCAACACTCGGCGGGGCTTCGCCAAGCACGTGACGAAGGAGGAGAGTGTAGCGAGGGGAGAGGAGGCGCGAACTTCAGGTGCGGCTTCCCTCCCCTTCCTTTATATAGGCCCCAGGGGGCGCCGCCCTGGGGATCCCATCTCCCAAGGGGCGGCGCAAGGGGCTGGAGTACCCAAGGCAAGTGGGCGCCCCCCCCTAGGGTTTCAACCCTAGGCGCGAGGTGGGCCAAGCGCGCACCAGCCCACTATGGGCTGGTTCCTCCCACTTCAGCCCATGGGGCCCTCCGGATGGGTGGCCCCACCCGGTGGACCCCCGGGACCCTTCCGGTGGTCCCGATACAATACCGGGTGACCCCGAAACTTTCCCGATGGCTGAAACAATACTTCCTATATATAATTCTTTACCCCCGGACCATTCCGGAACTCCTCGTGACGTCCGGGATCTCATCCAGGACTCCGAACAACATTCGGTTTACTGCATACTCATATTCATACAACCCTAGCATCACCGAACCTTAAGTGTGAAGACCCTACGGGTTCGGGAGACACGTAGACATGACCGAGACGGCTCTCGGGCAATAACCAATAGCGGGATCTGGATACCCATGTTGGCTCCCACATGCTCCTCGATGATCTCATCGGATGAACCACGATGTCGAGGATTCAAACAATCCCGTATACAAATCCCTTTGTCAATCGGTATGTTACTTGCCCGAGATTCGATCGTCGGTATCCCAATACCTCGTTCAATCTCGTTACCGGCAAGTCACTTTACTCATCTGTAATGCATGATCCCGTGACGGACACTTGGTCACTTTGAGCTCATTATGATGATGCACTACCGAGTGGGCCCAATGATACCTCTCCGTAACACGGAGTGACAAATCCAGCCTCGATCCGTGTCAACCCAATGACACTTTCGGAGATACATAGTGCACCTTTATAGTCACCCGATTCGTTGTGGCGTTTGGTACACCAAAGCACTCGTCACGGTATCCGGAGTTACACGATCTCATGGTCTAAGGAAGAGATACTTGACATTGGAAAAGCTCTAGCAAAACGAACTACACGATCTTGTGCTATGCTTAGGATTGGGTCTTGTCCATCACATCATTCTCCTAATGATGTGATCCCGTTATCATTGACATCCAATGTCCATAGCCAGGAAACCATGACTATCTATTGATCAACGAGCTAGTCGACTAGAGGCTCACTAGGGACATATTGTGGTCTATTTATTCACACGTGTATTACGATTTCCCGATAATACAATTATAGCATGAATAAAAGACAATTATCATGAACAAGGAAATATAATAATAATCCTTTTATTATTGCCTCTAGGGCATATTTCCAACAGACAATCCCTTCACGGTCACTTACGAGAGTGAGATCTGATAGAGATAATATTTTTGGTATTTTTGGTATAAAGATGCAAAGTAAAAAAGCAAAGTAAAAACAAGGCAAGTATAAAAGTGATGGAGATTGATATGATGAGAATAGACCCGGGGGCCATAGGTTTCACTAGTGGCTTCTCTCAAGAGCATAAGTATTCTACGGTTGGTGAACAAATTACTGTTGAGCAATTGACAGAATTGAGCATAGTTATGAGTATATCTAGGTATGATCATGTATATAGGCATCACGTCCGAGACAAGTAGATCGAAACGATTCTGCATCTACTACTATTACTCCACTCATCGACCGCTATCCAGCATGCATCTAGAGTATTAAGTTAAAAATAGAGTAATGCCTTAAGAAAGATGACATGATGTAGAGGAATAAATTCATGCAATATGATAAATACCCCATCTTGTTATCCTCGATGGCAACAATACAATGCGTGCCTTGCAAGTTGCAACCCTTTCTGTCACTGGGTAAGCACACTGCAAGATTGAACCCAAAGCCATGCACTTCTCCCATTGCAAGAACTACCAATCTAGTTGGCCAAACCAAACGGATAATTCGAAGAGACTTGCAAAGATAACTCAATCATACATAAAAGAATTCAGAGAAGATTCAAATATTATTCATAGATAAGCTGGATCATAAACCCACAATTCATCGGTCTCAACAAACACACCGCAAAAAGAAGATTACATCGAATAGATCTCCACGAGAGAGGGGAGAACATTGTATTGAGATCCAAAAGAGAGAAGAAGCCATCTAGCTACTAGCTATGGACCCAAAGGTCTGAAGTAAACTACTCACACTTCATCGGAGAGGCTATGGTGTTGATGTAGAAGCCCTCGTGGTGGATGCCCCCTCGTGAGCTCCTAACAGGCCCCAAGATGGGATCTCGTGGATACAGGAAGTTGCGGTGGTGGAATTAGGTTTTGGCTCCTATTACGATCGTTTGGGTGCGTGAGTTATATATAGGAGGAAGGAGTGCGTCGGTGGAGCAACAGGGGCCCACGAGGCGGGCGCGCCTAGAGGCGCCCCCACCCTCGTGACCGCCTCTGTTACTTCTTGGAGTAGGGTCCAAGTCTCTGGATCACGTTCGGTGAGAAAATCACGTTTCCGAGCGGTTTCATTCCGTTTGGACTCCGTTTGATATTCCGTTTCTTGAAACATCAAAAAGCAAAAACAGCATTTCAGGTTGGGCCTCCGGTTAATAGGTTAGTCCCAAAAGTAATATAAAAGTGGAAAATAAAACCCATTATAGTCCAAAACAATAGATAAAGTAGCATGGAGCAATCAAAATTATAGATACGTTGGAGACGTATCAGGCATCCCCAAGCTTAATTCCTGCTCGTCCTCGAGTAGGTAAATGATAAAAAGAGAATTTTTGATGCGGAGTGATACTTTGGCGTAATTTCAATGTAAATCTTCTTAATCATGGTATGAATATTCAGATCCGAAAGATTCAAGACAAAAGTTCATATTGACATAAAAATAATAATACTTCAAGCATACTAACTAAGTAATTGTGTCTTCTCAAAATAACATGGCCAAAGAAAGTTATCCCTACAAAATTATATAGTCTGGCTATGCTCCATCTTCCCCACACAAAGTATTTAAATCATGCACAACCCCGATGACAAGCCAAGCAATTGTTTCATACCTTAACATCTTCAAAACTTTTTCAATCTTCACGCAATACATGAGCGTGAGCCATGGATATAGCACTATATGTGGAATAGAATGGTGGTTGTGGAGAAGACAAAAAGAGGGAAGATAGTCTCACATCAACTAGGCGTATCAACGGGCTATGGAGATGCCCATCAATAGATATCAATGTGAGTGATTAGGGATTGCCATGCAACGGATGCACTAGAGCTATAAGTATATGAAAGCTCAACAAAAGAAACTAAGTGGGTGTGCATCCAACTCGCTTGCTCACGAAGACCTAGGGCATTTGAGGAAGCCCATCATTGGAATATACAAGCCAAGTTCTATAATGAAAAATTCCCACTAGTATATGAAAGTGACAAAATGAGAGACTCTCTATCATGAAGATCATGGTGCTACTTTGAAGCACAAGCGTGGTAAAAGGATAGTAACATTGTCCCTTCTCTCTTTTTCTCTCATTTTTTTATTTGGGCCTCTTCTCTTTTTTTATGGCCTCTTTTTTTTATTTTATTTTTTTTCGTCCGGAGTCTCATCCCGACTTATGGGGGAATCATAGTCTCCATCATCCTTTCCTCACTTGGGACAATACTCTAATAATGATGATCATCACACTTTTATTTTTCTTACAACTCAACAATTACAACTCGATACTTAGAACAAAATATGACTATATGAATGCCTCCGGCGGTGTACCGGGATATGCAATGAAACATGAGTGACATGTATGAAAGAATTATGAACGGTGGCTTTGCCACAAATATGATGTCAACTACATGATCATGCTAGCAATATAACAATGATGGAGCGTGTCATAATAAACGGAACGGTGGAAACTTGCATGGCAATATATCTCGGAATGGCTATGGAAATGCCATGATAGGTAGGTATGGTGGCTGTTTTGAGGAAGATATATGGTGGGTGTACGATACCGGCGAAAGGTGTGCGGTATTAGAGAGGCTAGCAACGGTGGAAGGATGGGAGAAAGTGCGTATAATCCATGGACTCAACATTAGTCATAAAGAACTCATATACTTATTGCAAAAATCTACAAGTTATCAAAGCAAAGTATTACGCGCATGCTCCTAGGGGGATAGATTGGTAGGAAAAGACCATCGCTCGTCCCCGACCGCCACTCATAAGGAAGACAATCAATAAATAAATCATGCTCCGAGTTCATCACATAACGGTTCACCATACGTGCATGCTACGGGAATCACAAACTTCAACACAAGTATTCTTTAAATTCACAACTACTCAACTAGCATGACTCTAATATCACCATCTTCATATCTCAAAACAATTATCAAGCATCAAACTTATCTTAGTATTCAACACACTCAAAAGAAAGTTTCACATATCTTGAGTACCAAGTATATAAACATTAAGCAAATTACCATGCTATTAACGACTCTCAAAATAATCTAAGTGAAGCATGAGAGATCAAGTTTCTTTAAAACAAATCCACCACCGTGCTCTAAAAGATCTAAGTGAAGCACTAGAGCAAAAATTATCACGCTCAAAAGATATAAGTGAAGCACTATGAGCAAAACTATCAAGCTCAAAAGATATAAGTGAAGCACATAGAGTATTCTATCAAATTCCAATTCATG
This sequence comes from Aegilops longissima, assembly GCA_021605205.1. Classification (NCBI taxonomy): domain Eukaryota; kingdom Viridiplantae; phylum Streptophyta; class Magnoliopsida; order Poales; family Poaceae; genus Aegilops; species Aegilops longissima. Next base: position 506,598,958 of record CM038680.1, on the reverse strand, counting down.
TATGGCTCTCTCAAAAGGTGTGTACAACAAGGATGATTGTGGTAAACTAACAAGCAAAGGCGCAAATAATACAAGACGCTCCAAGCAAAACACATATCATGTGGTGAATAAAAATATAGCTCCAAGTAAATTACAGATAGAAGTGGACAAAAGAGGGGATGCCTTCCGGGGCATCCCCAAGCTTTGACTTTTTGGTGTCCTTGTATTATCTTGGGGGTGCCATGGGCATCCCCAAGCTTAGGCTCTTGCCACTCCTTGTTCCATAATCCATCAAAAGTATTCACACAAAACTTTAAAACTTCACAACACAAAACTCAATAGAAATCTCGTGAGCTCCGTTAGAGAAAGAAAACAAAATACTACTTTAAGGTACTGTAATTAACTCATTCTTTATTTATATTGGTGTTAAACCTACTGTATTCCAACTTCACTATGGATCATAAACTATTTTACTAGCCATAGATTCATCAAAATAAGCAAACAACACGCGGAAAACAGAATCTGTCAAAAACAGAACAGTCTGTAGTAATCAGTAACTAACGCAAAATTCTGGAACCCAAAAAATTCTACCAAAATTAGATGACCTGGACAATTTGTTTATTGATCAGCAGCAATTGGAATCAGTATTTTATCACTTTCTGGTGATTTTTAACAATTCGGGCACTGAGCGCAAAGTTTCTGGAAATTACAGCAAGATCAAATAACTATCATCCAAGAAGATCCAATAGGTTTAACTTGGCACAAACACTAATTAAAAGATAAAACCACATCTAAACAGAGTCTATATGGATTATTTATTCCTAAATAGAAGCAAAAACAAAAAACTAAAAATAAAATTGGGTTGCCTCCCAACAAGCGCTATCGTTTAACGCCCCTAGCTAGGCATAAAAGCAAGGATATATCTAGGTATTGCCATCTTTGGTATTCGGAGAGGAGGATCTCCTTTCTATGGCATTCATTCTTCTATTTAAGTTAAGCACATGGCTATTAATGGAAGAAGTATGATTAAGCACGTTACGGAAATTTGCCTCTAAACTAGACTTCATCTCTTTAATAATTTCATTTTGATAAAAGCACAAGAGAGTAGTTAATTCAACCTTATCATTCATGGGGTGCCCAAATATAGTTTTCATTCTTTCATAGGTATCTATAGCATCCCCTTCAAGAAAACCTTCTTCAAAGATGGAATCTAAAACTTTTTTGAAGGAAGCGGGCAAGCCAACATAAAGCTTTTTAAGTAAATTTCAATTTGATATTGTGGCACATAGCTAGCCCGAATCCTAAGTAACCTATCCCAAGCATCTTTTAAAGACTCATCAAGTAAATAGCGAAAAATTCTAGAGTCATCCTCATCAAAATTATTCAAGCTTTCATTGGTGACCCTGGTGGGTCTTTCTATAGCATCATTATTTATGAGCTTAGAGAGGATAGAGGGGTTATCCAAGGCACTAGAGCTCGGGAGAAAACCCGTAGTTCTTTTTGATTTGGCCATGGCAACGGGAAGGAAAACGGGAAAGAGATGGGGAAATTGGGAAAGAGAGGGCGAATAAAACGGCAAGGGTGAAGTGGGGGAGAGGAAAACGAGAGGCAAATGGCAAATAATGTAATGCGAGAGATAGGGATTGTGATGGGTACTTGGTATGTTGACTTTTGCGTAGACTCCCCGGCAACGGCGCCAGAAATCCTTCTTTCTACGTCTTGAGCTTGCGTTGGTTTTCCCCGAAGAGGATAGGATGATGCAGCAGAGTAGCGTAAGTATTTCCCTCAGTTTTTGAGAACCAAGGTATCAATCCAGTAGAAGGCCACGCCCAAGTCCCTCGTACCTGCACAAAAGATAGCTTCTCGCAACCAACGCGATTAGGGGTTGTCAATCCCTTCACGGTCACTTATGAGAGTGAGATCTGATAGAGATAATATTTTTGGTATTTTTGGTATAAAGATGCAAAGTAAAAAAGCAAAGTAAAAACAAGGCAAGTATAAAAGTGATGGAGATTGATATGATGAGAATAGACCCGGGGGCCATAGGTTTCACTAGTGGCTTCTCTCAAGAGCATAAGTATTCTACGGTGGGTGAACAAATTACTTTGAGCAATTGACAGAATTGAGCATAGTTATGAGTATATCTAGGTATGATCATGTATATAGGCATCATGTCCGAGACAAGTAGATCGAAACGATTCTGCATCTACTACTATTACTCCACTCATCGACCGCTATCCAGCATGCATCTAGAGTATTAAGTTAAAAACAGAGTAACGCCTTAAGCAAGATGACATGATGTAGAGGAATAAATTCATGCAATATGATAAATACCCCATCTTGTTATCCTCGATGGCAACAATACAATACGTGCCTTGCAACCCTTTCTTTCACTGGGTAAGGACACCACAAGATTGAACCCAAAGCTAAACACTTCTCCTATTGCAAGAACTACCAATCTAGTTGGCCAAACCAAACGGATAATCGAAGAGACTTGCAAAGATAACTCAATCATACATAAAATAATTCAGAGAAGATTCAAATATTATTCATAGATAAGCTGGATCATAAACCCACAATTCATCGGTCTCAACAAACACACCGCAAAAAGAAGATTACATCGAATAGTGTTGGGGAACGTAGCAGAAATTCAAAATTTTCCTACGTGTCACCAAGATCTATCTATGGAGAAACCAGCAACGAGGGGAAGGAGAGTGCATCTACATACCCTTGTAGATCGCTAAGCGGAAGCGTTCAAGAGAACGGGGTTGAAGGAGTCGTACTCGTCGTGATCCAAATCACCGGAGATCCTAGTGCCGAACGGACGGCACCTCCGCGTTCAACACACGTACAGCCCGGTGACGTCTCCCATGCCTTTATCCAGCAAGGAGAGAGGGAGAGTTTGAGGAAGACTCCATCCAGCAGCAGCACAATGGCGTGGTGGTGGTGGAGGAGCATGGTGATCCAGCAGGGCTTCGCCAAGCACCGCGAGATATGAGGAGAAAGAGAGGTAGGGCTGCGCCAACATGAGAAGAACTTCGTGTGTTGGGCTGCCCCTTTGCCTTCACTATATATAGGGGGAGAGGGGGGGTTGCGCCCCCACCTAGGGTTCCACCCCTAGGGGCGGCGGCCAGCCCTAGATCTCATCTAGGGGGCGGCCAAGGGGGGGAGGAGTGCCTCCCAAGTCAAGTGGAGGCCCTCCCCCTTAGGGTTTCCCCTCTCCCATGCGCATGGGCCTTGGGGGCTGGTGCCCCGGCCCATTAAGGCTAGGGCGCCTTACAGCCCATGCTGCTGTATTGGACGTGGTGGAACAATTTCCGGACCTCCGGACACCTCCGGAATCCTCCGGAACCTTCTGGAAGCTTCCCGGTACAATACCGGAAAAATCCAAACTTTTCCCGGAACCCGAACAACAACTTTCCATATATAAATCTTTACCTCCGGACCATTCCGGAACTCCTCGTGACGTCCGGGATCTCATCCGGGACTCCGAACAACATTCGGTAACCATGTATATCTATTCCCTATAACCCATCGAACCTTAAGTGTGTAGACCCTACGGGTTCGGGAACCATGCAGACATGACCGAGACGTTCTCCGGTCAATAACCAACAGCGGGATCTGGATACCCATGTTGGCTCCCACATGTTCCACGATGATCTCATCGGATGAACCACGATGTCAAGGACTCAATCAATCCCGTATACAATTCCCTTTGTCTAGCGGTATTGTACTTGCCCGAGATTCGATCGTCGGTATGCCGATACCTTGTTCAATCTCGTTACGGCAAGTCTCTTTACTCGTTCCGTAACACATCATCCCGTGATCAACCCCTTGGTCACATTGTGCACATTATGATGATGTCCTACCGAAAGTGGGCCCAGAGATACCTCTCCGTCACACGGAGTGACAAATCCGATCTCGATTCGTGCCAACCCAATGAGACACTTTCGGAGATACCGTAGTGCACCTTTATAGCCACCCGATTCGTTGTGGCGTTTGGTACACCAAAGCATTCCTACGGTATCCGGAGTTGCACAATCTCATGGTCTAAGGAAAAGATACTTGACATTAGAAAAGCTTTAGCATATGAACTACACGATCTTTGTGCTAGGCTTAGGATTGGGTCTTGTCCATCACATCATTCGCTAATGATGTGATCCGTTATCAACGACATCCAATGTCCATGGTCGAGAAACTGTAACCATCTATTGATCAACGGGCTAATCAACTACAGAGCTTACTAGGGACATGGTGTTGTCTATGTACCCACACATGTATCTGAGTTTCCTATCAATACAATTATAGCATGGATAATAAACGATTATCATGAACAAGGAAATATAATAATAACTAATTTATTATTGCCTCTAGGGCATATTTCCAACAAATAGATCTCCACGAGAGAGGGGGAGAACATTGTATTGAGATCCAAAAAGAGAGAAGAAGCCATCTAGCTACTAGCTATGGACCCGAAGGTCTGAAGTAACCTACTCACACTTCATCGAAGAGGCTATGGTGTTGATGTAGAAGCCCTCCGTGGTGGATGCCCCCTCCGGCGGAGCTCCGGAACAGGCCCCAAGATGGGATCTCGTGGATACAGGAAGTTGCGGCGGTGGAATTGGATTTTTGGCTCCTATTCTGATCGTTTGGGGGTACGTAGGTATATATAGGAGGAAGGAGTACATCGGTGGAGCAACAGGGGGCTCACGAGGCAGGGGCGCGCCCTAGGGGCGGCGCCCCTGATACGTCTCCAACGTATCTATAATTTTTTATTGCTCCATGCTACTTTATCTATTGTTTTGGACTATAAAGGGCTTTATTTTCCACTTTTATATTACTTTTGGGACTAACCTATTAACCGGAGGCCCAGCCCAAATGCTGTTTTTTTTGCCTATTTCAATGTTTCAAGAAACGGAATATCAAACGGAGTCCAAACGGAATGAAACCTTCGGGAACGTGATCTTCTCACCGAACGTGATCCAGGAGACTTGGACCCTACTCCAAGAAGTGCCAGAGGCGGTCACGAGGGTGGAGGGCGCGTCCCCCTGCCTCGTGGGCCCCTTGTTGCTCCACCGACGTACTCCTTCCTCCTATATATACCTACGTATCCCCAAACGATCAGAACAGGAGCCAAAAACCTAATTCCACCGCCGCAACTTCGTGTATCCACGAGATCCCATCTTGGGGCCTGTTCCGGAGCTCCGCTGGAGGGGGCATCCACCACGGAGGGCTTCCACATCAACACCATAGCCCCTCCGATGAAGTGTGAGTAGTTTACTTCAGACCTTTGGGTCCATAGCTAGTAGCTAGATGGCTTCTTCTCTCTTTTTGGATCTCAATACAATGTTCTCCCCCTCTCTTGTGGAGATCTATTCGATGTAATCTTCTTTTTGCGGTGTGTTTGTTGAGACCGATGAATTGTGGGTTTATGATCCAGCTTATCTATGGAAAAAATTTGATTCTTCTCTGAATTCTTTTATGTATGATTGAGTTATCTTTGCAAGTCTCTTCGAATTATCCGTTTGGTTTGGCCAACTAGATTGGTAGTTCTTGCAATAGGAGAAGTGTTTAGCTTTGGGTTCAATCTTGTGGTGTCCTTACCCAAGGATGTAAAGGGTTGCAAGGCACATATTGTATTGTTGCCATCGAGGATAACAAGATGGGGTATTTATCATATTGCATGAATTTATTTCTCTACATCATGTCATCTTGCTTAAGGCGTTACTCTGTTTTTAACTTAATACTCTAGATGCATGCTGGATAGCGATCGATGAGTGGAGTAATAGTAGTAGATGCAGAATCGTTTCGTCTACTTGTCACGGACGTGATGCCTATATACATGATCTTACCTAGATAACCTCATAACTATGCTCAATTATGTCAATTGCTCAACAGTAATTTGTTCACCCACCGTAGAATATCTATGCTCTTGAGAGAAGCCACTAGTGAAACCTATGGCCCCCGGGTCTATTCTCATCATATCAATCTCCATCACTTTATTTACTTGCTTTGCTTTTACTTTTCACTTTGCATATTTATACCAAAAATACCAAAATATTATCTCTATCGATCTCACTCGTAAGTGACCGTGAAGGATTGACAACCCCTAATCGCGTTGGTTGCGAGTAGCTATCGCTTTGTGCAGGTACGAGGGACTTGCGCGTGGCCTCCTACGGATTGATACCTTGGTTCTCAAAAACTGAGGGAAATACTTACGCTACTGTGCTGCATCATCCTCTCCTCTTCGGGGAAAACCAACACAAGCTCGAGACGTAGCAAGAAGGATTTCTGGCGCCGTTGCCGGGGAGGTCTACGCGAAAGTCAACATACCAAGTACCTATCACAATCCCTATCTCTCGCATTACATTATTTGCCATTTGCCTCTCGTTTTCCTCTCCCCCACTTCACCCTTGCCGTTTTATTTGCCCTCTCTTTCCCTATCTCCTCCTCTTTTCCCCTTTGCCTTTTATTTGCTCGTGTGTTAGTTTGCTTGTTTGTCGTTATGGCGAATTCCTTATCCGCTCCTATGTCTCTCGAGTTTGAAGTTCTTCACTTCAAGCAAAGGCAAGGAGAAAACTTTAAAGATGCTTGGTATAGGATGATGAAATCTTATCGTAAGTGTACCCTAGAGGTGAACTTTAGAATTCTTCTTCGCAATTTCTATGTTGGGTTAAATATCACGCATAGACAACTCTTGGATTGCATTGCCAAGGGAAACTTCATTGAGATTGATCCCAGTATTGCGCATGAAATTATAGAGGGAATAGTGGGAACACTACCCCAAAAGGGAGGATCTCATCCTACCCAGGAAGAAACCCAAGTGTTTGAAAAGATTTGCGAAGTAACAAAAATCTTACAGAAGTCTCTTGAGCCTCTTAAAAGTGTTAGCGGAAATCTTCACCGCATGAATATGTTGATTACTCTTTGTAATAAGCGGTTGGATTCTTTAGATCTAAAAATTTCCGAGTATGAAGGGAAGCGGCAAGAACCACCCGGACTCGAGCATGACTCCGCTAAAAAACTGAAAATTAAAGATGGAAATACCTAGATCTATCCTTGCTTTTATGCCTAGCTAGGGGCGTTAAACGATAGCGCTTGTTGGGAGGCAACCCAGTTTTACTTTTGTTTTTGCTCCTGTTTAGGAATAAATAATCAATCTAGCCTCTGTTTAGATGTGGTTTTATCTTTTAATTAGTGTTTGTGCCAAGTTGAACCTATTGGATCTTCTTGGATGATAGTTATTTGATCTTGCTGTAATTTCCAGAATCTTTGTGCTCAGTGCCCGAATTGTTAAAAATCACCAGAATGTGATAAAATACTGATTCCAATTGCTGCTGATCAATAAACAAATTGTCCAGGTCATCTAATTTTGGTAGAATTTTTTGGGTTCCAGAAGTTTGCGTTAGTTACAGATTACTACAGACTGTTCTGTTTTTGACAGATTCTGTTTTGCGTGTGTTGTTTGCTTATTTTGATGAATCTATGGTTAGTAAAATAGTTTATAATCCATAGAGAAGTTGGAATACAGTAGGTTTAACACCAATATAAATAAAGAATGAGTTCATTACAGTACCTTAAAGTAGTCTTTTGTTTTCTTTCTCTAACGGAGCTCACGAGATTTCTATTGAGTTTTGTGTTGTGAAGTTTTCAAGTTTTGGGTGAATTCTTTTGATGGATTATGGAACAAGGAGTGGCAAGAGCCTAAGCTTGGGGATGCCTAATGACACCCCCAAGATAATCCAAGGACACCAAAAAGTCAAAGCTTGGGGATGCCCCGGAAGGCATCCCCTCTTTCGTCTACTTCCATCGGTAATTTACTTGGAGCCATATTTTTATTCACCAACATGATATGTATTTTGCTTGGAGCGTCTTGTATTATTTGAGTCTTTGCTTGTTAGTTTACCACAATCATCCTTGCTGTACACACCTTTTGAGAGAGCCATACATGAATTGAAATTTGATAGAATACTCTATGTGCTTCACTTATATCTTTTGAGCTTGATAGTTTTGCTCATAGTGCTTCACTTATATCTTTTTGAGCGTGATAATTTTTGCTCTAGTGCTTCACTTAGATCTTTTAGAGCACGGTGGTGGATTTGTTTTAAAGAAACTTGATCTCTCATGCTTCACTTAGATTATTTTGAGAGTCGTTAATAGCATGGTAATTTGCTTAATGTTAATATACTTGGTATTCAAGATATGTGAAACTTTCTTTTGAGTGCGTTGAATACTAAGATATGTTTGATGCTTGATAACTGTTTTGAGATATGGAGGTGATAATATCAAAGTCATGCTAGTTGAGTAGTTGTGAATTTGAGAAATGCTTGTGTTGAAGTTAGCAAATCCCGTAGCATGCACGTATGGTTAAAGTTATGTAACAAATTTGAAACATGAAGTGTACCTGGCTTGTGCATCCTTATGAGTGGCGGTCGGGGACGAGCGATGGTCTTTTCCTACCAATCTATCCCCCTAGGAGCATGCGCGTAGTACTTGATTTTTGATGACTTCTAAATTTTTGCAATAAGTATATGAGTTCTTTTGACTAATGTTGAGTCCATGGATTATCGCACTTTTACCTTTCCACCTTTGCTAGCCTCTTGATGCAGTGCATTGCCCTTTCTCACCTCGAGAGTTGGTGCAAACTTCGCGGTGCATCCAAACCCCGTGATATGATACACTCTATCACACATAAACCTCCTTATATCTTCCTCAAAACAGCCACCATACCTACCTATTATGGCATTTCCATAGCCGTTCCGAGATATATTGCCATGCAACTTTCCACCGTTTCGTTCATCATCATCATGACATACTTTAATTTTGTCATATTGCCATTGCATGATCATGTAGTTGACATCGCATTTGTGGCAAAGCCACCATGCATTATTTTTCATACATGTCACTCTTGATTCATTGCACCATCCCGGTACACCGTCGGAGGCATTCATATAGAGTCATACCTTGTTCTAGTTTCAAGTTGTAATCCTTATGTTGTAATCAATAGAAGTGTGATGATCATCATTCAATAGAGCATTTTCCCAAAAAAAAGAAAGGCCAAAGAAAAAAAAAGAAGGCCAAAAATAAAAACAAAAAAATAAAAAAATAAAAATAAAAAATAAAAAAGGGGGCAATGCTACTATCCTTTTTTTCCACACTTGTGCTTCAAAGTAGCACCATGTTCATCATGTAATGAGTCTCATATATTGTGCTTCAAAGTAGCACCTTGTTCTTCATGTAGTGAGTCTCATATATTGTGCTTCAAAGTAGCACCATGTTTTTCATATAGTGAGTCTCATAAGTTGTCTTTTTCATACTAGTGGGAATTTTTCATTATAGAACTTGGCTTGTATATTCCTACGATGGGCTTCCTCAAATGCCCTAGGTCTTCATGAGCAAGCAAGTTGGATGCACACCCACTAGTTTTCTTTTGTTGAGCATTCATAGCTCTAGTGCATCCGTTGCATGGCAATCCCTACTCCTCATGTTGACATCAATTGATGGGCATCTCCATAGCCCGTTGATTATCCTCGTCAATGTGAGACTTTCTCCTTTTGTTTCTTCTCCACACAATCCCCATCATCATATTCTATTCCACCCATAGTGCTATATCCATGGCTCACGCTCATGTATTGCGTGAAGGTTGAAAAAGTTTGAGATTATTTAAGTATGAAACAATTGCTTGGCTTGTCATCGGGGGTATAGAAGTTGGGAACATCTCTGTGTGACGAAAATGAAGCATAGCCTAACTATATGATTTTGTAGGGATGAACTTTCTTTTGTCATGCTATTTTGAGAAGACATGATTATTTTGATTAGTATGCTTGAAGTATTATTATTTTTATGTCAATATGAACTTTTGTCTTGAATCTTTGGATCTGAATATTCATACCATGATTAAGAAGATTTACATTGAAATTATGCCAAAGTATCACTCCGCATCAAAATTCTCTTTTATCATTTACCTACTCGAGGACGAGCGGAATTAAGCTTGGGGATGCCCGATACGTCTCCAACGTATCTATAATTTTGATTGCTCCATGCTACTTTATCTATTGTTTTGGACTATAAAGGGCTTTATTTTCCACTTTTATATTACTTTTGGGACTAACCTATTAACCGGAGGCCCAGCCCAGAATTGCTGTTTTTTGCCTATTTCAGTGTTTCGAAGAAACGGAATATCAAACGGAGTCCAAACGGAATGAAACCTTCGGGAACGTGATCTTCTCACCGAACGTGATCCAGGAGACTTGGACCCTACTCCAAGAAGTTCCAGAGGCGGTCACGAGGGTGGAGGGCGCGTCCCCCTGCCTCGTGGGCCCCTTGTTGCTCCACCGACGTACTCCTTCCTCCTATATATACCTACGTATCCCCAAACGATCGAACAGGAGCCAAAACCTAATTCCACCGCTGCAACTTCGTGTATCCACGAGATCCCATCTTGGGGCCTGTTAGGAGCTCACCGGAGGGGCATCCACCACGGAGGGCTTCCACATCAACACCATAGCCCCTCCGATGAAGTGTGAGTAGTTTACTTCAGACCTTGGGTCCATAGCTAGTAGCTAGATGGCTTCTTCTCTCTTTTTGGATCTCAATACAATGTTCTCCCCCTCTCTTGTGGAGATCTATTCGATGTAATCTTCTTTTTGCGGTGTGTTTGTTGAGACCGATGAATTGTGGGTTTATGATCCAGCTTATCTATGGAAAAAATTTGATTCTTCTCTGAATTCTTTTATGTATGATTGAGTTATCTTTGCAAGTCTCTTCGAATTATCCGTTTGGTTTGGCCAACTAGATTGGTAGTTCTTGCAATAGGAGAAGTGTTTAGCTTTGGGTTCAATCTTGCGGTGTCCTTACCCAGTGAAAGAAAGGGTTGCAAGGCACGTATTGTATTGTTGCCATCGAGGATAACAAGATGGGGTATTTATCATATTGCATGAATTTATTCCTCTACATCATGTCATCTTGCTTAAGGCGTTACTCTGTTTTTAAGTTAATACTCTAGATGCATGCTGGATAGCGGTCGATGAGTGGAGTAATAGTAGTAGATGCAGAATCGTTTCGATCTACTTGTCACGGACGTGATGCCTATATACATGATCATACCTAGATAACCTCATAACTATGCTCAATTCATCAATTGCTCAACAGATAATTTGTTCACCCACCGTAGAATATCTATGCTCTTGAGAGAAGCCACTAGTGAAACCCTATGGCCCCGGGTCTATTCTCATCATATCAATCTCCATCACTTTATTTACTTGCTTTGCTTTTACTTTTCACTTTGCATCTTTATACCAAAATACCAAAATATTATCTCTATCGATCTCACTCGTAAGTGACCGTGAAGGGATTGACAACCCCTAATCGCGTTTGTTGCGAGTAGCTATTGTTTTGTGCAGGTACGAGGGACTTGCGCGTGGCCTCCTACTGGATTGATACCTTGGTTCTCAAAAACTAAGGGAAATACTTACGCTACTGTGCTGCATCATCATCTCCTCTTCGTGGAAAACCAACGCAAGCTCGAGACGTAGCAGCCCCCCACCCTCGTGACCGCCTTTGTTACTTCTTGGAGTAGGGTCCAAGTCTCCTGGATCACGTTCGGTGGGAAAATCACGTTCAAAGGTTTCATTCCGTTTGGACTCCGTTTGATATTCCGCTTTCTTTGAAACACCAAAAGGCAAAAACAACAATTACAGGCTGGGCCTCCGGTTATCGTTAGTCCCAAAAGTAATATAAAAGTGGAAAATAAAGCCAATTATAGTCCAAAACAATAGATAAAGTAGCATGGAGCAATAAAAAATTATAGATACGTTGGAGACGTATCAGAGGTGATCACGGGTATATACTATATACTTTATACATGATACATGTGGTGACTAAAGTCGGGTCGGCTCGTGGAGCACCCGCGAGTGATTCATGAATTGGGGGCTGAAAGGACCTTTGTCCCAACGACCCTCTGCGTGGATCTTTGTGGCGGAGCGACAGGGCAGGTTGAGACCGCCTAGGTGAGAGGTGGGCCTGGCCCTGGTCGGTGTCCGCGGTTACATCCTTAACACGCTTAACGAGATCTTGGTATTTGATCTGAGTCTGGCCATTTGGTCTATATGCACTAACCAACTACGAGGGAACAATTATGGGCACTCGACGTCGTGGTATCAGTCGAAGCTCTTTTTGACGTCAGCCTCTGAGCGGCGGGCGCCGGATTAGACTGGAACACCTGCTAGGCTAGGTCTACTTTCGGCCGCCCTCGCAACATGTAGGTGTGCGATGGGCGATGGGCCCAGACCCCTGCGCCATAGGATTTAGACTGGCGTGCTGACCTCTCTGTTGAGCCTAGGTGGGGCTGCGACGTGTTGATCTTCCGCAGCCGGGCATGACCCCGAAAAGTGTGTCCGGCCAAATGGGATCGAGCGTGTTGGGTTATGTGGTGCACCCCTGCAGGGAAGTTTATCTATTTGAATAGCCGTGATCTTCGATAACAGGACGACTTGGAGTTGTACCTTGACCTTATGACAACTAGAACCGAATACTTAATAAAACACACCCTTCCAAGTGCCAGATACAACCCGGTGATCACTCTCTAACAGGGCTACGAGGAGGGGATCGTCGAGTAGGATTATGCTATGCGATGCTACTTGGAGGACTTCAGTCTACTCTCTTCTACATGTTTGCAAGACGGAGGCTGCGAGCGTAGTCTTGACGAGATTAGTTATCCCCTCTTATTCGGCATTCTGATTCGATCCCACCGAAATGGCCCTTTACACATATACCCATGCATATGCAGTGTAGCTCCTTGCTTGCGAGTACTTTGAATGAGTACTCACGGTTGCTTTCTTTCCCTTTTCCCCCTTTCCTTTCTTTTTGGTTGTCGCAACCAGATGCTGGAGTCCAGGAGCCAGACGCCACTGTCGACGATGACTCCTACTACACTGGAGGTGCCTACTACTACGTGCGGCCGCTGACGACGACCAGGAGTAGTTTAGGAGGATCCCAGGCAGGAGGCCTGCGCCTCTTTCGATCTGTATCCCCGTTTGTGCTAGCCTTCTTAAGGCAAATTTGTTTAACTTATGTGTGTACTCTGATATTGTCGCTTCCGCTGACTCGTCTGTGATCGAGCACTTGTATTCGAGCCCTCGAGGCCCCTGGCTTGTATTATGATGCTTGTACGACTTATTTATGTTTTTAGAGTTGTGTTGTGATATCTTCCCGTGAGTCCCAGATCTTGATCGTACACGTTTGTGTGCATGATTAGTGTACGATTGAATCGGGGGCGTCACATGATCCAACAGAATCAATAGCCAATCTGGCCCCGAGAATTTGAACCACTCTTCATCAGGAATATTCCATGATTCTCTCAAGGCGGGTCCCGAGCACGAGCCTTAGAACAAGTGACGAGGGCATGAAAAGTGCTTTCATCTTCTACTCCACAAATAAAGCACATACCTGAAGTAATCTGATGGTGCTTAACTCTATTGGTCTGGACTGCCAAGCTATTGGTTGTGGCCCTCCAGGCAAAAATCCTTATCTTCTGAGGGATATTAGCCTTCCAAATTAAATTCCAGAGCCTTCTTTCTCCACATGGATCTCCACTACATTGACCCAATTTATCTTGACTATCCTTCAACTTAAGCGCTAAATTATACACACTTTCAAGAAAAAATATACCGTTCTTCTCATAGTGCCACGCAATAAAATCACCATCCCCATAAGCATGAATACGAATCTTAAGAACCTCCTCTGCATCATGGGGATAGAAAAGGTACTTAATCAAATTTTCATCCCATACCTTTCTCCCGCTCAAGAACAAATCAGAGACCCATCTCAATCTAGTATTATGCCTTTTAGCTGAATTTTTAAGGCTAGTGCTCCTGGATAACCAATTATCCCTCCAAATATTAATACTAGATCCATCACCCACCCGCCAAATGACACCATTTTTAAGTAATTCCAGACCATGCATAATACCTTGCCAAGTGAGTATGCAGACTGAGAAAACACTAGATCAAGAATATGTCCCTGAGGGTAATACTTTTCCTTCATCAGCTTAGCACACAACGAATCCAGATAAACCAATAACCTCCACGCTTATTTGGTTAAGAGGGCTTGGTTAAATAATCTGAGATCCCGGAATCCCATACCTCCCTTACCTTTAGACCTTATTAATTTGTCCCATGCTAACCAATGTGTTTTTCTTCGATCTTCCTCATTTCCCCACCAAAAATTCCTGATAATCTGGGTTAACTCCTCACAAAGGGAAGCCGAGAACTTAAAAATACCCATAGCATACACAAGTAGAGCTTCAATAACTGATTTTATTAAATCTTCTTCCTCACAAAGGGTTAGATCCTTTCGATCTACGTTATTCTTCATTGGCGGTGGTTGCTGTTCTGATGCGCTGGTCCTATGGGGCCTTAGCACGATGACTTCCCGACTGTCTAATACAATAAGTTATGCCCTACTCCGGCGAGGGAGGGGCGATGATGGCGGCGCGCCTTCAGCTCGCTTCAGTGCTTGTAATTGTCGCTAGGTGGTCTACGGATCTGGATGTAATTTTTATTATTTCTGGTGTTCGTTGTACTGCCATGATTGAAGATGAATAGATCGAAAGCTTTCTCACAAAAAAAAGACCAACTCGGCCATATCAACTACTCTGATTTTTTTTTAAATAGATCTACAGGTAGCATAACTGAAAGTTTCAATGAAGCGTGGAATGATCTCCATGCAAAGTCTAGGTAGCTTCGAGTAAGGAGGAGCGAGCCTGGTGAGTGCGGATTTTTGGAGGCCGAGCTCCAATGAGCTTGGTATTTTAAAAATATCAAAAATCATATTTAAAAGTTTTTAAAAATTTTGAAAAAAATTCCAAGGAAACATATATGTATTCCGCAAGAACGTGTTAGATTTTGTCGAAAAATGTTGTGATTTGTAGGCTGTAAAAAAACAAAATTCCGGCCAATAACAAAAATAAAAGGCCCATTTAAAAATGCGTATTTGTCATTTCTCTGTACGGCACATGTAAACGTATAATGCTGTGAATTTTTGCATATACATAGTACACATATGCACGTGTGTTCACAAATAAATTTGGGATTCTTCGCGGTGAAAAAATAAAATTTGAAAACGAGCTCACCCGAGCTCGGCCTACCTTGGCATTTTTCACGAGCCTGGTGCACTACTTTCAGCTTACAGCGCCGATTTCGGTGTACTTTTCTTTTTTGCGGCGAATTTTAGTGAACTCTGCAAAGATCAAACCGGATCCCTTCCTCCGAGAACTATTTTTATCTGATCCCATCCCCTAGGAACGTAAATAGTCAATAATGCATCCCTGTCCCTTGTACATGAGAGCGCTCACGGCACGGGGTTCGCTGCTACAAGAGAAATGTCCGCTTAGTGCAACTTCATTCTTGTCTTCTTGCTTGAATATTTTTTTTATCATGCGCAAAAAGAGTTCAGAGACAGTAACAACAACATAACAACAAGCAACAATATGTCGTTCCTGAAACTAAGAGTCACTTCACCTTCCCCGTTGGTTGAAACAAAAAGGGACATAACCTTACACCAATTGCTGCCACATCTTGTGATCGTGGGGCGAAAACCTTGCATGAATTGACATAGTGTTGGATGACATGGAAACTAAGTTTCAATGAAAAACAATGAAAACCTTGATTCCTCGATCTCGAATCCCCCCTTATAAAAAGTCAATCTACCCCCGAGACCGGTAAGGCGACCCTCTCGTGCCCCCCCCCCATTTCTACCGCTTTTCCTCACAAGCCACCTCCTCTCTCTTGACGATTTTTCCCCCTCTATGACCCCTCCCAGTCCTACTTGGTTGCCGCCAACTTGTGTCCCTATGGCATGGAAAATTAGTGGATCACCACAATTTAAGGGAGACATTGGGATGGGAAATCAGTGAGAGGGGACAAGGAATGGAGCACGAAAGGTGAGACGGTTCAAATTTCATTCATTTGCAGCATAATACATCAAGGTCACAACTCTAGTACTCCTACGCACTGGACCCATCTCGCGGCCCAGGCCCAATTTACAGACCGCATTGTGACTGCCACACCCCAAGTGTTACCTACACTTTGACACCATGGCACCCCCTCCACAAGAGAGCTCATATATGATGTTGTATACTTCAAATTGTCGCCCAAGCACACATGGTATAGTGGGCTGATCCAGTTCGAGCGTCTGATGTTGTTGGTTGTGGTTACCGGGCATTCCTCCGTTTTTAGCGATTTTTTTATCTCTTTAGGTTCATTGGTTTCTTCTGGTTTTCAGTTTCTTTGTTATTCCATAAAACCGCAAACATTTTAAACACACAAACGCTTTTAAATTACATGGGGATATTTTTCAACTGTGTGAACATTTTTTTAAATGTGACCTCTGTTTATAAATGTGTCAACACTTCTAAAAATGCATGAATCTTGTTTTAAATGCATGCACAATTTTTAAAAATTGCTTACATTTTAAAACATTATTCCTCATGTATTTAAAATATGTTCATCGTGTATTAAACTTTCTTCATCGATTATTTAAAAATATTCATATATAGTTTCGAAGATATTTATGTAAAAAAATTAAATTTATAAAGTTAAAAGGATAAAGAAAAAAGAAATAAAAAGGCCACCAGCCAGCTTCACGAGCGGGTGGCTTCTCCTCGACAGCCCAACAAACCCTGTTGGGCTTCTACCGGAGAGGAGAAAGCCCATCAATTCCCCATCCATCGTCTCGTTCCAACCAAACCCTCTTGGCTTACTGTGCTCACGCTCCCGGCGGCCTCGACGAGCCACCCAAAATCCGCCCCTTTTCCCGCCGCACGGACCCTAAACCCTAGCCCAATCGCCGGCGCGGCGCCGGAGATGATGCAGCAGCAGCAGCAGCAGCAGCAGCCTCTGCCGCCGCCTCCGCCGCAGCACCCGCCGCCGCAGCCCGGCGGCGGCGGCGGCGGGGACTTCTACCGCGGCCCGCTGCAGCCGCCGATGCGGCAGCTCTCTGCGGCGTCATCCACCAACCTCGCGCCCGACTACGCCGGCCACCCGGGACCCCAGCAGCACCATCAGCAGCAGCAACATCAGCAGCAACAGCAGCAGCAGCAGCCGTTCGATGGTAACCACGCCTTCTCTGGTTAGGGTTAGGTCCGTAGGGGTAGACTAGATTTGTTCGAGTAATTGTCGTATCGCTCGCCTTTTTTTCCCTGAAACTGCGAGATGGAGATTCTGCTTAAAAGCACCCGTAAAATCTGTCACATGCTCATGGTTTCGTGCAACTCTTTGCGATATAAATATTCATATTGCAACTAGATATTAATTTTGATTCAATTCAGCCTATGGGGACAATTTTGGCGCTAAGAGGATGCGGAAGCCTGTCCAGCGACGAACAGTGGACTACACGAGCTCTCTCGTCCGTTATGCTCAGGTAATATTTAATTTTGTGTTTATCCTTTGAGAAGTTATTATTTTTTGCGATATAATGTCTTCAACCATGTCCAAGGGAGACACAAAACGGTACAAATGTATCGTGCAGCTTATCAGTTTGTATTGTGCAGGCTCGCATGTGGCAGCAGGATGCAAGGGACAGATTCACGTTGCAGCCAACCGCAGCTGCTGTCCTGGATGTACGTTGCCTGCTATCCTGCATGTAATAATATGTTATAAGATATTAGTTGTGCTATACTGAAGATACTGTTTAGTCAGAAATGCTGAAGATATTGGTTTCTCAAAAATACTGAAGATACTGCTCACAATTTGTATGCATTTTGTACTTAAAAAACCTCCTTTTGCTTCCAAATTTGTTCATTTTGGATCCTCTACCTTTCATTTCAAAGCACCAATATCTGTGATATATTATCCTTTATTATCTCATGGTTGGAAATATACTGAACAGTATTCATAGTTAAGATTCTTTTTTTGCGGCATCATAGCTAATATTCTGGTATAAATAACAATGCTAACTAGTGGATGCATGCACAAGCATCAGTTGATTTTGAAGTGCCATTTTAGATTTAGAGAAAGAACTGTAGTGTTGCCTTATTAATGTATAATAAACATGATAGAAAATTGATGTTCTATTTAGGATGCCTATCAAATATTGTTTCTCATAGTTTAGTTTTAGAGAAAGAACGTGTTGCCCTACAAATGTATAAACATGATAGAAAATTGATGTTGCTGTGTAGGATGCCTAACACATATTATTTCAGAGATTTGTGTTCTTGTTATTTAGATTCATAAATAATTGTAAAAAAACTTGCATAATAACTCTTGGTTTTGTATTATCATTTTCATGTTTTCCTTATCTGGCTGATTGGATGTTTTTGCCTAAATAACTAAATGCCAAGGTGTACATGGTATATTTGTGAAGCAAATCTTCATAAGGTGCAAGTGCAGCTATATTTTAATGCAATTTGTTTGAAACAAACCTCTTAATTTAGAAAAAGCCTTCTCTTTCATCTCGTAGTTATCTAAGATAATCTATGGTTCTTCCATCGATGCCAGGCCACTACTACTGTTGAGTGGCTTGTGTTATTTCATCAATAAACACACTAGTTTACTGGATGAAATCCAGGCAGACCTTATCACCTTAATACTGCCCTGTTTCTGGATATGGTGAATTGTGAATGAGCCGTCATGTATGGGCAGTATGCAGTTTGTCCCTAGGAAGGCTTGTTCCATAGTGGTAGGCAAGACAAGTATTGTTTTGGTTAACAAGTAATTCCTGGGGTTTGGGTGAACTCTTGATTCTTCCAGGAAGAAGCAGTTAGGTAACTCCCACTTTACAATTGATGAATGCACTCAGTAATGAAAAAGAACACCTGTTTACTTGTGTTCATTTTGGCTCTTCCTTTTTAGACATGAAAGTGGTGTTATTTTTGTTGTCACTTGGCTAGTTGGTTTTGGATCTGATCCCGCAATTTTAGTGCTGATTTTGTTCCCAATTATATCAGTTACCATCTTCAGTAATAAAATTCTTATGTATAAGTGTTATTAGTGGAAATTTTCGAAGTTATATGTATTTACTACATCATGAATACAAGATTATACCTTCTGCTATTTCTTATCGAGATATACTGATTAACACCGTTATGCAGATGTTGCCTTCTGTTGCATACCCAGACAACCCCTCTACAAGTTTTGCTGGGAAATTTGTTCATTCATCTATCAATAAGAACCGGTGCTCCATAAACTGTGTCGTGGTGAGTCAAGTGATACCCATCTCTCTATGTTCCTGATGCTCTAGCTGCAGGCACCTACTGTTGCATATCTCAAAAAACCCCACCAGGTCATGGCAGCAGGGTTACATGAACTGAAGATAGATGCGATTCTACATAATATGCTTATTTACCCTACTTGGCATTTCAGTTTTACTTGACTTTGACTTCCAAGATAGAAGTGGTATCTGTGAGCGTGATGCCTAGTGTGAAAGATAACATGTTAATCATATAACAGGAGTCATAATACAATAAGCTAAGTCGACAACTACTTTATAGTGACTTTTTCCCCCTTCTGACATCATGCACTAATGCACTTTGTATACAGTTGAAATATTGAATGGGTGATTGGAGGTATTGTGGTCACCAACATTGGCTTGCTGCATTTACGAAGCTTCAAACGTACTTGGCTTCTAGTGGTAGTAAGAAAAACTTGAGAACTTCAATCCTGGCAGATTGTGTTCGAAATTAAAAGAATAGTTTTAAGTGTTCACAAACACTAGACTGTACACAGGGCCGGGCCGGCAAAATCGGAGGCCCTGTGCTAAACATTAAAATAGGCCCTACTGCAGTAGAAAAATAGAATGATAATAATGTATTGGTTATACTGTGTCATGTAGCAATGGGGTGGATCGAGAATCTTATCCATTCAACGCTTGGTTGCATAGTTCTTTTCAGATTGAGTTGGTCTCGGGATGAAAACATGACCTAGCTAGATGTTGGAACACTAAACATCTAGTATAAAAAAGATGAAAAGAATAAAATTAACTACAGGGTATTGGTAAAATCAAAAGCGAAAACCGAGAAGATGAAAATAAAATAAAATTAGTTGAACTCACAGTCATAGCCGCCAGTCCTTAGCCAATGGAAAAAGGGTTCCAACATTTGCCAAACTCGAACCGCTCACCTGGGCTCAGCTGCTGCCGTCTGGTGCTCAGCTTCTGCTTCGGTGTTGCGGATGAAGAGTCACAAAAGCAGAAGAGGTGCAGACGCAGCCTGGATCTGGATGCTTTTTTATGTCTGCTTGAGACGAACGATTGGACATGGATTGGGCTTCGAGCGATCAAGCAGCTGCTGCTTCCCCGTGCATCGCGCGCGCAGCCCCGAAGCCCACCTCACCGAATTGGTTGATTGATTGGAACATGCAACTGGGCCAACTGGACTCCGAGCTTGCAACTGAGCCTGCTTCTGTAATATTGCTTTGAAAATCAGGGGCCCCTAGGAAGTGGAGGCCCTGTGCGGGCGCACAGGTTGCACTCCCATGCGCCCGGGCCTGACCGTACATAACTGAGCTCCCTTTTCTCTTCAAATCTATTGCCATCTCTATCTCCTTGTTCTAAATGTGCTACTTGGTTTGAAAATCTGATGTGCATGAAGTTGCTGTATGGTCCTTAAATGTTTGAATGCCTAACTACCTTCAGTACTTGGGTAGTAGACTTATTGAAGGATCAACATCATCACATGCATTAAAATCTGCCACCTAGGTTGATGGAAAATTCCAAATTCCCATGTTTTTACACTAGTTAGTAGACCAGCTTGACAGCTCCATGCTACTCCCTCCGTTCCAAAATAGATGACCCAACTTTGTACAAAGTTAGTACAAAGTTGGGTCATCATTTTTGGAACGGAGGGAGTAGTTTCTATTTCGTTGTCATCTATGTGAAAACTTTCATGAAGGTTCTATTTTGGTGTTATTTTTTGTTATTTTTTACTTTTTTCTGGTCTGGGTCTAACATAGTGTTATTTCTGGATAAAGTGGACTCCTACGGGACGCCGGCTTATTACTGGATCACAGAGTGGTGAATTCACCCTATGGAATGGGCAATCTTTTAATTTTGAAATGATTCTTCAGGTATTTCACATTAGCTACTGGTGCAGTTACTAGTGTCGTAGTTAACTTGACTTATTTGGTGTTATTAATTTGATAAATAGGCTCATGAACAAGCCGTGAGATCAATGATTTGGAGTCACAATGAAAATTGGATGGTTACGGGCGACGATGGTGGTGCAATAAAGTATGCTGGCCCTTTCACCCTGTACCATTGCTGAATACTGGCCCTTAGTAAAGTTACATTGTTTGACTTGTTAACTGCATCCTTTGAAATTTGAATCCTTTCCAGGTATTGGCAAAGTAACATGAACAATGTCAAAGTGAATAAAACTGCACACAGAGAATCAGTCCGTGACTTGAGGTTATGACTGTGCTATGTTCTTTACTTTAGATGTACCAATTTAATGTTCATTCCCTACTTAAACACATACTTTAAACAGCTTTTGTAGAACAGACCTGAAGTTCTGTTCATGTTCTGATGACACAACCGTGAAGGTTTGGGACTTCGCAAGATGCCAAGAAGAAAGATCCCTAACTGGTAATGTTGCTAAACTTTTCATTTGTGCATGTGCTACTTGATTCTTGCTTGTCTGAAGTTACATTGTGGTATTAACTTTTTGTGTGTGAATTAACCTGAATTTGCCTTCAAACTCAGCCAGGCCATGGTTGGGATGTTAAAAGTGTCGATTGGCATCCCACAAAATCTTTATTGGCTTCAGGTTAGTCATTATTATTGCTAGTTTAATAATGGGTTTATTTGTCCAGAGCTCATTTGTTTTTGTGCTATTCAGGTGGGAAAGACTATCTTGTAAAACTCTGGGATGCAAAAAGTGGTAGGGAGCTACGTTCATTGTAAGTATTTGTGTCCCTCGTCTTATGTTGCAAACCATGAAGTTCTGTGGCATGGCAGCACCTGATCAGCTATTTCTGCAGCCATGGTCATAAAAATATTGTGCAGTGTGTAAAATGGAATCAGAATGGGAACTGGATTTTGACTGCGTCTAAGGATCAGATTATCAAGGTCAATAACTTTTACCTTTGTACCCTGTTATTATTAACTTCTTACTTTTCCCTCTGAAAGAAGAATACTTAAATATGTTGGTAGCTTATTAGTTCTGCTGATGTTTTACACATACTTGTGCTAGTGAGGAAGACTTGAAGTTCATACTAATAGTGCCCAAAGTTTGATACCAACTTTTAGAACGCACTTAGGCGGTTAGGCCGCGTGATCCAAAAAAACCAAAGCTTCCTAAAGCTAATTAATAATCTATCATGTCCATTAAGTTATGCTTCATAGTTGCAAGTAGGGAACAAACTCTTCCTCTCCTTCTAATGTAGTAGTTTCCGTACTCCAGATTCAAATTGCATGTGCCTTCAGGAACTTAGTGTGTCTGCCTTGTTCTATCTGTCTCTTTCTATCCAGTAAATTAATCCATGATATATCGGGCAATTCCTCACTTATTATTGTGAATGTGTTTTGTGCAGTTATATGATATTAGATCCATGAAAGAACTTGAATCCTTCCGTGGGCACAATAAGGATGTAACTGGTTAGATTCTCATCACAGAATTTCAATTCTATGTTTCTTTCCTACAAGATTAGATATATTTTCACTCAAGTTATTCATTTGCTTTACATGATCAGACCAGTGACTTAACGTTACCAAGAAAATTATAATGTCCGCTGCCCTTGTTCAGCATGGTTGTGTTATTTGATTTACTTTATTTATTTCTGCAGCTTTGGCATGGCATCCATTCCACGAAGAATACTTTGTTAGTGGGAGCTATGATGGTGGAATCTTTCATTGGTTGGTCGGGTAAGAAACACAAATGGAGCCATTGACATAATAATTCGGACTGGCCTGGCAGTTCGTTATCACAATTTTAATTTGGATCGGAACTCATTTTACTGTGATTTGTTGTGATCTACACCTTTGATAGTCATGAATAATTGAATATATAATTAATTACATATCATTGTTTTTCATATTTTTCAAGATAATCTCGAGATTTGCAGTTAACAAAAAGATACTCTAGTTACTATTTTGTGTTGTTTAGAAATGATATCTCAAACTGATGAGCATATTTTTCATTGTTTTTGGCAGCCATGAAGCCCCACAAATTGAAATAAATAATGCACATGACAATAGTGTGTGGGACCTTGCCTGGCATCCAGTGGGCTATCTACTTTCCAGGTACTTAATTTACAAACTATTACTTTCTGAATTTTAAATCTCAATGTACATGGCTGATCATGTGCTTGTGGGTTATTATTTTTCTGATGTACTACAATAATTGAAGTTCTGGGTTTGTCCTAAGTCAAAGTTGTTTAAGTTTGACCAAATCTTTAGAAAAGTATATTAACATCTAATCTCTCCTTTCCTAAATATAACTCTTTTTAGAGATTCTAATATGGACCACATACGGTGGAAAATGAGTGAATCTACACTCTAAAATACGTCTATATTCATCCTTATGTAGTCCATATTCAAATCTCTAAAAACGCTTATATTTAGGAATGGAGGGAGTAGAACACCAAATTGGCCTCATGAGATTCTGTATGAAATATTTTTTGTACTAGGTACTTCCCGATTAAGATAGGACTACATCAGGGGTCAGCTTTGAGCCCTTATCTTTTTGCATTGGTGATGGATGAGGTCACAAGGGATATACAAGGAGATATCCCATGGTGTATGTTCTTTGCGGATGATGTGGTGCTAGTTGACGATAGTCGGACGGGGGTAAATAGGAAGTTAGAGTTATGGAGACAAACCTTGGAATCGAAAGGGTTTAGGCTTAGTAGAACTAAAACCGAGTACATGATGTGCGGTTTCAGTACTACTATGTGTGAGGAGGAGGAGGTTAGCCTTGATGGCCAGGTGGTACCTTGGAAGGACACCTTTCGGTATTTGGGGTCAATGTTACAGGAGGATGGGGGTATTGATGAAGATATGAACCATCGAATCAAAGCCGGATGGATGAAGTGGCGCCAAGCTTTTGGCATTCTCTGTGACAAGAGAGTGCCACAAAAGCTAAAAGGCAAGTTCTACAGGACGGCGGTTCGACCCGCAATGTTGTATGGCGCGGATTGGCCGACTAAAAGGCGACATGTTCAACAGTTAGGTGTGGCGGAGATGCGTATGTTGAGATGGATGTGTGGCCACACGAGGAAGGCTCGAGTCTGGAATGAGGATATACGAGATAGAGTTGGGGTAGCACCAATTGAGGAGAAGCTTGTCCAACATCGTCTGAGATGGTTTGGGCATATTCAGTGTCCAGAAGCTCCAGTGCATAGCGGACGGCTAAAGCGTGCGGAGAATGTCAAGAGAGGGCGGGGTAAACCGAATTTGACATGGGAGGAGTCCGTTAAGAGAGACCTGAAGGATTGGAGTATCACCAAAGAGCTAGCTATGGGCAGGGGTGCGTGGAAGCTTGCTATCCATGTGCCAGAGCCATGAGTTGGTTGCGAGATCTTATGGGTTTCACCTCTAGCCTACCCCAACTTGTTTGGGACTAAAGGCTTTGTTGTTGTTGTTGTTGTTGTTGTTTGTATATTTGGTGTTGTAGATCTTGCCACTTTTTCTGTAGTTGGTCAACTTAAACAAGTTTGACTTGGGGACAAACCTATAACTTCATTTATTTTGGAACGGAGGGAGTACTTATAGTTGTAAATGTGGATATAGAAACATGCTGATTGTAATGTTTGGTTATTTCTTTTAACTGTATCTGTATCTGAAATATTCAAACTTCCATTTCATGCTAGTCCTTGTAATAGCATTTGTTTGGACTGATATCTTGTTATTTTCTCTCAGTGGTGGCAATGATCATGCTACAAGATTCTGGTGTAGAAACAGGCCTGGCGATCTTACCCGTGATAAATTCAACAGCGGACAGATCCAAGGTTGCTTTGATCATTCTCAGCTTGTTTTGTTTTTGGTTTGAGTTGTGAAAAAAAGATGGGTAATGAATGCATGCCTTCTGATTGCACGAAATAGTTAGCTAGAGGATTCCATAAACATTACCAGTTCACTTTGTCTGTGTCTTTGATCCTCCGGGTATTGTTTGGCTTTCTTTTCTTGATCTGGGCAATAATTTGAAGATGTCAATTTATCAGGTTATGGTGACCAACACTCTGCTTTTGCTAGTCGATTCCAGATGCCTGAACAAACACCTGGGCCATTTGCTGGTACAATACCTGGCATTGGTGTTGCAATGCATCTTGATGGATCTGATCATGGAGAACAGAGGCCATCTATACCTGGTCTTCCACCTGGCCCGCCTCCGTTGCCACCAGGTCCTCATCCATCTCTTCTACCCACTGGGCAGCAGCAACACTATCAACAGATGCCTCAGCAGCAACATTCTCAATTTCGGCCACCGCCTCCAAATATGCCACCGCCAGCACACATTCTTCAACATCAACAAGGACCTCGATCATCACTTCCTCAGCTTCCATCGATGCCAGGTTCCATGCCAGGGCCATCACCAGTGAACCCACCGCTACCACCCATGCCACACCCAATGGTACTATTCACCGATACCTTTTTTCTATTATTATTTTCAGAATTTCTGTACCACTTTGTTTCCAGTGAAAAGCAACATTCCTGTACTGTCATACACGGTGGTTACATGGAAAAATTTGCGTACTTATTTTTTTTAATAATAGTTCACTATTAGACCCTTTTAGTCAGGTGTTGCTTGGCTGTTTTTTCTTCAACATTGAACACTCTTTTCATTGAAGCCAGAGGGGCAGGGTGCCACGCTACTATGATATGCATAAACCCAAATACATTTGAAGTTTCTGTTACATCTTTAGAATGTGAATTACATTCTATACCATTTATACTGGCTCTTCTGCGCTGAATCCTTGGAACTACTGGAACGATGGCTGATATGTTGGTTTTGATATGTACAGGCAATGCAAGGTTCGTCAACCCAGATGATGCCTCAAATGCCACAACACTTGATTGGCCTGAACCAGAATCATCCGGGTTCCATCCCTCCAGGCAATATGCCTCCAATGGGCAGCTTCCCAAACGGAATGGGAAACATTCAAGGTTCCTCAGGTGCTTCTGGCATGCAAAACTTTCCTATGGGCGGTATGTACAACCGGCCTCAGGGCCAGATGGCTCCACAAGGACAGATGTCATCCATTCCTGGTCTAGGTTCTTACCAAGTAAGATTCCCGTCGCATGTTAATGGATTATTCATATCTAAATTGACTTGCTCAGGCCATGATATGTTGTGTAAATTGTTTATTTGCACTGGTGCTGTGGCTGCCGTATTCACTCAAGTGTGTCCTTGGTCTTGCAGCCAGGGATGGGCAATGTTGGCCTTCCACCACCGCCGCCGCAGCATCCTCCGCCTCGCGGTGCAGCACCACAGTGAAATCATGTTACTGTACAACGCTGACAGGGAGAAGTTTTCTGTGCCACATCATTGTAGGACCAGCAATTTTATTCATCGAGCAAGTCACTTGATTTCCAGCAAGCCTCAGTGTAAAACCAGTAATCTTATTTGAGCAAGTCAGTATAGGCTTTACTTTCTGGCAAGGTTAAATATTTACCTTGGTTTTTATCTAGCCAATATTTTGTTCTCCTTAGCCCCGTTTTCTGGCTTGGACACTTGTTTCTTGCCTGACGCAAGAGCCATCCTGAATATTATGCATCCGAAATGAATTGATCATGTCTCACAATGTTACTGCTGTACTATCTTTTTGTTTTACCAAAGCTTTAAATGTTGAACATAATATGTTTATATATCTTTGAACTGTTTGGTATAAGAGAGGACAATCTTCATTACGTACCCGTGATCCACCTAGCTCCATCTTGCTGCATGTCGTGGACGATATGACTATCTTATAATTTTAGTGAAGTGCGCTAGATGGTGTTTCCCTCAAAAAAAGAAGAAAAACATAATGTGGTGCTTATTGAATGACTATAGAAACTGCACAGCATCGCAGCAAGACCTGTGTTTGCAAGACCTGCATAACATTATCTAGAAGAAACAGACTAAAGCTCCCTTAATAGGATGAGTATAATGGCATCAAAGTTGCAAATAACATTAGGACCGCATATGGGGCGAACGTTCGATGGGAAGGGGTTAGCATTGGCGAATGTTCTAGATGGCAAGTTTAGTTGTATGGTGTTGGCAGTTTGTTTATAAATGCATGTCAATTTCTGGAAAGAACAGAAATTTTGTGACAAAAAAGGTAGGATTTGTAATCTCCTACCCCGTAAAGTAACCACAAAAAGTGTTCGCTTGCCATCTCCTACCGGCCGCTTATCATTAGCGTAATGTTATCTATGCGTAAAAAACATTATCAAGAAGAAATAGACTATACCTCCCTTAATTGGACACCGTTCTCGCCAATCTTGCAAAGATATCTAAAAGGAAAGTGAATGACTAATATGATAAATTTCTTCTTCGTTTCTCCTCAATAATGCCCATCCTCCTGTAGACAGTCAATATGTTGCCTTGCTTAATGTAATAGCCTTTTCCATGGTTGTTTTGGTTGCTCCATACACATAATTGCTTGCAACTCCCTCCACGTCCTTTTTGCTTCCTCTTTTTTGTGACAAGAGATGAAAATCAATCGAAGACACAGACCTTTACAAACGGTCCTCGTGGCGTAACTCCTTTTCATTTTAATTTTGACTCTATATACAATGGGTACTATTTTAGTCAAAACAAAACAAGACTGAAATGTCTTGAATTTAGCTGAAGATAAACTCAAAACAAAACAAACATGCGCAGGATGACCTACTTCTTTAGACATGTTCGAGCGCGACTAGAAGATATCGCACCGGCAATAAAATCATGTAAAACTAGCACCTAACATAGCACCAATCACAAGGCTTCACAACATTCAGCTCCTGTATAGGAAGCTATCCCCTCGATATATGTTCTTATTGCCCTGATAGCTTTACGGGCCTCCATGGGATTACCACATGATGGCGCACCTCAGTGATCCTTTGACATTGCACATGTAATGGCCTCTAGTGGTGTCCAATGTGAGGCACTAGAGAGAGATCGCATTCTCGAGAACATGGCATTCTAGCTCAAGCATGCTCTTTGTGGAGTAGAACCTAGTGGTGTCCACTCTCCAGCTTGCATGGCAGCATCACATTCGCTGAAAAGGAGGGGGGTTTCCGGAACAATTCACCTACGTGCACTGCGGCGGTATCTATATTTGAGGATGAGAAGCAAAGGTACTTGAGTTAATTGTTCGGCCATAGGCACTAGTTATAATTGCAAAGTGACACTAGTAGAAAAAGGGCTTTCGTTCGGGCCTGGCCAACCCACTAGTCCCGGTTCTTATACGAACCGGGACCAACGGGTGCATTCGTCCCGGTTCGTGAGCCCAGGTGGCCGGCCGGGGCCTCGCGGGCTTTGGTCCCGGTTCGTCTGGACCCATTTGTCCCGGTTCTAGGAACGAACCGAGACCTCGCTCCTGGCTCATAATCATTGGTCCCGGTTCCAGCCACGAACCGAGACAAATGATTTGCCTATATATAGCCCATCGCCAGCGAGCAGAGCACTCCACCCTGCTCTGTTTTTTTGGCCGGCGAGGGGAGGGCATTTGGGTGCTCTAGCTCACCTCCTATGCACATGAGGTGTTCGATGAAATGTCCGAGCCACACTAGTTAATATTTCTTGTCTTGAAACTCGACCTTCGAGCTCCATTTTCCCCGAGATTTTTCTAGGTTTAGCGGTCCGTCACGTCCCGTCCCCGTCTTCACCGCCGTCGATCGCCCGCGCCGATCTCGTCGCCGGCACCACCGTGGTGAGCCTCTTGTTCTTATCTTCTTTCTGAAAGAAAAAAAAATCTTACTTGAGATAGATACTTGTCTAATTTTCTTACTTTTATTATTCCTTGTTATTATATAGTGCGATGGTTCTGGTATCCGCCCCCGTCGGCCCTCGTCCTGTCTATGAATCGGATGTGGTATATATTATCTTTTTATAACTATTTGGTTCATTTATTGTTTATGACAATTATGCTGACCAACGTGACATAGATTTTATTTATGTAGGAGGTGGTTGAACCGGAAATTCCAACCGACCCTATTGTCGAGAGATTAAATTTAGTCGAAGAAGAAAACAATTACTTGAAGGAAAAAATTAAAAAAATTGAGGAGGAGAAGATGATATTGAAGTTGCATGTTGCGGATGTCGTCGATGATCACAAGATCAAGATGGATGCAATGCGGTTGAAGATTAGAAAGATTAGAAAATATGCCATTCATACCGAGGCTTGGTATCATTATGCCGTTGGATCAATTGTTACCTTAGTTGTGATTATGATCGCATTTGTTGTTGCATTGAAAGGTTTTACATATTTTCAATGTATGGTTTAACTAGATGCTCTGGAGAGCTATATGTTGTTCAATTTGAACTATGTATGTACTTTGGTTTTAATGTGATGATGAACTACTATTAATTTGGTCACTTATCTATCCATGTTCATTTGTAGTGCTTTTCAATTCCAGGGTCTTATAGCTGGAAAAAAATCAGTAAATGCATAAAAAGTAACAAATGAAGTCAGAAAGGGTTGAAAATTGATGATGTGGCTTTGAATGGTGCATTTTGAACACAGAAAAAGTATAGAGTTCAAATAAGTTCAAAAAAAATGAAATCCTTTTGTAACAGACGAGTTTCCGTATGAAACCCTGATACTTCGAAAGAGATTGTCCGTTTTGTACACGAAGTGCATCCAGTTTTTGCCGTAAGCCTCTCTACTTTCTTGCACATGCTATGTGGGTGAAATAATGATACCATGCCAACTTTTAACCTTTTCAGAGTTCATTTGTAGTGATTTTCAATTTCAGGGTCTTATAGCTAAAAAAAATCAGCAAATGCATGAAAAATAATAAATGAAGTCAGGAACGGTTGAAAATTGATGGTGTGGCTTTGAATGGTGCATTTTAAACACAAAAAAAGTATGGAGTTAAAATAAGTTCAAAAAATTGAAATCCCTTTTGTAACAGACGAGTTTCCGTGTGAAACCCTGATACTTCGAAAGAGATTGTCCGTTTTGTACACGAAGTGCATCCAGTTTTTGCCGTAAGCCTCTCTACTTTCTTGCACATGCTACGTGGGTGAAATGATGATACCATGCTAACTTTTAACCTTTTCAGAGTTCATTTGAAATGTTTTTCAATTTCAGGGTCTTATACCTGAAAAAAATCAGTAAATGCATGCAAAATAACAAATGAAGTCATAAAGGGTTGAAAATTGATGATGTGGCTTTGAATGGTGCATTTTGAACATAGAAAAACTATGGAGTTCAAATAAGTTAAAAAAATGAAATCCTTTTGCATTTAGACGAGTTTAGTATGAAACCACGATACTTGAAAGAGAAACAAAATAAAATAATCAGTAAATGCATGAAAATTTAATAGCAAAAAGAGTTATCACAAAATAAAATAAATAAGTAATTTGAAACAAAATAATATAAACTTTAATAAAATATATAAGTAGAAACAAAACAAAATAAAATAAAATAAAATAAAAGAAACTTTAATAACATAAATAAAATTTATGAAACTAAAATTATCAAAGTACTTTCTGTTCAAAACATTATAAGCAACCTCTAAAATTTATGAAACTAAAATTATATAAAATTGATGCAACTAAAAAGTATTTTCTGTTCAAAATCATTAAAAGCAATAAGGATTTTCATAAAGAACTTTGTTTGTTAGAAACTTTAATAGCAAATATATAAGTAGAAACAAAATAAAATAAAATAAATAAGTATTTTGTTGTAAGTAGAAACAAAAAAATAAAGCAAAAAAGAAAACAAAAAAACTGGGAAAAAATAAAAAATTTGCCACCTACTGGGCCACCACGGCCTGAATACGACTAGAAACCCATCCCTGGGCCAGGATTCAGGCCCGCATAAGGCCCAGTAGGTCCATCAGGCATAGCAGTCACAATTAGACCCATAAGCCTGCAATAGAGAGGAGCTCGAGAGGGGTGCGGCAGTGGGGCTTATAAACCACTGCGCGCCCCTCTCAACTAGCGAGGTGGGACTAAATTTTCGACGCAGGCGTAGCAGCACAAGGCCTTTGGTCCCGGTTGGTTGCATCAACCGGTACTAAGGTACTAAAGGGGTGCATTGGTACCGGTTTGCGGCACCAACCGGTACCAAT
This sequence comes from Aegilops longissima, assembly GCA_021605205.1. NCBI lineage: Eukaryota > Viridiplantae > Streptophyta > Magnoliopsida > Poales > Poaceae > Aegilops > Aegilops longissima. The sequence continues at coordinate 506,567,788 of CM038680.1, read as the reverse complement.
GCCACCCCTTTAGTCCCGGTTGGTGGAACCAACCGACTAAAGGTCTTTGGTCCCGTTGTCGCTATGAACCGGACCAATGCCACGGTATATAAGAAAACACTTAGCGCTTTCGACCAAATCCATCACTTCTTCCCCGACGCCTCGCTCCTCCTCGCCGCCGCCGCCGACGCCCGCTGCTCCACCTTGTTGTCGCCGCCGCCATCGACGCCGCCGGGTTGCTCGACGTCGCCGTCGTCGCCCTACGACGCTGTCAGTTGCTCAACGTCGCCGCCGCCGCCACCCTCTGCCTCGATGACGGTGTCGACCCTCGCACCTCTGCCCCCCGACGCCGCCTGTGAGCACCAGCCTGCTCCCGCCCTCACGCCCCCTTGCTCGCCTCAAGGCATCGGCCCCGCCCCCCGCGCGTGCCCTCCGCCCTGCTGGTGCTAGCGCTATTAGATTTTTAGATGTTTTTACATGTTTTTTAGATTATTTTAGTTTAGTTTTAATATTAGGAAAATTTCAGATGTATAGGTATATTTATTTAGATGTATAGTTAATTTAGATGTCGTAATTTGTTCATAAAAATTGTGCACTTTTGTATAGAAACTTTATTTTTTTTCATATGTATGAAAATGTAGAATGAAAACGAAAACAAACATATAAGAAAAAACAAAGGAAAAAAAATGAAGAAGGACCCGCGGCGAAGCAAGTCTTTTTTTAAGGTAGTTCTTTGTTAAAGTGAGGGGGGACGTCCGGAGCACTCCCCGGCCCTCTCGCTCGACCAAAACTCTCGAGGACACCCAAACCCTAGAAAAAAACAATGTTGGTCTCCTACCCCCTCCCGCCGCGTCCCTACCCGATCGACAAACTCTCTTGAGGCCACCCAAATTTACCAAGTTAAAAGAGCATTGTCGTCGAGGCCGTCCCGAACCCTTGAAGCATTGTTGAGGCCACCCCAAACCCTTGAAGCGTTGCGGAGGCCACCCCAAACCCTAGAGAAGCGTCGAGGCCAGGCCACTAATATGATTCCTTTGTGCTTAGCTAGCTAGTTCAACGTTTGCCACTAATATATCCATCTGTCATGCTTGAATAATAATTGCCATGTTGTAAATATTTGCAGAAACTATGGATCCGCACCCCCGAGGTGAAGCAAAAGAAGCGGTGTTGGGGGAGATAATCGCACACGAAAGTGATGCCGTCTTGTCATTTCTCAACGACACATGCACCGATGGTCTGTAAAGACAGGATGAAGAAGCAGGCTACGACGATGATCAGACAATGGAGGAGGAAGGACACAGTGATGACGGCTCCGGTGACCGAATGGAGGGGGAAGGACACCGTGATGACGGCTCTGTTGACCGAACGGAGTCCGGCCAGGTATATATATTAATTAATTAAGCATGTGCTGACTATAGCATGTGTTGACCGGGGGAAGGACACCGTGTGTACACATATTAACTCTCTTCTTTTTCTTCTTTTCTAGCCCTCCGGATCGAGCAACACTTCAACAACGAGATGAGGCCCAAAGAGAAAGTTGCACGCGGATGAAAGGGAAATCTGAGAGAGCAGCGAAGATGTCAGCGATAAACAAGAAAAATGCTGCAAAGAAGAAGCATCACCATCGCACGGGGTCAGGTGGCTACCTGAAAGCCCGGCCGTTGTGGGACAAGGCTGAGAATGACCTCATTGATAAAGGGATCGAACCAGTGACGCGACGCCGGCCGACCGCTGCGTGACTAGGTTCTTCGGGTTGGGGAAAATTGGACCTCAGAATCGTTGGGGAACGTAGTAATTTCAAAATTTTCCTACGATCACGCAAGACCATGGTGATGGCATAGCAACGAGAGGAGAGTGTCCGCCCACGCACCCTCGTGAGACCGAAAGCGAAGCGTTATAACAACGCTGTTGATGTAGTCGTGCGTCTCCATGATCCGACCGATCCAAGCACCGAACGACGGCACCTCCGAGTTCTGCACACGTTCAGCTCGATGACGATCCCGGACTCGATCCAGCAAAGTGTCGGGATGAGTTCCACAAGACGACGGCGTGGTGACGATGTTGATGCTCCACCGACGCAGGGCTTCGCCTAAGCTCGCGACGATATGACTTCTCCGCGCGCGGGCTTCGCCTAAGCTCATGACGATATGACCAAGTGGAATATGGTGGAAGGGGCACCGCACACGGCTAAGGAAAGATCCGTAGATCAACTTGTGTCTTGGGGTGCCCCTGCCCCGTATATAAAGGAGCCAAGGGGAGGTGGCGGCCCTAGAGGAGGCGCACTAAGGAGGAGTCCTACTCCCACCGAGTAGGACTCCCCCCTCCTAGTTGGACTAGGATTGGAGGAGGGAAGAGGAAGGCGCCGCCCCTTCCTTGTCCTATTCGGACTAGAGGGGGGAGGGGGGCGCGCAGCCCACCTTGGCCTGCCCTTCCTCTTCTCCCATGGCCCATTAAGGCCCATAGAGTTCCCGGGGGGTTCCGGTAACCTCCCGGTACTCCGGTAAAATCCCGATTTCACCCGGAACACTTCCGATGTCCAAATGTAGGCTTCCAATATATCAATCTTTATGTCTCGACCATTTCGAGACTCCTCGTCATGTCCGTGATCACATCCGGGACTCGAACAACCTTGTGCATCAATACTTATAAACTCATTATGAACTGTCATCGAAGCGTTAAGCGTCGGACCCTACGGGTTCGAGAACTATGTAGACATGACCTAGAACCATTCTCGGTCAATAACCAATAGCGAAACCTGGATGCCCATATTGGTTCCTACATATTCTACGAAGATCTTTATCGGTCAAACCGCATAACGACATACGTTGTTCCTTTGTCATCGGTATGTTACTTACCCGAGATTCGATCGTCGGTATCCAATACCTAGTTCAATCTCGTTACGGTAAGTCTCTTTACTCGTTTCAGAATACATCATCTCACAACTAACTCATTAGTTGTAATGCTTGCAAGGCTTAAGTGATGTGCATTACCGAGAAGGCTCGAGATACCTCTCCGACAATCGGAGTGACAAAACCTAATCTCAAATACGCCAACCCAACAAGTACCTTTGGAGACACCTGTAGTACTCCTTTATAATCACCCGATTCGTTGTGATGTTTGGTAGTACCCAAAGTGTTCCTCCGTAAACGGAGTTGCATAATCTCATAGTTATAGGAACATGTATGGGTCATGAAGAAAGCATTAACATACTAAACGATCAACTGTTAAGCTAACGGAATGGGTCATGTCAATCAGATCATTCAACTAATGATGTGACCTTGTTAATCAAATAACAACTCCTTGTTCATGGTTAGGAAACATAACCATCTTTGATTAACAAGCTAGTCAAGTAGAGGCATACTAGTGACATACTGTTTGTCTATATATTCACACATGTATTATGTTTCCGTTAATACAATTCTAGCATGAATAATAAACATTTATCATGATATAAGGAAATAAATAATAACTTTTATTATTGCCTCTAGGGCATATTTCCTTCATCTCCCACTTGCACTAGAGTCAATAATCTAGATTACAAAGTAATGATCCTAACACCCATGGAGTCTTGGTGCTGATCATGTTTTGCTCGTGGAAGAGGCTTAGTCAACGGTCTGCAACATTCAGATCCGTATGTATTTTGCAAATCTCTATGTCTCCCACTTGGACTTGGTCCCGAATGGAATTGAAGCGTCTCTTGATGTGCTTGGTCCTCTTGTGAAATCTGGATTCCTTTGCCAAGGCAATTGCACCAAGATTGTCACAGAAGATCTTCATCGGTCCCGATGCACTAGGTATGACACCTAGATCGAAATGAACTCTTTCATCCGACTCCTTCATTCGCTGCTTCGAAGCAGCTATGTACTCCGCTTCACATGTAGATCCCGCCACGACGCTTTGTTTAGAACTGCACCAACCGACAGCTCCACCGCTTAATAAAAACACGATCCGGTTTGCGATTTAGAATCGTCCGGATCGGTGTCAAAGCTTGCATCGACGTAACCATTTACGACTAGCTCTTTGTCACCTCCATATACGAGAAACATATCCTTAGTCCTTTTCGTATTTCAGATGTTCTTGACCGCTGTCCATGATCCACTCTGGATTACTTTGGTACCTTCCCGCCAAGCTTACAGCTAAGCACACGTCGGTCCGGTACACAGCATTGCATACATGATAGAGCCTATGGCTGAAGCATAGGAACATCTTTTATTTTCTCTATCTTCTGCTGTGGTCGGGCATTGAGTCGACTCAATCTTACACCTTGCAACACAGGTAAAAAACCTTTCTTTGCCTGATCCATTTTGAACTTTTTCAAAACTTTATCAAGGTATGTGCTTTGTGAAAGTCCAATTAAACGTCTTGATCTATCTCTATAGATCTTGATGCCCAATATGTATGCAGCTTCACCGAGGTCTTTCATTGAAAAACTTTTATTCAAGTATCCTTTTATGCTATCCAGAAATTCTATATCATTTCCAATCAATAATATGTCGTCCACATATAATATCGAAATGCTACTGAGCTCCCACTCACTTTCTTGTAAATACAGCTTCTCCAAAAGTCTCAGACAAACCCATATGCTTTGATCACACTATCAAAGCGTTTATTCCAACTCCGAGAGGCTTGCACCGACCATAAATTGATCGTTGGAGCTTGCACACTCTGTTAGCACCCTTTGGATCGACAAAACCTTCTGGTTGCATCATATACAACTCTTCTTCTAGAAATCCATTCAAGAATGCGGTTTTACATCCATTTGCCAAATTTCATAATCATAAAATGCGGCAATTGCTAACATGATTCGGACAGACTTAAGCATCGCTACGGGTGAGAAAGTCTCATCGTAGTCAACCCCTTGAACTTGTCGAAAACCTTTTGCAACAAGTCGAGCTTTGTAGACGATTATATTACCATCGGCGTCGGTCTTCTTCTTAAAGATCCATTTATTTTCAATGGCTTGCCGATCATCGGGCAAGTCAACCAAAGTCCATACTTTGTTCTCATACATGGATCCCATCTCAGATTTCATGGCTTCCACCATTTTGCGAATCTGGGCTCACCATCGCTTCTTCATAGTTTGTAGGTTCGCCATGGTCAAGTAACATGACTTCCGAATAAGATTACCGTACCACTCAGTGCGTATTTTACTCGGTTGACCTCGAGGTTCAAGAGCAACTTGATCTCAAGCTTCATGATCATCATCATTAGTTTCCTCACTAATTGGTGTAGTTGTCACAGAACCATTTCTTGTGATGAACTACTTTCCAATAAGGGAGCAGATCTGATTATCTCATCAAGTTCTACTTTCCTCCCACTCACTTCTTTCGAGAGAAACTCCTTCTCTAGAAAGGACCCGAATTTAGCAACGAAAATCTTGCCTTCAGATCTGTGATAGAAGGTGTACCCAACAGTCTCCTTTGGGTATCCTATGAAGACACATTTTCCGATTTGGGTTCGAGCTTATCTGGTTGAAGTTTCTTTACATAAGCATCGCAGCCCCAAACTTTAAAGAAACGACAACTTTGGTTTCTTGCCAAACCACAGTTCATAAGGCGTCGTCTCAACGGATTTTGACGGTGTCCTATTCAACGTGAATGCGGCCGTCTCTAAAGCATAACCCCAAAACGATAGCGGTAAATCGGAAATAGACATCATAGATCGCACCATATCTAGTAAAGTACGATTCGACGCTCGGACACACCATTTCTCTGTGGTGTTCGGGTGGCGTGAGTTGCGTAAACTATTCCACATTGTTTCAAATGTAAACCAAACTCGTAACTCAAATATTCTCCTCCACGATCAGATCGTAGAAACTTTATTTTCTTGTTACGATGATTTTCCACTTCACTCTGAAATTCTTTGAACTTTTCAAACGTTTCAGATTTGTGTTTCATTAAGTAGATATACCCATATCTGCTTAAATCATCTGTGAAGGTGAGAAAATAACGATACCGCCAAGTGCCTCAACATTCATTGGACCACAAACATCGGTATGTATGATTTCCAACAAATCAGTTGCTCGCCCATAGTTCCGGAGAACGGCGTTTTGGTCATCTTGCCCATGAGGCACGGTTCGCAAGTACCAAGTGATTCATAATCAAGTGATTCCATAAGTCCATCAAGATGGAGTTTCTTCATGCGTTTACACCGATATGACCTAAACGGCAAGTGCCACAAATAAGTTGCACTATCATTATCAACTCTGCATCTTTTGGTTTCAACATTATGAATATGTGTATCACTCTGTCGAGATTCAACAAGAATAGACCATTCTTCAAGGGTGCATGACCATAAAAGATATTACTCATATAAATAGAACAACCATTATTCTCTGATTTAAATGAATAACCGTCTCGCATTAAACAAGATCCAGATATAATGTTCATGCTCAACGCGGCACCAAATAACAATTATTTAGGTCTAAAACTAATCCCAAGGTAGATGTAGAGGTAGCGTGCCGATCGCGATCACATTGACTTTGGAACCATTTCCCACGCGCGTCGTCACCTCGTCCTTTGCCGTGCTCGTCTATTCCGTAGTCCTGTTTGAGTTGCAAATATTAGCAATGAACCAATATCAAATACCAGTGCTACTACGAGCTCTAGTAAGGTACACATCAATAACATGTATATCACATATACCTTTGTTCACCTTGCCATCCTTTTATCCGCCAAATACTTGGGGCAGTTCCGCTTCCAAAGTCCGTCTCGCTTGCAGTAAAAACACTCGCTTTCGGCTTAGGTCCAGACTTGGGTTTCTTCTCTTGATCAACAACTTTCTTCCTGTTCTTTTGAAGTTTCCTTCTTCTTCCCTTTGCCCTTTTCTTGAAACTAGTGGTCTTGTTGACCATCAACACTTGATGCTCTTTCTTGATTTCTACCTCCATGGCTTTTAGCATCGCGAAGAGCTCGAGAATTGTCTTAGTCATCCCTTGCATATTATAGTTCATCACGAAGCTCTTGTAGCTTGGTGGCGTGATTGGAGAATTCTGTCAATGACACTATCATACGGAAGATTAACTCCCAGCTGAATTAAGTGATTGTTATACCTGCACATTTTGAGTATGTGCTCACCGATGAACTATTCTCCTCCATCTTGCAGCTATAGAACTTATTGGAGACTTCATATCTCTCAATCCGGGCATTTGCTTGAAATATTAACTTCAACTCCTGGAACATCTCATATGCTCCATGACGTTCAAAACGTCGTTGAAGACCCGGTTCTAAGCCGTAAAGCATGGCACACTGAACTATAGAGTAGTCATCAGCTCTGCTTTGCGGACGTTCATAACTTCGCTCAAGATCTCGCAGCAGTTCGTCACCCAGCGGTGCTTCCAGGGCGTAATTTTTCGTGCAGCAATGAGGATAATCCTCAAATTACGGACCCAGTCCGTGTAATTGCTACCATCATCTTTCAACTTTGCTTTCTCAAGGAACGCATTAAAATTCAACGGAACAACAAAGACGAGCCATCTATCTACATTAAACATAGACAAGCAAAATACTATCGGTACTAAGTTCATGATAAATTTAAGTTCAATTAATCATATTAAAAACTCCCACTTAGACAGACACATCTCTAGTCATCTAAGTGATCACGTGATCCAAATCAACTAAACCATGTCCGATCATCACGTGAGACGGAGTAGTTTCAATGGTGAACATCACTATGTTGATCATATCTACTATATGATTCACGTTCGACCTTCGGTCTCCATGTTCCAAGGCCATATCTGTTATATGCTAGGCTCGTCAAGTTTAACTTTGAGTATTCCGCGTGTGCAACTGTTTTGCACCGTTGTAGATGGACGTAGAACTTATCACACCGATCATCACGTGGTGTCCGGGTACTACGAACTTTGGCAACGGTGCATACTCGGGAGAACACTTCTTGATAATTTTAGTGAGAGATCATCTTATAATGCTACCGTCAAACAAAGCAAGATAAGATGCATAAAGGATAAACATCACATGCAATCAATATAAGTGATATGATATGGTCATCATCATCTTGTGCTTGTGATCTCCATCGCGAAGCAACCGCCATGATCACCATCGTCACCGGCGCGACACCTTGATCTCCATCGTAGCATCGTTGTCGTCTCGCCAACTATTGCTTCTACGACTATCGCTACTCCTTAGTGATAAAGTAAAGCAATTACATGGCGTTGCATTTCATACAATAAGCGACAACCATATGGCTCCACCCGATTGCCGATAACTTCGGTTACAAAACATGATCATCTCATACAATAAAGTATAGCATCACGTCTTGACCATATCACATCACAACATGCCCTGCAAAAACAAGTTAGACGTCTTCTACTTTGTTGTTGCAAGTTTTACGTGGCTGCTACGGGCTGAGCAAGAACCGTTCTTACCTCGCATCAAAACCACAACGATACTTCGTCAAATTGACTCCGTTTAACCTTCTCAAGGACCGGGCGTAGCCACACTCGATTCAACTAAAGTGAGAGAGCAGACACCCGCCGGTCACCTTTAAGCAACGAGTGCTCGGGCGGTGAAACCAGTCTCGCGTAAGCGTCTGGCGTAATGTCGGTCCGGGCGCTTCATCTCACAATACCGCTGAACCAAAGTATGACATGCTGGTAGGCAGTATGACTTGTATCGTCCACAACTCACTTGTGTTCTACTCGTGCATAAGACATCAACGCATAAAACCTGGCTCGGATGCCACTGTTGGGGAACGTAGTAATTTCAAAAATTTTCCTACGATCACGCAAGACCATGGTGATGGCATAGCAACGAGAGGGAGGGTGTTCGGTCCAGGAACCTTCTTAGACCGAAAGCGGAAGCGTTATAACAACGCGGTTGATGTAGTCGTCGTCTCCACGATCCGACCGATCCAAGCACCGAGCGTCGGCACCTCCGAGTTCTCGCACACGTTCAGCTCGATGGCGATCCCGGACTCCGATCCAGCAAAGTGTCGGGATGAGTTCCACAAGACCTGACGGCGTGGTGACGATGTTGATGCTCCACCGACGCAGGGCTTCGCCTAAGCTCCGCGACGATATGACTTCTCCGGCGCGAGGCTTCGCCTAAGCTCCGCGACGATATGACCGAAGTGGAATATGGTGGAAGGGGCACCGCACGGCTAAGGAAAGATCCGTAGATCAACTTGTGTCTTGGGGTGCCCCTGCCCTCAGATATAAAGGAGCCAAGGGGAGGTGGCGGCCCTAGAGGAGGCGCGCAAGGAGGAGTCCTACTCCCACCGGAGTAGGACTCCCCCTCTCCTAGTTGGACTAGGATTGGAGGAGGGAAGAGGAAGGCGCCGCCCCTTCCTTGTCCTATTCGGACTAGAGGGGGGAGGGGGGCGCGCAGCCCACCTTGGCTTGCCCTTCCTCTTCTCCCATGGCCCATTAAGGCCCATAGACTTCCCGGGGGGTTCCGGTAACCTCCCGGTACTCCGGTAAATCCCGATTTCACCCGGAACACTTCCGATGTCCAAATGTAGGCTTCCAATATATTAATCTTTATGTCTCGACCATTTCGAGACTCCTCGTCATGTCCGTGATCACATCCGGGACTCCGAACAACCTTCGGTGCATCAATACTTATAAACTCATTATGAACTGTCATCGAAACGTTAAGCGTGCGGACCCTACGGGTTCGAGAACTATGTAGACATGACCTAGAACCATTCTCGGTCAATAACCAATAGCGGAACCTGGATGCCCATATTGGTTCCTACATATTCTCGAAGATCTTTATCGGTCAAACCGCATAACGACATACGTTGTTCCCTTTGTCATCGGTATGTTACTTACCCGAGATTCGATCGTCGGTATCCAATACCTAGTTCAATCTCGTTACGTAAGTCTCTTTACTCGTTTAGTAATACATCATCTCACAACTAACTCATTAGTTGTAATGCTTGCAAGGCTTAAGTGATGTGCATTACCGAGAAGGCTCGAGATACCTCTCCGACAATCGGAGTGACAAAACCTAATCTCAAATCGCCAACCCAACAAGTACCTTTGGAGACACCTGTAGTACTCCTTTATAATCACCCGATTCGTTGTGATGTTTGGTAGTACCCAAAGTGTTCCTCCGTAAACGGAGTTGCATAATCTCATAGTTATAGGAACATGTATGGGTCATGAAGAAAGCATTAACATACTAAGCGATCAACTGTTAAGCTAACGGAATGGGTCATGTCAATCAGATCATTCAACTAATGATGTGACCTTGTTAATCAAATAACAACTCCTTGTTCATGGTTAGGAAACATAACCATCTTTGATTAACAAGCTAGTCAAGTAGAGGCATACTAGTGACATACTGTTTGTCTATATATTCACACATGTATTATGTTTCCGGTTAATACAATTCTAGCATGAATAATAAACATTTATCATGATATAAGGAAATAAATAATAACTTTTATTATTGCCTCTAGGGCATATTTCCTTCAGTAACAGGGAAGTGCGTTTGGACCAACGAGCACTGAACACACCCATCGAGAAGTTTCAGGAGTATATCGGAAAGGCGCAGCAAGGGACGTTCGTTCCGGACAGAGAGAACGACGAGCTCACAGAGGCCCTCGGGAATCCTGAGCACCCCGGACGGACACGAGGCACGCCAGGCTCCCTTTCATGGAAGGCTGTATTTCCCGACGCAGGCGGTTACAAACGCCGGGAGAGGAAGAAGAAAAAGGAGTTGACCCAACTACATGCGATGCACAAAAAGGTACAAGCGCTAGAGGAACGAGAGGCAGTTCGCAGCACGCGACCTGCCGAAGCTACATCCGAAGCTACCCCGCCATCTCAGCGGAGAAGCAGCGTGGCTTCCACGGAGCTGCTTTAGGAGCCTGTCTTCGCGGCTCCTGCTAGCTACCTCGTAGATGCTATCACGGAGTCTCAGCATTGCCATCTTATGACGCAGTCGATGGAATTGAAAGTCAAGGCGGCTGTTGGCTCTGTTGCACCTCCTAAACCTGGCGCAACTTTTCACTGCCGGCCGATTCCAGAAGGATATTCTAGGGTGATGGTGGATGAAATCACAGAAGGATTTGAGGACCTCCAGCTTGACCACCCTACGGATGACGGGGAGACTCGGCTGGGTTCTTGTCTGAAGACTCCATGCCTATGGCGGAAGGAGCTCATCAACCTTCCGAACTGGATGCCTCCGCCTCCTCCTCCTCCCCCGGCGAGTCAGGGCACTCCGCCTCCTCCACCACCTCCTCCTCCGGCGAGTGACGATCAGGGAACTCATCATCCTTCTCCGGCGTGTGGCGGCACTCCACCTCCTTCTCCGCTTGCGCCGGCGCGCCCGAGCAGCCACCAGCCTCCTCCTTCTCCGCCTCGCCAGCAAGGGCGGAAGAGACCCGCCGCCGCCCCGGCTGCTCCGGCGCGTCGTAGTCCTTCTCCTCCGCTTCGTAAGCAAGCACGAAAGAAGACAGCCGCAGCCGCTCTGTCTGCTCTGGTGTTTGGCAGTACAGCCAGAGGCGGGAGGCAATACAGATACGGTCCACCTCTCAAGCCTCTAGAGAAGTTACCGTACGGGATGACCGTGGAAGAAAACAAGAAGATCGTGCAAAAAGAAGTGAAGGACCTCTTTGAAGGGGCGAAAGCAGAGAGACATCCACCTCTAGAGGAGAAGGTAAATCCGGTGAAAGCAAAGCGCACTATCGATGCCCTTAGGAAACCGCCAAAGTCCCCGCCGAAAACCAACTATGAGCGCGTTACTGAAAAGACATATCTCGAAGCGGAGCGGTCGGGAAGTACTGTCAGTGATCAAAGGTTAAAAGAACGACGAGCAGCTGGGAAAAAAATTGCCCAGCTCGGCGAACAAGCAAACCAATCGTGCCCCCCGCTCAATGTGTCTAGCGACATCGTCACTAATGCTCCGGGGATGGTGCCCGATTATAGCAATCTTGGAGATTACCTGCCCGGCGATGTACATTGTGATTTCTTGGAGGTGGATGAACACAAATATGAGTACGGGAAGCCTCTCGTCAAAGATGAAAAATCTCTAACAACGATGATGCAAAGATTCCATAATTGGTACATGAAAACCTACAGAGAGTCTGAGGGGACGAATACTTTGTATCTGAGAGTTAAAGAGGAGCACGACCTCGTTGGAATTGATCTGTTGCATGTTCCATTTGAGGAGTTCTTCCAGTTCTTCAATCAAAAGGCCCTCGATAAATTAACGGTCACTTGCTACTGTTTGTAAGTACTATTTCTGTCATTAAGTCTCTATATATAGCTCAGCTCTTTCATTGCATGTATTTATAATTATCCTCACTATATTATGCAGATTGAAGATCGTCGAGTGCAGAAAAGCAGAAATGTATGATATTGGGTTCATTAACACAAATCTCATAGATGAATTTCAGGTTAAAAAGAACGCTGAAGATGCCAAGGCCAACTTGCTCAAATCATTATTAATAAATCAAAACAAAGATTTAATACTCTTTCCTTACAACTTCAAGTGAGTGTTACTGTCGTGTGCATATTCGGTTTCCCTTATTACTCGAGCGAGGTTATAGTACTGTAATTGATGAGTTATGCATGCGTGCGCAGCTTCCACTATATTCTCCTCGAGATTAAGCTTGAGCGGGACTAGTAACCGTCTTAGACTCGAGACGAAAAGATCCCGAGACCTATGCGGACATGACTAAAATTCTCAACAAGTAAGTTCAATCAATCATTATCGCACCATATCGGCAACTTTTTGTTCATTTCCTGATATCTCAAGTAATAATTATTTTCTTTGTCTTGCGGGGTTTGAAACAGTTCACCGCAGAAGCTCGGGACTGCCAAGGAGCTGCGATATACATACCCGAAAGTAAGTACTACTAGCTAGCTAGTTGCGCGCATCTCCCGCTGATTCTAGATACTTTCATCAATGCCATCTATAATGCTTCATTATCAGTTTGATTGACCTCTATTTCTCATAAAGTGCTTGTGGCAGAACAAGGAATGATTACTGTGGATACTACGTTAAGCGAGTTCATCTACAACGCGACTTGCAAAGATAAGCGGGGCTACTCTAAAAGACAATATGAAGTCGCGTGGCGATAATATTCACAATTTCATTTTATTACACCATCATTTCTGTTGAGTTTCATTCATATATATGTATTAACCCCCTTCTTCAAATTAGACGTGGCAGATGCGGAATGAACACCTACCACAAGATCGCATGAAAGCAATTCAAGAGGAATTGGCAGGATTCTTTTTTGACCACATCATCAATAAAGCCGGAGAATACCATGTGGAAGTTGAGTTCAAATTCTAGGGGATTGTAAGAGATCTTACATATTGTATATGTATGTAGCTAGTAGCGTCGGATAGATAATACGAAAACTTGTTGTTCGACCAATCTCTCGGAGAAGGAGAGGTCGATCACTTCTCTCGGATGCATGATTTAACTTCATACTTAATGGTTTCCTTCATTTTCTTACTAGCTAGCATGTCGAGGGCCTCTCTATACGTATAGTATAGCATCGACCAAGCACGGAGATAAGAGAGGACACTTCTCTCTATTAATTAATTAGCTACCTAACACAATATATGAAACACCTTAATTAACCATACAAAACCCCCAAATCCACCCCCCTTTCAGAAAAAAAACAAAAACCCTAGCCCTTGAACAGTTGACACATGGATGCCTATTGGTCCCGGTTGGTGCCACCAACCGGGACTAAAGGGCCTCCTGCCTGGGCTCGCAACACCGGCCACGTGGAGGCCCATCTGTCCCGGTTAGTATAAGAACCGGGACTAAAGGCCTAGGCATTATTAACGACCCTTTAGTCCCGGTTCCCCAACCGGGACAGATGGGCCTTATGAACCGGGACAAATGGCCCTTTTTCTACTAGTGTGACCAAGAACTTACACTTAGCATGAATGTCTGCAAGGATGGAGCAACATCAAGAAAAGAAGTCAGAGGATAATAATCATATGTACAACAAAGAGAGATTCTCAAGTACTTCAGGTGGAGGAACTTGCTAGGCTCCATTGTTGTACCAAATCAGTGCAAGAAGCATCCTACATGTGCACTAGCAAACATATTTGTCCCGCACTGTTTATGACAACAATCTCAAAATATAAGGAGGCAAATCATTGCACCGACACTTGGTCGCGGGATGATGGTACACTTGAGTCCCGCATCGGTAAATCCGCGTGTTTCCCAGGCATGGTGCCTTGCATGCGCACGCAGATCAAGGAAATAAATTAGTAATGCTGCTAAAGTGAAACTCGTGGCCCGCTACAACTCGCCTGATTGGAAACGTCAATGGTGGGACCTCGATTGGGCAACGTACTCAAAAACCTGCCAGGATGGGAGCTACGATTGATCCTCGAAAGAAGCTTACTTAGCTCATAGGGCATCTACTTAAGACCTCAGATCTAATATCCTCGGACCTGGGACTAACTCGGAAGACAAGAATGTCGGGTTTGTTGAACTCGCTTACTAAGCCAAAGGCTGAAGATGGAGCCATTACTCGGAGGAGCTGAGCAATGTCCTTGGCTAGCGCTACTGATGGTGTCCTACATAGGGAGAGTGCTAGTCACGTCGACCCCAAAGCGTGAGGCTGGGCTGAGGACCCCTAGACAACCGACAAGTGGGTCACGTTTGCCATGCCCCATGTTGTACTCGAGATGGTGTCCTCAGAAGACTTGGCGCACACTCGAAGACACGTTTGAATCATCGACGTGTTTATCCCTTGATGTAACCGACATACATGTAATCCTAGGTACCATGGTAACTATATAAGCCGAGGCGTTTAGACCATAGGATCGATCTCGAGGTAGATCATCATGTACTTTGTACTCCATCGACAATTAATAGAATAGAAGCATGACATAGGGTTTTACCTCTTCAAGAGGGCCTGAACACCTAGGTAAAACATCGTGTCCCTCTTTGTCCTCTTACCCTTAAGCCAAAATCACCAGCTCGAGACCCCCTACCCGAGATCAGCTTGATTTAGCTCCGACACAACATCCCCACAAAAACCCCACCTGCTCGGGCGAACCCCAGTCAGTCTCAGTCCGCTCGCCCTCTCTGCTGCCCTCCTGTCTTCTCCACTTCTTTCCCATCTCTCCGCCTCCTCCGCCATGGCCAAGTTCGACCACGACTCTGGCAATGAGACTGATCCCATGGACTAATTGCATGTCTAATGTCGGAATTTTTTAGTTTTTACACTACAAGAAATATGTCAACTTGTGACCACCACTATTGGTCACTGAAAGGTCATGGTTTTTCATTTGCGACCTTTTTGTGACCAAAAACAGAAGGTCAAAAGCTAGCGGTCGTAAACTGACTATAGCGACCTTTCTTCTGGAATGGTCGAAGACGTTTATGACCAAAATATGTCCACTGTGGCGTTTTGGTCACTAGCAACCTCCCCAGGCCACGTAAGCATCCAGCGTGGCAATTTGGTGTGGCACAAGATTCAGCCCGGTCCAATTCGATTTTCTACATGGGCCTAGCCCAACAATTCGGCCTTTTTAATGTATTTTTTCTTGTTAATTTTCGCTAGCTACATGGGCTTGGGCCATTAATTCGGCCTTTTTTTCTAAGATGCAGCCTTTTACAATCTACTGGTTTTTTATTTTCGTCTTTTTTTTGCCACTGGTCCCACCAATCAGATTGGTCCCACTTGTCATGCTTATCACAAAATTGATCCCACACATCAAAAATTTCAAAATCTGTCAAACAACCATTATAACTTGTCAGGTTTCCATTTCACGGGTATTCAAAGCACATACACAATCATTGTTTCGAACAGACCAGAGAGCAAATGAAATTGGTCCAAAACAATACTGCATTAATCTATTACAATCGTTATAGTATATTACAACCCAAATATGCCTACTACTGCCTACAACTACAACACATAATATGCTACTCTTTGCTGATATGCTTCACAGCTTCGGACATGGATTCACGCTTCACCTGTGCAAAAAATAAGAATGAACATATAAGAATAAGAACAGGTACAGAACATCAAACAGTAGACAATGAGGGATCCAATAACTTATAATCAAGAATTGATAGCAGATGCCATGTACATAAATAATATGACTAACACTAACCAGTATGCGTTCATGGAGTGACTAAAATGTTCTCACTAGCTAGGAATTTTTTTAGTATATAATATACCAACATGTCCAACTCTCTAAATTGATCATAGAAATGAAAAATGTAAGAACAAGTTTTAGAATCCAGGCATGTCAAATTTTAAGCACCAGCAGAATAGATCTAACAAACCAGACCATGATCATCATGCGCATCAGGATTTATGGTTCTAGCAAAACAGTAAAGATATGGAGATCAAATACACGCATCAAGCATACCAGCTACTACATCACCATTCTCGTGATCACAGACATCACCATTCACTAATAATTCCCATTGGGAGATCAAACTATGCATCCAACAAGCTACAGCAACAGGGAATGCAGAAAAATTTATGACCCGAGATGACGAATCAACTGGGTACATCTCAGTTTGAACAACAACAGCGAGACAACAACCGCATACTAATGCGGCGAATCAAATCTGCACGCAGGAGCAGCGCCGTTCGCGGCATCCACATGAAGTCGCGCAACATCAAGAACATGGCGCATGACAGCAACAGACCTAGAGATCTAGGACGGAGGGAGGGGGGAGCTTACACTTGCGGATGCGGGCGGCCGGGTAACCGCACGAGGAGCAGGTGCTCTTCGGAGGTGGAAGCTGCGGCCGCCAAGCAGATCTGCAGAATTGAAGAGGGTCCTCATGTAGCAGCAGCAGCAGCAACATGAAGAATTGAAGACCGACCAACAGAGCCCGCAATGCAAATAGAGAGGCATGAGGAAACTGAATCCAATCACATCAAATCAAATCAAGCTGCTGCACCTTGACCTTGAGGAAAACAAACCTCATCTCATGTCATCTCAGGGAAGAATAAGAAGAAGAAAAATATATGGCTGCTGCTCCATGACCATGACCTTGAATTGTTGCTGCTGCACCAGATCGAGGTAGAAGAAGACCTGCAAAAAAAGCAATAACTAGCAATGCACAAGCATGAATTAATGGAAGGACGGATGCAAGGCCAAACATCCAGCATACTGTTTCTTAATGCCCCAACTACTTAAAAAACCATGGTAGTTCTAACCATATTAAATTAAAGGACAAAGTGAAGTCATGATATTGAGAGTTCCATCTTATAAAGCTTTCTGTTTAGCATATCCTAAATCACAATCTATCTACCAATATATGAACTCTTTAGTTTTCAGAACCGAGGCTCACATATTTGGGCTGATTTGTACACTGTATTTTCGGTATTTTTTTTACTTGAGACAAACTAAATGCTAACATCAGTGACAACAAGACTTGAACAGAAATAGCTATTGAAGAAACACGTTTATAAGATAGAATGAAAATGATTTACACCACAACATATAGTTCACATGTACTGGAGCTAGAGACTACAGAACACACATAATCACACATATGCGAACAGGGTACTACTCCATGGTTCAGGTTACACTAATAAACAAAATTATACAAGCGATTAGACTAGTATCACAGATCTACAGAGTAGTACTAAACAACTAAAAATAAGTAGTAGAAGTAACTAGTACAGGGAGCAAGTACTCCTTTCATTCACTTTAAACTGAGACAACTGAAAAGGAGTACTCCTTTCGTTTAATTTACTTTAAACTGAGACTACTAAAAAGGAGTACTCCTCTCTTGAGAAGTTGATGTAAATGAAATCCAGGAGTATGTGAGAATATGGCCATCTTTATTTCTTTCTGTAAGCTTTATCTTCAGTGCCCTGTAATCACCAAAAGGCAATATCAGAAATTATTTGGTAGGCTAATAATATCAGAAAGCTTGGCAGCGACTGCACATACCTGCAGTGTTCGGTCTTCCAGGCCTTGTTGTTGTCGCCGATACTGCACGAACATTAAGTAACAATCTGATCAGCATACAGAGAGTATAAATTTGACCTCGTAAATGAAATGTTCTGACATCAAATAGCTCCATTCTACAACTACACAGACCCTGGACTAACAGTCTTAAACACAACACTGTCCAGATTAAACAAAACCATCGCCAGTCTACACTGTTATGGTCTCGAGCTCATTGATAAATTACTATCCACACATGAGCCAAAGACATGCACATGATTACCAAGAGTTTCTGATGATAAGCATAGCTCCCTACAAAAAAAGAACTACCTACTGGCAAAGTATAAAACCTGAATCATATAGTATAAATGAATCAAGAAAACAAGAACTGACAATGAGAACTGCATACTAATGCACCAGATGATCAACATCAAGCGTAGTATATTCACATAAGATACCCTGTCCAGCGCAGATGAAGAAGATACCCTGTCCTAATGAATCAACCCGTATAGGGCATAGGCAACAAATCAACACTTACGGCCGTATCGATCTCGGTTGATGATTGCGATGGTTGTGTGGGAATTTGGTATGTTCATCCTAGTAGTTGAACACTAATCATTTCCACACAAATAATTTAGTACCACTTTATTGCATACGACTGTAAATTGCATACGATTGACAAGTTCAATTCCTATGATGAATTCCACTCTATTAGTACCACTTTGATAAGCAAAATAACGCAATTACAACTGGCCAAAAATCAGGTCAGGGGCACGGCAAATTGCTAGTCGAGTGGAAAGCGCAAAAGACTCTGCCAGGTATGGAGCAATCCGATCCGTCGATAATGCAAAAAACAGAGTCTCATGTAACCATGATCGTTTGATCACCACTGTTTTCCCGCTTGCTACCGGCAACCCCGGATCTTTCAAAAAAATAATGCAAAAATAGAGTCTCAGGATTATTCAGTGGCGGTGGTCAAAGCAGAACTCCTTGTGGACACCACAAGCGTAGGTCATGCGCACCACCACTTCGCCGCCGGTGCAGGCTGCTGGCGCGGCTGGTATGAGAGTGGGACTATCCCCGGCAACGCTGGACACTTCCACCTCTCGATGCTGTGCAGTGCAGGTAAGGATGTCATCAGGAAACAGATTTATCAAAATGAACAAAGAAACTAAGAAAACGGTATAAACTGTAGGAAACACATGCAATGTTCTGCAGATATCTTTTTGAATGTTCTGCAGACATATAATTGAAGTGATCTTTGAATCAAGAAATATGAGGCACATGATTAAATCTTATTCACATAGATAATAAGATTCAGATAACGGTATGTTTAGCTCTAAGTGTATCTGCTCGATCGGTCACTAAGCAAAGAAATGATCAGGTTCAAGTATGTCAAGGATGCAGAGTATACTAATCAAAGTGTTGAGCTGTGCACATGAGACCATAAGCTTCAGATAGCAGTATGTCTGTCTCCAAAAGTATCTAATCAATTATGAAGAAGCTAAGAAACGATCGGGTCAGCTCCCAACCACCTTCTCCACCTTAATCAGCACCGGCGGACGGGCGGACGAATCTCGGGTCAGATCCCCGACGGAATTCGCCAAAATAGAAGCCAAGAGCAGCAACGACAGAGGGGATCGAAGAACTTACATGATGGGTGTAACGCCCCGGATTCGATGCGCCAGGTGTCTGCCAGTTATTCGCCGTCTTTGCCATGTCATGTGCTTGCGTGTCTCTCTTTGCCATGTCACCATCTGCATTTCATATCATATCATCATGTGCATTTCATTTTGCATACGTGTTCGTCTCATGCATCCGAGCATTTTCCCTGTTGTCCGTTTTGCAATCCGGCACTCCTATGTCTCCCGGCGCCCCCTTTTACCTATTTTCGTGTGCGGGTGTTAAACGGTCTCGGAATGGACTGAGGTTTGTCAAGCGGCCTTGGTATGGCACCGGTAGACCGCCTGTCAAGTTCGTGCCATTTGGAGGTCGTTTGGTACTCCAACGGTTAACCGGGTAACCGCAAAGGTCTCTTTTGTGCGCAGCCCAACTCCCCCTCCAAAGTGACCCAAAACCCACCTAACTCCCCTCCATGCTCTCGGTCGTTCGATCACGATCGCGTGGCCGAAAACCGCACCTCATTTGGACTCTCCTAGCTCCCTCTACCTATAAATAAGCCCCTTCCCCCGAAATTCGCGGATGAATCCCGCAGATGAAACCCTAGATCTTCCCCTCTCCGCGACGGACATGTCCGTCCGCCGCCGGACGCTTCCCCGCCGCCGCCCGCAGCCAATGGGAGGCTGCCACGTATTACGCCTCCTCTCTCCTCTCGCACCCGCGCCCGCCAGCCGGATCGGACCCTTTCGGCCAGCCGCGCCGCCCGAGCCAGCAGGCCCGCCTCCCGCCGCCGCCCGCGCCTAGCTCCCGCCGCGCCGCCATTGCCGCCGCCTCGCCGCCGCCCGCCGCCTCTCCGGCGTCGGCCCTCCCTCGCCAGCGCCGCCCGTCGCCCGGCCGCCGCCCGCGCCAAACTCCATCCGCGCCTCCGCGCCCAGGCGCCCTCGCCCGCCGCCTCCGTTCGCGGCGCCCGCCGCCTCCGGCGGCTTCGGCCTCCGCCGCCTCCCTGCCCGCCCCTCGCCGGAGCAGCACAGGCTTCGGCCGGCGTGTCCCTCGGTGCAGCCTCGCCACGCCGCCCGTGGCCCCGAGCCCCTCCGGACCTCCCCGGCCTCCTCCGGGCCTCTCCCTCGACTCCGGCGCCGAGCTCCGGCCAGATCCGCCGCCGCCTCGGTTCGCGTGTCCGCGTTGACTCCCCCCCCCCGAGGTCTATTTTTCTCTAAGTCCCCAATCTGCTAATATTTTCGTGCATTTTCATCGCATCATAACTCTCTGCAAGTTGCTCCGTTTCGTGTGTGTAATATGTCAAAATGTTCGTCTCGACGAGTACATCATTTCATCTCATTGCATCATTTTCTTTTGAGCTCATCTTGATGCCCGAAATGCTGTTGGAAGAGTGCTATGTGATGTTAGTTTCAGATTCTTATCAGAACATGCACTTTTGTCATTTTTGCCATGATTGATGTGTGCATCCTATGAACTTGAGTCCTACATGTGTTTTGTAATATGCCATGCCATCTTTACAGGGGTGTATGCCATGTATTTTTGTGATCACTGTGGTGACTAGCACAAGCATGCAAACTAGGCTTCATGATGTTGCTGATTTCAGCCCCTGTTTTGCTGATATTTTTATGCCATGTTAACTTGATGCTACCGAGAGATCCATGCTTATTTTGAGATACTTCAGTAAGGATGTTTTGAACATATGGTTATGCTCTATCCATCCATGCCCTTGTTTGCAATTATGGAGTGCCATAACTTGAGTCAATCGAGCTCTACTTTTTCTATAAAATGTTTCCTGGCAGATTGTTTACATGTTATTCAATTTTGCCAAGGTTGTTGTAGTTGATCCGTGTATGCTATGATGTTGTTCTTGCCATGTATAGCTTCTATGCCATGTCTTCTTACTGTTTGTTGCCTTTCCATGCCATGTATTTCTCTGTGGTGAGTGGTTCAAGCTCACCAACATGCCTACTTATTGTTGTTCCTGCCATGTATGAATCTGTAATATAACTTGCCATATTTACATGGGTGCCATCATATTTTCTGTGCCCTTTTGGCTCATGGTCAGTAAGGGACTTTTGTTCTATGCAATTTGTAGATTCATGCCATGCCTTTGTTTGCCATGATAAGTTCCTGTAACATGTTGTTTCATAGCTCTAAACATTGCAACCTGATGTTATTTCCTGATAAGTCTGAAACTGTTATTATTTGCAATCTTGCCATGTCATTTTGAGCATGTTCTAGTGATTTCTGGAGATAGCTCAGTGTTCATGTTTTGTAATGCTTTACCTGTACATCATGCTCATGCCTTTTGTTTTTATGTTGAGATGCTGTAGCATGTTGTTTCGGTGCTTGCAATATGCCTAGTTGCTGTTTTGGACAGATTGTTGTCATAACTTGTATAGGGTGTATGTGTTGAACCGTTGCTGCGTTTTGAGTGTGCTCCATATGAAACTTGCTTGATTTTGCTTGTAGCTTCATATTATCATGTTGCATCCTTGTTTTGAGGTGTTTGCTTGATGTTTGTATGCATTTTGCATCAATGCCATGCTTATCTTGTTTTGCTCATATCTTCTAGGCCGTAATTCCGAATCTAATGAACTTTATATGTAACTTGACTAGAATTTCATGTAGATCATCGTGGTGCATCTTAACTTGCTGTTTAACAACTTGAAAATAAGGTTTATTCAGATCTGGACTAATTTCGAAATATGCATATGAGGACTTACCGGAATTGTTCTATGTTGTTTCCGGCCTCATTTAAACTTGCCTTGATGTGTTGTTCTTGTTTGCCTCATCTCTTGCCATGAGTAGCTTCATGTAGCTTTGTCATGCATCATGCTTGTTTGTGCATCATGCCTTGTTCATGTGTGGTGTGTTTACTTTGTTGTGTGCTTCTTCTTGTTAGTTCCTGTTTCGTTGCGATCGTGAGGATTCGTTCGTCTACGCTTGGTTCGGCTTCATCCGTTCGTCTTCTTCATGGACTCGTTCTTCTTCCTTGCGGGATTTCAAGCAAGATGACCGCTACCCTGGATCTCACTACTATCATTGCTATGCTAGTTGCTTCGTTCTATCGCTATGATGCGCTACCTATTACCTGTTCATCAAGCCATCCCAAATTGCCATGTCAGCCTTTAACCTTTTTTTCCCCTTCCTAGCAAACCATTGTTTGGCTATGTTACCGCTTTGCTCAGCCCCTCTTATAGCGTTGTTAGTTGCAGGTGAAGATGAAGTTTGTTCCTTGTTGGAACATGGAGATGTTGTTCCTTGTTGGAACATGTTTACTTGTTGGAATATCACAATATATCTTATTTAATTAATGCATCTATATACTTGGTAAAGGGTGGAAGGCTCGGCCTTATGCCTGGTGTTTTGTTCCACTCTTGCCGCCCTAGTTTCCGTCATATCGGTATTATGTTCCCGGATTTTGCGTCCCTAACGCGGTCGGGTGATTTATGGGACCCCTTGACAGTTCGCTTTGAATAAGACTTTTCCAAAGAAGGCCCAACATTGGTTTTACCATTTGCCTCACCTAGCCCTTTTTCCCTTGGGTTTCGGAGCCCGAGGGTCATCTTTATTTTAACCCCCGGACCAGTGCTCCTTGAGTGCTGGCCCAAACTAGAACCCTCAGGCCCCCTCAAGGAAACTTGAGGTCTGGTTTTAGTTGTACGGACTGCTCATCCCGGTGTGCCACGAGAACGAGGTACGTCACGACTCCTATCGGGATTTGTCGGCACATTCGGGCGGCTTTGCTGGTCTTGTTTTATTGCTGTCGAAATGTCTTGTAGCCGGGATTCCGAGACTGATCGGGTCTTCCCGGGGAGAAGGAATATCCTTCGTTGATCGCGAGAGCTTATCATGGGCTAAGTTGGGACACCCCTGCAGGGTTTAAACTTTCGAGAGCCGTGCCCGCGGTTATGTGGTAGATGGGAATTTGTTAATATCCGGTTGTAGTAAACTTGAAGCAAACTCTTCTAAAATACACCAACCGTGTGCGTACCCGTGAGTGTCTCTTTTCGCGGTTGATCGAGAGGAGAACACGGTTTCTGGGTTATGTCTGACGTAAGTAGGAGTTCAGGATCACTTCTTGATCATTACTAGTTGACGACCGTTCCTTTGTTTCTCTTCTCGCTCTCATTTGCGTTGGTTAGCCACCATATATGCTTAGCCGCTGCTGCAACCTCACCACTTTATCCTCTTCCTTACCCATTAAGCTTTGCTAGTCTTGATACCCATGGTAATGGGATTGCTGAGTCCTCGTGGCTCACAGATTACTACACCACCAGTTGCAGGTACAGGTTTGCGATGATCTTGACGTGAGAGCGATGTTTACTTGTGTTGGAGTTCTTCTTCTGCTTCTTCTTCGATCAGGGGATAGGTTCCAGGTCGGCAGCCTGGGCTAGCAGGGTGGATGTCGTTGGAGTTTCTGTTTATGTTTCATCCATAGTCGGATGTTGTTGTTGTATTGTTGTATTCTTGTGGCATTTGTGCCTTATGTATGTATCCCCATCTATTATGTAATGTTGATGTAATGATATCCACCTTGCAAAAGCGTTCCAATATGCGGGTCTATCCTTGGTGGGACCGTCGAGTTCCTTTTGGATAGGGTCGCATATTGGGCGTGACAATGGGGGCGAGGAGGGCGGGGTGGTGGATGGCGAGGCTGCGCGTGTCGTTGAGGGCCTCGCAGACCATGACCCAGTCCCTGGAGTCGAGCCTGGCGACGGGGCCGACGGCCCGGGCTTTGGGGCCGAGGACGGGCAGCAGGTCCACGGACCGGACATACTCCACGGTCGGCTCCACTCCCGGTGGGGGAGCGGGCGACGGCGACAGTAGGCACCGTGGAGAGCAGCTTGGCGGCCTTCTTGGGGCGGTGGAGGTGCGGTGCTGAGGGCGGGACGAGCGCGGGGGCCCTGCGACGGAGGACGCCGACTGAGGCCTCCGGGACGGGCGGAGGAAGAGCGGCGGACGTCCTCCGTGAGGCGACGAGGAGCGGGTGGTGGCGCGCGGGCGCGGGCGGCGGGGTCAGATCTGAATCGGGAGGGATGGGATCAGGGAGAGGGAGCGCTAGGCATAGGGTGGGGAGAGATGGTGAGGGGAGGGAGGGACGAGGTCGGCGGCGGTGGATGAGGAGGACGGCGATGTCGGCGGTGGGTGGTAACGGAGGGGAGAGGACTGGATCGGGGGGTGGCGGCAGCGGCGAGGAGATGGGGACGAGGGAGGAGGGGTGCGATGGGGGAAGGGGTCGATGGGATCTGAGCTAGGGTTTGGGTAGCGGGTGGGGGTATCTCTTTTTCATTTTATTTTTCTTTTTCTGCAGATAGATGGATGGATGGATGTGGGATGGAGAGATGGATGGATGGATGGATGGCCGCCATGTCATCAATCCGTGGGAAGAGTTGTGATTGGTTTAAAAAAATCAGTGATTTAAAATAGTTTACAAGTACTAAAAATAGAGGGATTTTGTGAAGCAGTCATCAGAAATATTTTGCAAAAGGGCACCACACAAATTTTCACTAGAGTTAGATCGCATTTTATGGATGATGACCAATTTGTATGCATTTCCGATATTTCTAGCTATTTTTCATCATTTTCCGAGTGCCCAAAATGAGTTTTTTCGAAGGACCTACAATATATTTGTTGCAAAATTGGACCAAATAAATTTAATAATAGGACATATTTAATGCACAATTGACCAAATGGTTGGGTGTCAAAAGTTTTTATCCACCACTCGTGAAAAAGACAAATTTCCATCGGTTCATGTGGAAGCGGGTCAAATTTGAACTGTAGCTACCTCGTAGTTTGCTCTTTATTTTTTCCAAAAATCATTTCTAGGTACATAAGTATCTATTTAATCAGATAAACACCAAAAAATTCCAAGATTCAACCACTTTGGCTAGGAACGGTCATTCCGCCATTTTGACCGCATTTTGAAACGGGCATAAAAATTCAAAAGAAATCAAAATTTGGAAAACCTTAGCATTCGTCATTATATGTGACCAAGTTACCAGGAAAAATTATAAACTTGTAATACGGTAATTATTTTAAAAAAGTGTTCATGGAAACGAGCTATCAAGTGTGAAGATTCATGGCTTTCAAGCCAAATGATCAATCTTATGGCCACATTCATGGCATAGTTTCTTCAAATGATCTCATATTGTGCACAAGGGTGCATCTTGGAATTCAAATAATGTTGCCAAAGGAGTTTTCATTTTCTTTGCACGGAAAATTCATTTCCATTTTTCGAGTGCCCAAATGAGGTTTTTTAAGGACCTACCATATATTTGTTGCAAAATTGTACCAAATCATTTTTATAAAATACTAGGACATATTTAATGCACAATTGACAAAATGGTTGGGTATCAAAGTTTTGATCCACCTCTGGTGAAAAGACAAATTCCACCGATTCAAATTTGAAGCGGGTCAAATTTGAACTGCATCGCCTCATAGTTTGCTATTATTTTTTCAAAAATCATTTCTAGGTACATAAGTATCTATTTAATCAGAGAAACATCAAAAGTTTTCCAAGATTCAACCACTAGCTAGGAACGGTCAAGCCCGCCGCTTTGACCGCATTTTGAAACGGGCATAAAAATTCAAAAAATCAAAAATTGGAAAACCTTCGCATTGTGTCATTATATGTGACCAAGTTTCCAGGAAAAATAATAAACTTGTAATACTGAAATTATTTTAGAAAAGTGTTCTCGAAATGAGCTATCATGTGTGAAGACATCGAAATATTTTGCAAAAGGGCACCACACAAATTTTCACTAGAGTTAGATCGCATTTTATGGATGATGACCAATTTGTATGCATTTCGATATTTCTAGCTATTTTTCATCATTTTCCAAAAATGAGTTTTTTCAAGGACCTACAATATATTTGTTGCAAAATTGGACCAAATAAATTTAATAATAGGACATATTTAATGCACAATTGACCAAATGGTTGGGTGTCAAAAGTTTTTATCCACCACTCGTGAAAAAGACAAATTTCCATCGGTTCATGTGGAAGCGGGTCAAATTTGAACTGTAGCTACCTCGTAGTTTGCTCTTTATTTTTTCCAAAAATCATTTCTAGGTACATAAGTATCTATTTAATCAGATAAACACCAAAAAAATTCCAAGATTCAACCACTGGCTAGGAACGGTCATTCCCGCCATTTTGACCGCATTTTGAAACGGGCATAAAAAATTCAAAAGAAATCAAAAATTTGGAAAACCTTCGCATTGCGTCATTATATGTGACCAAGTTACCAGGAAAAATTATAAACTTGTAATACGGTAATTATTTTAAAAAAGTGTTCATGGAAACGAGCTATCAAGTGTGAAGATTCATGGCTTTCAAGCCAAATGATCAATCTTATGGCCACATTCATGGCATAGTTTCTTCAAATGATCTCATATTGTGCACAAGGGTGCATCTTGGAATTCCAAATAATGTTGCCAAAGGGAGTTTTCATTTTCTTTGCACGGAAAATTCATTTCCATTTTTCGAGTGCCCGAAATGAGGTTTTTTTAAGGACCTACCATATATTTGTTGCAAAATTGTACCAAATCATTTTTATAAAATACTAGGACATATTTAATGCACAATTGACAAAATGGTTGGGTATCAAAAGTTTTGATCCACCTCTGGTGAAAAAGACAAATTCCCGCCGATTCAGCTGGAAGCGGGTCAAATTTGAACTGCATCTGCCTCATAGTTTGCTATTATTTTTTTCAAAAATCATTTCTAGGTACATAAGTATCTATTTAATCAGAGAAACATCAAAAGTTTTCCAAGATTCAACCACTAGCTAGGAACGGTCAAGCCCGCCGTTTTGACCGCATTTTGAAACGGGCATAAAAAATTCAAAAAATCAAAAAATTGGAAAACCTTCGCATTGTGTCATTATATGTGACCAAGTTTCCAGGAAAAATAATAAACTTGTAATACGGAAATTATTTTAGAAAAGTGTTCTCAGAAATGAGCTATCATGTGTGAAGATTCATGGCTTTCAACCCAAATGCTCAATCTCATGGCCACGTTCATGGCACAGTTTGTTCAAATGATCTCATATTGTGCACAAGGGTGCATCTTGGAATTCCAAACAATGTTGCCAAAGGGAGTTTTCATTTTCTTTGCACGGAAAATTCATTTTCCATTTTTCGAGTGCCTGAAATGAGGTTTTTTTGTGAAGGACCTACCATATATTTGTTGCAAAATTGTACCAAATCATTTTTATAGAATACTAGGACATATTTAATGCACAATTGACAAAATGGTTGGGTGTCAAAAGTTTTGATCCACCTCTGGTGTAAAAGACAAATTCCCGTCGATTCAGCTGGAAGCGGGTCAAATTTGAACTGCATCTGCCTCATAGTTTGCTATTTATTTTTTCCAAAAATAATTTCTAGGTACATAAGTATCTATTTAATCAAAGAAACAACAAAAGTTTTCCAAGATTCAACCACTAGCTAGGAACGGTCAAGCCCGCTGTTTTGACCGCATTTTGAAACGGGCATAAAAAATTGAAAAAAAATCAAAAAATTGGAAAACCTTCGCATTGTGTCATTATATGTGACCAAGTTTACAAGAAAAATAATAACCTTGTAATATGGTAATTATTTTAAAAAAATGTTCTCAGAAATGAGCTATCAAGTGTGAAGATTCATGGCTTTCAAGCCAAATGATCAATCTGATGGCCACATTCATGGCATAGTTTGTTCAAATGATCTCATATTGTGCACAAGGGTGCATACTGGAATGGCAAACAATGTTGCCTAAGGAAGTTTTCATTTTCTTTGGACGAAAAAACCATTTTCCATTTTCCGAGTGCGTGAAATGAGTTTTTTTGTGAAGGACCTACCATATATTTCTTGCAAAATTGGACCTAATCAATTTTATAAAATACTAGGCCATATTTAATGCACAATTGACAAAATGGTTGGGTGTCAAAATTTTTGATCCACCTCTGGTGAAAAAGACAAATTCCCGTCGATTCAGCTGGAAGCGGGTCAAATTTGAACTGCAACTGCCTCATAGTTTGCTCTTTATTTTTTTCCAAAAATCATTTATAGGTAAATAAGTATCTATTTAATCATAAATACATGGTTTGATGGCGAGACACCGAGGTTTGGACGATGGCCGAGGGCCCCAACTCTAGAGCGCGTAAGCTCGCATGCCCGTCGCGTGGTCACCGCGTGACCGTGGCGTTGCCATGTGTTCTGGGCGGCCTAGGCATGTCTAGTGGGTTGGGAACTCCCCAGGTAGGTGCTAGGAAGAAGATCACAACATAAGATTCTCACGAGGAGACCGATCGATACTCAAACATGAATAAGCAGCCAAGTGTTTGATTTGCGGTACGGGAAATGCACATTGCTAATGGGCGCGAGTTTTGGCTGAGGATGATCAGTTACTAAGAACACCGTCTTCACAAATTTTCACCTCAAAAGGAGGAGCCTAGGCGGTACTTGCTTTACAAAGTACCACACTGGACATAAATACGAATGTTGAAGCTGGGTTCAAAATAATGAATGGATTGAGCTGGCATTTGGTGGAGGATGGTTATTTGGGCATAGGAAAGCATCAGAGAAAATGGATACCATTTGGACATGCCAAAGTGGTACTTCCTTCACAAAGTGTCTGCTCTGAATAGAATAGGAAAATGAATATTTTCGAATTATTTTTGAACTAGGCAAGGAAAGTTTTTGACATATTTGATGAAGATATGATCCAAAACATTTATGAGAATTTTTTGGGAATTTTTGGAATAACAGAAATATAGGTTGCTTCACAACCTAGGGCAAAAACTGCCACATGGACATGACACATAGGCAAAACTGATGAGATGGCGCCTAGTCATCACAACCCACCACAATCTACAAGGCTATGACCATCTATATTGGTCGTTAACAACTAGAAATAAGGCAACGGACTAGCACTGTTTGCTTTGTGACCATTTCGTGTAAGGAAATTACGACCTTTCTGACCAAAATGGTCGCAATGGTTTAGGGTTTGGAGCCCCCCGAACAGCTTTTGACCAATTGGTCTGAAATGGTCATAGATCTATGACCAATTCTTCCAGGGTCACTGACAGAAGGTCACTAGTTGACATATTTCTTGTAGTGTTATGCTATCTCTATGATCTATGTACTATGCACGAGTTTGTATGAAATATTATCCGGATTTGGGGTTCGTGGGTGTGGACAGAGCATATGGGCTTCTGTCCGGACACTGCCAGTGGACACGCCCGCGGGCGTATAGGGCACTAAATTAGCTAATCATTATTGTAGATGCTCTAAAGTTGTGTCGCTTTTGACTTTGATCTCAGGGGGAAGGCGACGACGAGCCAACTGCCAAAGAAAACTTGTGCTTTTAATTGGACCCTAAGGGCATCTCACCTCAAAACCGGACATCATATCAGTACGCAGACACTGATGTGGGAGTCGACCATCCAAAGCTAGTCATAAATCTTCCGTCTCTTTTTTAAGTCCGCTAGCCCAAAATAATCGCATATCAAATCGTAGCTCTAACTTAAATACTACAATCCAACAAAGTTTTCAAATTAACATAGTTCAAACTTGAAATCAACTAGCACATATGTTCTAGTTGTCCCCTTTAACCGCGCACAGGTGCTCAATCAAATCTTTCTTGAGCTACTTATGAGTTACTCGATGTCGAATTTGTTGATGCATTTGAGCAAACTCATCAAATATGGATGTGCATCCAACTTGCTTGCTCATGAAGACCTCGGGCATTTGAGGAAGGCCACCATCAGAATATACAAGCCAAGTTCTATAATGAAAAATTCCGACTAGTATATGAAAGTGATAACATAGGAGACTCTCTAAATGAAAAACATGGTGCTATTTTGAAGCACAAGTGTGGAAACTGATAGTAACATTGCCCCTTCTCTCTTTTTTGGATTCTAACTAGGAACTTCGATAGGATACCTATGTTCTGCAAGGACCGTCTGCATCATAGTCGTTTCATCCGTGTAGTCCTCCTCGTCGAACGACTCAACGTAGTGCTTGTATATGTACTTCCTGTCCGAATCCATTGCTTCAAAGAAGGGACAAAACAATTAGCACGGGCATTTCACCAAACACTTGTAGGGCATGGTGACTACCATAGGGATGGATGGTACCTGCGCTGCGGCGGACAGATGAGAGGTGTGGAATGGCAGTGAAGGACAAGCGGTGTGGAGGTCGCGTAGGCCGTGGAGTTTCTTGGCAGGGGCTTGGTGGGCGGCCAGGGTGGTAGAGTGGCGACGGCGGCGAGAGAGAAAGAGGATGTAGAGAAAGAGAAAGAATGGAGACGCGGGTCCGGGCGGGGTTTTGGGTGGACCGAGGGTGTTGGAGTCCTACGTGGCTGGTGTCCGTACTCTCGCAAAGCCCCTCCTAGTTTGCTTCCGGTTTACAGAAAAACGAACATCTAGACTGGTTCGTGGACCGATGCAGGACGCGTTGGATGGCAAACCGTGTCCAAACAGCTCGGTCCGGACACTTGGGGAAGGTTCGAGGGTCCGCTTTGGAGATACCTAAGACTCCAAATGTCCCTGAAGTGAACTGGATGAGTCCCTCCGTTGAGTATATGGGATGATTTTCATTTTAACAATAGAGTATATGGGACGATTTAGTAGAGATTAGAGAATCGTCCAACGATTCAATAGGCCAAGCTCACCAAAAATTAGGTGCCACAGAAGGCAGCGAAAAGATGTCATTAATATATAATGCATTTATTTTCTATTTTCTCAAGAACAGAACAATGCTCTGTTGCTTTACAATCTGAATATCCTTAACCTAGAGAGTAGACTACAGCACGATGCATGACAGGGAGGCTAGCATGGGGTTATGGGGGAGTGGGGGAAATGTCAATGTATATGTGCTGCTTCTGGTCGTTTCTGTTAATCCTTATCTTCTTTAATTCCATGCGTCCTGGATCTCTTCGAGTGTTTTTCCTTTGGTTTCAGGCACTAGCCTTGCCACGAACAGTATAGTGACCAAGCTCGCCGCAGAGAACATGAAGAACGTCCCTGTAAGGCACAAGACAACAAGGAGAGCACATGTAAGTGACAAAACTGCCTACGTATTGTGTGATTAGTTTCTGTTCTAATATGATAATCTGCTTCTGATGCCCCTACTTTGCTTATTTAACTGTGTTCGAGAATTTCTTTTCGTATTTCCCAAGAGAAGTGTAACGGCTGAAATTCGTAGTTTCTCCCTAGATTGGTTATTACTTTTCGACATAGCTAAAAGACTAATCAGAAATCACTGGTGTTCTCTCCTTTTGGAAGAAGAAAAAAGGGTACGAGATGTTCTGAAATTACGCAATCAGTAATAAGCAATTAAACAATTGGATGGTTGTTTTCCATTTCTACATTTTTGGAGATACTAGATATGATTGTCACTACTGGAGCTATGGGACGGAAAACTGAAATGAAGAGCTACAGTGTTGTGTTAGTGCCATTACCTGCTGAGCTCCAGTCCATGAGGAAGTTAAACGAGTAAGAGACCGCGAAGGAACCAAGCCAGCTAATGAGGGTCACCAAGCTTCCGCCGATTGCTTTGATGTTAATCGCGAATATCTGCAAGCAATTAATCCAGGAGAAAGGGCAGTTGCTTTCGTACTTCTATTGCAGATTTATCAATCCAAAACAAGTTCTGTTTATTATTCTTCCTTACCTCAGACATGACAACCCAAGGGACAGGGCCCATTCCAATTGAGTATGCACCTATATATACCTATTGCAGAAGCAGGAACGATCAACATTCAGAAGATGCACGTTTCGAAATTCATTGCAATAACAGAATAGAATGCATATAGGAGTGATATTTTCCATACCAGGATACCGGAAAGAGCCAATGCAGGAACCCATTCTAGGAATAGTCCGTGCGCCTAAAAGATTATTTATCATTCACGTTACAGACATAAATTTTTCCTTGCCATAACATTATCTTATGATAACCCGCCAGTCTCCCATATGTTCCCAAAAGCAGCCCAAGAACCCATTTTAAAATTTATCCCTCCAAAGCTTAGCTCATGGTAGGAAAGATGTTGTTACCTTTAGGTAGAACGATATTCCTGCCAAAAAGCAGCCCAAGAATGTTCCAGATGCGGAAACCTGTATGAATAAGAAGCTCAAAACAAAATTCAACCTAACATTCTCTCTTTGTGTACATTAGCTAAGCTTTGTATCATCTTATACCATTAGAAGAACCCTTCTTCCACTCCTATCCATGAGAAAGGCGCCAAGCAATGTAATGGGAATCTGAAATGATCATGGTTATAAACAAAATTTCATACTAGTAATTAGCAAAATTTACGGAAAACAGTGTATCGCAAACCTGAACAATGCCAATTAATATGGTTCCAAGTTTTCCAGAAAATCCTGAAGTTGAAATGAATCAACACATTTCTTGCAGACTTCAAAAGAATGGCACAATGATGATGATATTTGCATACCTGCAGAACTAAAGATAAAGCTTGCATAAAAGCCTACACCATTTATCCCTCCCAATTGCTGGAAGATCATCAAGCCAACACCCACCTGTGCATATAGTATCACAATGATATTCGAGGTTACGAATTATGAGAAAATTCATATGATCAAATCCCAAATTCAGTGCGCAATTCATGATGGCATTTTAAAATGAAGTAGTAGTCAAAGTGATATCGATATCTTACAATGACCGCATATATATTTCTGCTCAAAAACAAGTCCTGAATCCTAGCCCTTGGGAAGCTTTGGAGGGATTCAATATACTCCTGGATGAAATGATCATTTTGAGTATAGTTCTCTTTGCATATACTATTATCATTGAGTACCCTATTATATACAGGCTATTAGGACAGAAAGCTAACTTTGATCTCAATGGCCTCTTCAGATACGTCAGCATTCTCTCCACGCAGCTTCTGCAATGAGGCGTGGAATTCTTCCTCCCTTCCGGCTTGAGCCTGTAAAAAATGTGCAGTGAGATTCAACATACAAATATATGTGTCATGAAATGGCTAAAGTCAAAGGTCATACTAGTTCATGAGTACTGTTAATGTACTTTATACTTTCCATTCTAACTTTTGCTAGCAAAGGGAGGTTGTAAGGTGATTTTTAAATCACCACTAACCTTTGTATTATACTCCCTCCGTCCCAAAATACTTGTCGGAGGAATGGATGTATCTAGACGTATTTTAGTTCTAGATAGTAGATACATCCATTTTTATGCATTTCTCCGACAAGTATTTCCGGACCGGGGGTATAAAGCAAGAAAAGCATTGAGCAAACAGATCATTTTCTCCCCCCGATAAATTGAAAACCCTCATGTTTCACAGAACATTCTCCGAAGACTCTGAAGTGCCTTACCAGCCATCTTGGTGACTCTGGAATGAAGAAAAGACCTACTAAGAGGAGAACAGATGGCACTATACCTGCACACACAAAAAATTCTAAGTAATTCCATCCAGCATGAAAGTAAAAGATAACCATGTTTATATGGGTGTGAAAACAAATTACCAACTAATACCAAATTGCGCCATGTAACCAGCGCCCCTGTTATGTAAGTAGTCGAACTCCCACAAACGATCAACAACTACACATGCGTAGCCAGGTGGTGGAAAGTGGAAACTATTAACACTTGAGCTACGAGGTTAAATGTGGATTATGGAGTTTTTGTCCTATAGTTATAAACCTGGTTTGAAGTTGCAAGGCCACCTCTGAGATCCTTAGGCGCTATTTCAGCTATGAACACAGGCACCTGCAGTATCCAGCCCAACATCGGCACACTAAAACTGTAAAACGTGAACATGTACAACTGACACAAGATTGAGACACAAGAGACTCAAGACTAAAGAGTGTATGCTGAACTAATTAAGTGATACATACCACATAAGAAAGAACACCAGTACAAAAGCCCAGCAAGGTTCTTCCAAAATAGAGCATAATAGCACCCTTTACATTAGAACATCAAGGTAAGATATCGGTAGGAAAGCACAAGACCTGGAATAACTTCACCAAGTAACAAACCTTAGCGAAATGTATAGAAAGCCAACCAAAAACGCAAATAATAGCTGCTATCCGCATGGTCTGTGAGAAGCAAAACAATACGACACGGAGAGAAGATGAATGTGAAATAAAAACACACAAACTAGCCTAATTAATAATGAAGTAAAAGTACACAGGCTACCATTTTACGTCCAAGAGAGTCCGCTAAGCGTCCGCTGATAACAGCACCAATCATTGCCCCGATAGTCAATACAGACCCAAAAATTGCGAACTGCAAGGTTTAGTTGGGTCAGAATAGAGAAGATTAGAACATGAGAAAAAAAAATCCTGCATACTATATGGCTGACAAGTAATCATGTTACAAACCTCAGCCATGGACAGTCCAAGTTCGCGCTCTATTCCTGACTGAGTGGGTGCAGAATAACCAACCTGAAAAGGTACTTGGATGAGTAAATAGATCATCTCTGTCCATAATCATACATAGTACCATCATGTGTGACACAATAAGATTCTTGGAAAATTAAATATTGTACTACATGTACTAGACTGTAGCTAAAAGATGCGCAGGCAGTGCTGCCGAGATACATTAA
Source organism: Aegilops longissima (assembly GCA_021605205.1). Taxonomy (NCBI): domain Eukaryota; kingdom Viridiplantae; phylum Streptophyta; class Magnoliopsida; order Poales; family Poaceae; genus Aegilops; species Aegilops longissima. Next base: position 506,532,750 of record CM038680.1, on the reverse strand, counting down.
AATCTGGTCAACTGTCCAGATCAGAACCCTTCATGTTGTGCAGATCCATCCTCGCAGTTTTGCAGAAGTAAATATATTTTTTTAAATGCTTGTGCTTTTGTAAACTAAGCCTAATGCTGACGGAAGAAGGGAAAATAACAGCGTACCACATTCATGGACCTTTTGAATTGTGGAAGACGGTAGTAATGAAATTTTGTGGGGTTTCACAAATGGATACGAGTCGGTCGGCTCCCCGGACAAGAAGTTGCTGACGTAGTATAAACTTATTCGTTCATCTCTCATCACCTTTTAGGCACACATGTGTCTGTCACCTTTTTCGAGGCACGCTGCTGCTACATGTCTAGCTGAATACATTTTTGAAATTAAGAGGGAGGGGGGGCTTACGCAGGTGCCGAACTCGAAGGCGCCGCACACGGCGACCGCGGTGCTGAGCAGGACCATGAAGAGGGACCCTCCCTGGACCTTGGCATCCGCCTTGCGATCATTCCGGGGGAGGAGCGGCGCCGTCGCGCCTCCGCTGCCGGAAGCAAGCGCCCCGGTCTTGACATCGCCGGAGGCCCTCGGTTTCCCCATCCCGATCTAGGAGCGGGGTGTGCAAGAGCAAGAACAAGAATGGTAAGATTGGCAGCAGGGAGGAGTCTTGTTCGGGTCGGCACGGGAGCCACACGGAGGGTTGCTTCTTGGGGTAGCTATTTATACAAGCGCCCACGTGGTGGTGTGGTGGTGGTGGGCCAATCCTATTAATAGTCTTCTCTTTTTATTTGAGCGGAAGGGCGTCAAATAGGGGAGCTTCTATTTGGGGCATTTCCTCTTTGTTTATATTTTCAAAAAACAAGGTCTGACTCTGCGCGCGAGGCTTCAAACTCGAAATCTTCTCTTTGTTCTCACAGCAGCGCACTAACCACTAGGACACTGCAGCACATGTGCTAAATTACTTCTTTTTCCTTTTTTATTCTCTTTCTAGACCGCGGAAGCCCCGGTTTTTGGAAGCTTCCACGAGCTTCCCAAACCGGTTTTTCCGGTTCGCTGGTCAGTTTCTGTGCGGTTTTTATTATTTTTCCTTTCTTTGTTTTTTTAAATCCGTGAACTTTTTATTTCAAAATCCATGCACATCTTTTTCAAAATTGATGATTTTTTCCACATTCATGATTTTTTAAAAATTGATGTTTTTTTCAAAAATAATGAACTCTTTTCAACTTTGTGAACTTTTAATTCGAATTGATGAACCTTTTTTTAAACTGATGATCTTTTTTTCAAATTTGTGAAGTTTTCTTCAAAATGAATAAAAAAAAATTCCAAATCGATGAATTTTCCAAATTTGTGAACTTTTTAAAATTTTGTGAATCTTTTCTCAAAATTCATGAACTCTTTTGAATTAACCCTTTTGTGATTTTTCCCGGAGTTTTTCTTTGAAACTCAACTGTTGACTGGCCAACAGCCGGACCGGTCTAACCTTTTTTTAGTAACGCTGGACCGGTCTAACCTCGCTCCAGGCCAGACCATCAGGTTTGGCAATCTGGAATACACCACAAATTCCCATGGCGAACTTGTATTTTTGGGCTGGGTGTCAGACCTAACCGAAGATCCTACCAACACCGCCGCCCTAGCACCAGAATCAATCTAGGAGCAAGGCCTCGGAGATATCCATACCTCAGCTCCCACTTTGAGCTTGGAATCGAGCATTACCCCATTAGGTCAGAACTCGGATCCGATGACCGAAACCCCCGAGGACACGTCAGGTGGAACCTCGGGCAAACTTCAATTGTACCCCGCCCGCTGTCAAGATATGGGTGAGGCTGATATCACGCTTTTGAACGAGATGTTAGATCGGATTCGGAATCTTTCAATTTCAGATGGTTAGACCTCAATCTACGACCAGATTTGGGAGAAGCCTGGAGTGGAAGAAATGTTTAACCAACCCTCCGCCCACCTAGTCGCTACCGTCGAGGACTTAACCGAGGTGCTAGGATACACCTCCGAGGAAGAAGCTGACATGGATGAAGATGCTGGCTATATGTCAGACTCAACTTCACCACCTACCGCTACTAAAATCGGCACGTGGACCGCTACCTCCACCTATGACGTCTATATGGTGGACACCCCCAAAGACGGTGAAGGAAGATGGAAACCTCCCAAAAGCCGATGCAAGGGTCGTCATAAAAGCGGCGCCGTCAATAACAAGGCAAGCAATGGCCGGACCGTAAACAACGACACTGCACTACCAAAAAATACTTTTGTGATAATACGTGTTTGTCACACTAGGTCACTTTTTCTGTCATGCATGTACATCCGTGATGATTTGATGACAGAATCAAGATAGTCATATATGTGCTGTCATAGAAGTGTTCCATGACAATACTCAATTTATTGTCACGGAAGTGTTCACTTCTGTGATGATGAATGGCACGTCATGGAAGTGTTTTCATGAAGGGTAACCGACATGTGGCATCCACCATAACGGGTCGCCGTTAAGCTATTGGGTGCCGATTTTGGATCCGATACCAGTTAAGAAGGCCGACCAATGGCGATTTTGCATGTGTCAAATTCTCATGCGCCAACGGAACCACGTGTCGGCTCGGCGTTGTGACAGATGTCATCCGTCCACTGGACATGACGCGCCAATGAAACGTTGACACATGGGACGACCCAACAGTGGCACATTTAGGTTAAACGGGCCAGCCCAGCCAAAGGCCCACAAGATTTGGTTAGATATTAGTGGTCCGTCTCGTCCAAATTATGGCCCATATGCAGATCCGACACGTTAACAGTCAACTATATTTTTGGGCCCAATGAAGGCCTGGTTTATCTTTCAACCTATTAAAGGACCATTGAACATTTTGACCCAGTTCGGCTTTGTTAGTGGCCTTGGCGCAATTGGCCCGTTTTCGGCCTGGTTTCACTTTCGGCCGCTTGACGGCCCGCATTGCATTTGGGCCCATTTCTGGTCCAAAGTGACTTTCAGCCTCTTAATGCCTCATGGTCTTTGTGGATAAATTTCAACCCAACCTCACTATTGGTCTGTTAAGGGCCCATCATACAATTGGGCCCAATCATGGCCCGACTTTGCATCGAACCTGCTTATAGCCCATAATGCACTACAAGAAAACACTTCCGCGATGATACATGTTTGTCACAGTAGGTCACATTTTCTGTTATGCATGTAAATCCATGACGATTTTATGACAGAATCAAATAGTCATAAATGTGCTGCCTTAGAAGTGTTCCATGACAATACTCAAATTATCATCATGAAATTGTCCACTTCCATGATGATAAATGGTGCGTCATGGAAGTCTTTTCGTCAAGGGTAACCAACACGTGGCATACACCGTAATGGGTCGCCATTAAGTATCAGGTGCGGGTTTGGATCCGGTAACACGTTAACAACTAGGACAAATGGCGATTTTCCATGTGTAAAATTCTCATTAGCCAAAGGAACCACGTGTCAGCTCAGCGTTGAGACAGATGTCATCCATTCAACGAACAAGAGGCGCCTATGATATGTCGACATGTGGCACAACCCAATAGTGGCCCATTTAGATTAAATGTGACAGCCCAGCCAAAGGCCCACAAGATTTTGTCAAACACTAGTGGGTCGGCCCGTTAAAGGCATGCCCTGTTTTGGTCTAAATTACAACCCATGTCACATTCAGCCCGTTAACAGCCAACCATGTTTTGGTCCGATTATAGCCTATGTCATATCTGGCCCGTCAATAGTCCACTATTTTTTTGGGCCCATTGAAGCCGGCTTTGTATTTTGGCCTCTTAGGGGGGCATTGAACAGTTTGGCCCTGTTCGGTCTGATGTTTGTTTTGCCCACGACCCTTGGTGCAATTGGGCCATTTTTGGCCAGGTTTACCTTTCAGCCATTTAACTGCACGTGTTGTATGTGGATCCATTTCTGGTCTGAAGTGACTTTTGGCCTCTTAGTGGCCCGTAGACTTCGTGGACAAATTTCAGCCCAACCTGACTATCGACCTGTTAAAGGCCCGTGATATAGGTAGGCCTAATTATAGCCCTCTTTGCATCCGGCCTACTTACAACCCATAATGTGATTAGGCCAACCAAGGACCGAGATAAATTTAGCCTATTAACGACTCGTATGTAATTGGGCCAATCATGGGCCTACGTATATTTTGGCCTGCTATCGACCCGTGAACTGTTCAGCACAATTCAGGCCCAATCTACTTTTTAGCCTGTTAAAAGCCCATGGTATTTTCTGGCCCAACTAAGGACCGTGTTTTACTCGGCATGTTAAAGGGCCAAAACTACTTTACGTTTAGGCGTGCTAATGGCCCTAAATGATTATAGGCCCACGTTTCAGCCCATATATAGGGAGTTACAAGTGGGCCCATTAGTGTAGTGTAATTTCTTTTTATATACCGCTGACAGACAGGTAACATATTGGGTTGTTGAGCTCCGTTGATGCTTTCGGCCTAAATTACAACATACTAAATAAGCCTAGACTATACAATAAAGAAATTATGACATATTACATCCGCTGGGCATCAAAGTTCGCCACCTGTGATAATAAAGCGCAGCCAGACCGCAGATTACATATAATGGGTATCAAAAGGTCGCCACCGATGCAAATAAACGTGTCGACAAAATAATATACAAAACCGACACCACTTCAACACGGTTCAAGAAACGTTAGCCCTTCCCCAGTGGTGCACCGCAAGCAGCTGGACAAGCTGATGAGACCTCATTTGTCTGAACCATATATCCTCCAGCTCTAGCCATGTAGCAATAAAGCATGCACGGGTGTCCTCTGTGATCTTCGTTAGAGAGTGGACATCAAGTCGGACCTGACCTGAAACAAGTCTTTACGCTTGAAGTTGAGACTGAAGAAGTTGAACTGATTCAGGTAGCAACTTCACCAAGGTTGTGTCACAGCTGCTGGTGAGTAGCTTGAACTCACTTTCTTCATCAAGACATGACCTTGGGGTCATCTCACTCTCTTCTAGATGGTTTGCCTTCTTTGTTGAAATATAATTGATAGGTACCAGCAATGGGTTTGGCTCACTATCTTCCCTAAAGTTTTGCCTGGCATAAGAGATATCACTCCGAAAGAGAAACAAGGAGACAGATAACATGTTTCACGAATATATAAGCAACGATGGTTAGTGTGCTAACAATTCCATCCCAAGTTATATTGGCAAATTCAGAGATACAATTTAAAATAGCATTTTGATATCTTTATATTCAATGAGATTATTGGCCATCTTGGGTTGTTGGAAATTCCTTTAAAAGCGAGGAGATTTACATGGTCTAACATGCAAGACTATCCACTATTCGAACAGTTGGGCTTGGTTTTTACTTCTGCCAATTCGATCACATGGTATCCTATGTCCCAGGTGGAACTAGTGTCTAAGATAGCTTCTGATCATGTTCCTTTCTTGATTTCAATCAGTATTTCTATCCCCAAAGAAAATATTTTTTGTTTTGAAAATTATTGGGCGGAACAGCCTGGTTTTATGGACTACGTGCAATCTGCTTGGTCTCAACCTTCAAATAAAGGGCATATTCCTACCATTATTGTAGATAAGCTAAAAACTTTGAGATTTGCTCTAAAGAAATGGCAGAAGGGGCTTTCTCGCATAAAAAAGTTGGTTGAGAAGTGTAACATGGTGATTCTGTGGCTGAACAACCTTGAAGATCTTAGACCTCTCTCAAGACCTGAATTTAATTTCAGAAAGGTGGTTAAATTGCATCACGAACATCTATTGCATCTGCAGTATCTTTATTGAAGAAGACGTGTACCATTAGGTACATCAAAGTGGGAGAGGAAAATTCCAAAAAAATGAAGCTATGGCAACTGAGAGGCACAGAAGAATTCAGTTGCCAGTTTGGTCCTGCCAGATGGTTCCTCCGCTTCTGATCATGAGATCATGGCTGGGGAATTCCTTAATGCCTTTAAGAGCAAGATGGGTAAGTTAAAGAAATATCTTTTAATATGGACCTACATAATCTGTTGCCATAGATTGACGGATTAGATGTGCTCACTGGGCGTTTTGAGATCAAGGAGATTGAAGTAGTGATCAAGGAGATGCCCACTGATAAAGCTCTTGGCCCTGATGGTTTTAATGGGCTATCTTTGAAGAAGTTCTGTCGTATGATTTCCAAGGATTTTTTACTGTTGGAAATATTCCCTAGAGGCAATAATAAATTAGTTATTATTATATTTCCTTGTTCATGATAATCGTTTATTATCCATGCTATAATTGTATTGATAGGAAACTCAGATACATGTGTGGATACATAGACAACACCAAGTCCCTAGTAAGCCTCTAGATGACTAGCTCGTTGATCAATAGATGGTTACAGCTTCGACCATGGACATTGGATGTCATTGATAACGGGATCACATCATTAGGAGAATGATGTGATGGACAAGACCCAATCCTAAGCCTAGCACAAAGATCGTAGTTCAGTATGCTAAAGCTTTTCTAATGTCAAGTATCTTTTCCTTAGACCATGAGATTGTGCAACTCCGGATACCGTAGGAATGCTTTGGGTGTACCAAACGTCACAACGTAATCGGGTGACTATAAAGGTGCACTACAGGTATCTCCGAAAGTGTCTCATTGGGTGGCACGAAGTCGAGATGGGATTTGTCACTCCGTAAACGGAGAGGTATCTCTGGGCCCACTCGGTAGGACATCATCATAATGTGCACAATGTGACCAAGGGGTTGATCACGGATGATGTGTTACGGAATGAGTAAAGAGACTTGCCGTAACGAGATTGAACAAGGTATCGGGACACCGACGATCGAATCTCGGCAAGTATAAATACCGCTAGACAAAGGGAATTGTATACGGATTGATTGAGTCCTTGACATCGTGGTTCATCCGATGAGATCATCGTGGAACATGTGGGAGCCAACATGGGTATCCAGATCCCGCTGTTGGTTATTGACCGGAGAACGCCTCGGTCATGTCTACATGTCTCGAACCCGTAGGGTCTACACACTTAAGGTTCGATGACGCTAGGGTTATAAAGGAAGTTTGTATGTGGTTACCGAATGTTGTTCGAGTCCGGATGAGATCCCGGACGTCACGAGGAGTTCGGAATGGTCCGGAGGTAAAGATTTATATATGGAAAGTTGTTGTTCGGGTTCCTAAAAAGTTCGGGTTTTTCGGTATTGTACCGGAAGCTTCTGAAGGTTCCGGAGGATTCGGAGGGGTCCGGAGGTCCGGAAATTGTTCCACCACGTCCAATACAGTAGCATGGGCTGTAGGGGGCGCCCTAGCCTTAATGGGCCAGGGGCACCAGCCCCCAAGGCCCATGCGCATGGGAGGGGGAAACCCTAAGGGAGGGCCTCCACTTGACTTGGGAGGCACTCCTCCCCTCTTGGCCGCCCCAAGTCCCATCTAGGGCTGACCGCACCCCTTGGGGTGGAAACCCTAAAGGGGCGCAGCCCCATTTCCCTATATATACTTGAGGTTTTGGGCTGCCCAACACACATGAGAACTTCTCCTCTTGGTGCAGCCCCCTCTCCTCCTCCTCCTCTCCCTTGGTGCTTGGCGAAGCCTGCGGGATTGCCACGCCCTCCATCACCACCATGCCGTTGTATTGCTGCTGGATGGAGTCTTCCTCAACCTCTCCTCTCTCCTTGCTGGATCAAGGCATGGGGACGCCACCGGCTGTACGTGTGTTGAACGCGGAGGTGTCGTCCGTTCGCACTAGGATCATCGGTGATTTGAATCACGACGAGTACGACTCCATCAACCCCGTTCACTTGAACGCTTCCGCTTAGCGATCTACAAGGGTATGTAGATGCACTCTCCTTCCCTCGTTGCTGGTTTCTCCATAGATAGATCTTGGTGACACGAGGAAAATTTTGAATTTCTGCTCGCTCCCTAACAAGGGCATCATGAGCTAGGTCTATTGCGTAGATTCTTTGCACGAGTAGAACACAAAGTAGTTGTGGGCGTTGATGTTGTTCAATATGCTTACCGTTACTAGTCCAATCTTGTTTCGACGGTATTGTGGGATGAAGCGCCCGGACCGACCTTACACGCATTTCGTGAGACAGTTCCACCGATCGACATGCACTTGGTGCATAAGGTGGCTAGCGGTGCCGCCTCCCACTTTAGTCGGATCGGATGTGACGAAAAGGGTCCTTATGAAGGGTAAATAGCAATTGACATATCACGTTGTGGTTTTTATGTAGGTAAGAAACGTTTTGCTAGAAACCCATAGCAGCCACGTAAAACATGCAAACAACAATTAGAGGACGTCTAACTTGTTTTTGCAGGGTATGCTATGTGATGTGATATGGCCAAGAAGAATGTGATAAATGATATGTGATGTATGAGATTGATCATGTTCTTGTAATAGGAATCACGACTTGCATGTCGATGAGTATGACAGCCGGCAGGAGCCATAGGAGTTGTCGTTATTTATTGTATGACCTGCGTGTCATTGAACAACGCCATGTAATTACTTTAATTTATTGCTAACCGGTAGCCATAGTAGTAGAAGTAATATAGTTGGCGATACAACTTCATGGAGACACGATGATGGAGATCATGATGATGGAGATCATGGTGTCATGCCGGTGACGATGATGATCATGGAGCCCCGAAGATGGAGATCAATGGAGCTATATGATATTGGCCATATCATGTCACTACTATATAACTGCATGTGATGTTTATTATGTTTATGCATCTTGTTTACTTAGAACGACGGTAGTAAATAAGATGATCCCTTACAACAATTTCAAGAAGTGTTCTCCCTAACTGCACCGCTGCTAAAGTTCGTCGCTTCTAAGCACCACGTGATGATCGGGTGTGATGGATTCTTACGCTCACATACAACGGTGTAAGACAGATTTACACACGCCAAAACACTTAGGGTTAACTTGACGAGCCTAGCATGTACGCACATGGCCTCGGAACACGAGACCGAAAGGTCGAGCATGAGTCGATAGTAGATACGATCAACATGAAGATGTTCATCGATGATGACTAGTCCGTCTCACGTGATGATCGGACACGGCCTAGTTGACTCGGATCATGTAATCACTTAGATGACCGAGGGATGTCTATCGAGTGGGAGTTCATAAGATGAACTTAATTATCTTGAACATAGTCAAAAGACCTTTTGCAAATTATGTCGAAGCTCGCGCTTTAGTTCCACTGCTTAGATATGTTCCTAGAGAAAATATAGTTGAAAGTTGAAAGTAGCGATTATGCGGACAGAGAAAGCTTATGTCCTTAATGCACCGCCAGTGTGCTGAACCCCAAACGCCGCTTGTGGATGTTGCGAACATCGGACATACACGCTTTGATAACTACGTGATAGTTCGCTTAAACGGTTTAGAGTTGAGGCACGAAGGGCGTTTTGAAACGTCATGAACATATGAGATGTTTCGAGGGCTGAAATTGGGATTTCAGGCTCGTGCCCACGTCATGAGGTATGAGACCTCCGACGATTCTCTTAGCCTACAAACTAAGGGAGAAAAGCTCAATCGTTGAGCTTGTGCTCAGATTGTCTGAGTACAACAATCACTTGAATCAAGTGGGAGTTGATCTTCCAGATGAGATAGTGATGTTTCTCCAAAGTCATTGCCACCAAGCTGCTAGAGCTTCGTGATGAACTATAACATATCAAGGATAGAGATGATGATCCTTGAGGTATTCGCGTTGTTTAACATCGCGAAAGTAAAAATCAAGAAGGAGCATCAATTGTTGATAGTTGGTGAAACCACTAGTTTCAAGAAGGGCAAGGGCAAGAAGGGACACTTCATGAAACGGCAAATCAGTTGTGCCCAAAGAAGAAACCCAAGGTTGAACCCAAACCCGAGACTAAGTGCTTCGCAATAAGGGGAACAACCATCGGAGCAGAATTACCCTAGATACTTGGTAGATGAGAAGGCTGGCAAGGTCGATAGAAGTATATTGGATATACATTATGTTAATGTGTACTTTACTAGTATTCCTAGTAGCACCAGGGTATTAAGATACCGGTTCGGTTGCTAAGTGTTAGTAACTCGAAATAAAAGAGCTACGGAATAAACGGAGACTAGCTAAAGGTGAGTGACGATATGTGTTGAAGTGTTTCCAAGTTTGATTTGATCAAACATCGCAGGCTCCCTCTACCATCAAGATTAGTATTAAACCTGAATAATTGTCATTTGGTGATTGCGTTGAGCATAGACATGATTGGATTATGTCTATCGCAATACTGTTATTCATTTAAGGAGAATAATGGTTACTCTATTTATTTGAATAATACCTTCAATGGTCTTGCACCTAAAGGAATGGTTTATTGAATCTCGATCGTAGTGATACACATTTTCATGCCAAAAGATATAAGATAGTAATGATAGTACCACCTGCTTGTGGCAATCGCCATTTGAGTCATATTGGTATAGAACGCATGAAGAAGCTCCATGTTGATGGATCTTTGGACTCACTCGCTTTTGAAAAGTTTGAGACATGCGAACCATGTCTATTGGTGTATATGCATGAAGAAACTCCATGCAAATGGACCGCTTGGACTCACTTGATTTTGAATCACTTGAGACATGCAAATCATACCACGTGGGCAAGATGACCGAAAGCCTCGTTTTCAAAGAAATGGAACAAGAAAGCAACTTGTTGGAAGTAATACATTTTGATGTGTGCAGTCCAATGAATGCCGAGGCACGCAAAGGGATATCGTTATGTTCTTACTTCACGATGATTTGAGTAGATACTTGAGTATATTTACTTGATGAAACACAAGTCTGAATTATTGAATGGTTCAAGTAATTTCAGAGTGAAGTTAAAGATCATCGTGACAAGAGGATAAAATGTCTATGATATGATCATAGAGATGAGTATCTGAGTTACGAGCTTTGGCACGCTATTAAGACATAGTGGAAATTGTTTCACAATTAATACCGCCTGGAACACCATAGTGTGATGGTGTGTCCGAACATCATAGTTGCACTCTATTGGATATGGTGCGTACCATGATATCTCTTATGGAATTACCACTATCGTTCATGGGTTAGGCATTAGAGACAACCGCACTCACTTTAATGGGGCACCATGTAATTCCGTTGAGATGATACCGTTTGGAGAAACCTAAGTTGTCGTTTCTTAAAAGTTTGGGGCTGCGACGCTTATGTGGAAAAGTTTCAGGTTGATAAGCTCGAACCCAAAGCGGACAAAATGCATCTTCATAGGACACCCAAAAACAGTTGGGTATACCTCCTAATTCAGATCCGGAAGCAATAGGGATTGTTTCTTGAATCGGGTCCTTTCTCGAGGAAAAGTTTGTCTCGGAAAGTTGAGTGGGAGGATGGTGGAGACTTGATATGGTTATTGAACCGTCACTACAACTAGTGTGTAGCAGGGCACAGGAAGTTGTTCCTGTGGCACCTACACCAATTGAAGTAGAAGCTTATGATAGTGATCATGAAGTTTCGGATCAAGTCACTACCATACCTCGTAGGGTGACAAGGATGCGTACTACTTCAGAGTGGTATGCAATCCTGTCTTGAAGGTCATGTTGCTAGACAACGATGAACCTACGAGCTATGGAGAAGCGATGGTGGGCCCAAATTCTGACAAATGGTTAGAAGCCATGAAATCCGAGATAGGATCCATGTCTCAGAACAAAGCATGGACTTTGGTGGACTTGCCCGATGATCGGCAAGCCATTGAGATGAATGGATTTTTAAGAAGAAGACGGACGTGGACGGTAATGTCACCGTCTATGAACCTCGACTTGTGGCAAAGAGTTTTTCACAAGTTGACTACGATGAGATTTTCTCATCCGTAGCGATGCTTATGTCCGTCGGAATCATGTTAGCATTAGCTGCATTTATGAAATCTAGCAGATGGATGTCAAAACGAGTTTCCTTACCAGTTTCGTAAGGAAAGGTTGTATGAGATACAATCGAAAGGTTTTGTCGATCCTAAGGATGCTGAAAGGTATGCTAGCTCCAAAGATCCTTCCATGGACCGGAGTAAGCATCTCGAGTTGGAATATACTCTTTGATAAGATGATCAAAGATTTTGGGTTTATACAAAGTTTATGAGAAACTTGTATTTCCAAAGAAGTGAGTAGGAGCACTATAGAATTTCTGATGAGTATATGTTGTTGACATATTGATGATTAGAAATGATGTAGAATTTCTGGAAAGCATATAGGGTTATTTGAAAGATGATTTTCAATAGAAAACCTGGATTAGGCTACTTGAACAATAAGCATCAAGATCTATAAGATAGATCAAAATGTTTAATAATACTTTCAAATGAGCATGTACCTTGACATGATCTTGAAGGTGTTCAAGATGGATCACCAAAGAAGGAGTTCTTAGCTGAATTGTAAGGTATGAAGTTAAGACTTAAAGCTCGACCACGGCGTAACAGAGAGAAAGGACGAAGGTCGCCCCTATGCCTTAGACGTAGGCTCTACAAGATGCTATGCCGTGTACCGCACCGAAGTGTGCCTTGCCATGAGTCACTCAAGGGTACAACAATGATCCAGAATGGATCATTGGATAGCGGTCAAAATTGTCCTTGGAGTAAATAAGGACATGTTTCTCGATTATGGAGGTGATAAAGAGTTCGATGTAAAGGGTTACGTCGATGCAAGCTTTAACACCTATCCGAGTGACTTTGAGTAGCAAACCGGATACGATAGTGGAGCAACCATTTGGAATAGCTTCAAGTGGAGCGTGGAAGCAACATTTACAATATGACATAGAGAATTATGAAGTACATACGGATCTGAATGTTACTGCACCGCTGACTAAAACCTCTCTCACAAGCAAAACATGATCAAACCTCGTAACTCATTGAGTCTTAATCACATGATGATGTGAACTAGTTTACGACACTAGTAAACTCTTTGGATGTTGGTCACATGGCGATGTGACCTATCAGCATTAATCACATGACGATGTGAACTAGATTATTGACTCTAGTGCAAGTGGGAGACTGTTGGAAATATGCCCTAGAGGCAATAATAAATTAGTTATTATTATATTTCCTTGTTCCTGATAATCGTTTATTATCCATGCTATAATTGCATTGATAGGAAACTCAGATACATGTGTGGATACATAGACAACACCAAGTCCCTAGTAAGCCTCTAGATTACTAGCTCGTTGATCAATAGATGGTTACAGTTTCCTGACCATGGACATTGGATGCCATTGATAACGGGATCACATCATTAGGAGAATGATGTGATGGACAAGACCCAATCCTAAGCCTAGCACAAAGATCGTAGTTCGTATGCTAAAGCTTTTCTAATGTCAAGTATCTTTTCCTTAGACCATGAGATTGTGCAACTCCGGATATCGTAGGAATGCTTTGGGTGTACCAAACGTCACAACGAATCGGGTGACTATAAAGGTGCACTACGGTATCTCCGAAAGTGTCATTGGGTTGGCACGAGTCGAGATCGATTTGTCACTCCGTAAACGGAGAGGTATCTCTGGGCCCACTCGGTAGGACATCATCATAATGTGCACAATGTGACCAAGGGGTTGATCACGGGATGATGTGTTACGGAACGAGTAAAGAGACTTGCCGGTAACGAGATTGAACAAGGTATCGGGATACCGACGATCGAATCTCGGGCAAGTATAAATACCGCTAGACAAAGGGAATTGTATACGGGATTGATTGAATCCTTGACATCGTGGTTCATCCGATGAGACCATCGTGGAACATGTGGGAGCCAACATGGGTATCCAGATCCCGCTGTTGGTTATTGACCGGAGAACGTCTCGGTCATGTCTACATGTCTCCCGAACCCGTAGGGTCTACACACTTAAGGTTCGATGACGCTAGGGTTATAAAGGAAGTTTGTATGTGGTTACCGAATGTTGTTCGGAGTCCCGGATGAGATCCCGGACGTCCCGAGGAGTTCCGGAATGGTCCGGAGGTAAAGATTTATATATGGAAAGTTGTTGTTCGGGTTCCGGAAAAAGTTCGGGTTTTTTCGGTATTGTACCGAAGCTTCTGAAGGTTCCGGAGGATTCGGAGGGGTCCGGAGGTCCGGAAATTGTTCCACCACGTCCAATACAGTAGCATGGGCTGTAGGGGCGCCCTAGCCTTAATGGGCCAGGGGCACCAGCCCCCAAGGCCCATGCGCATGGGAGGGGGAAACCCTAAGGGGAGGGCCTCCACTTGACTTGGGAGGCACTCCTCCCCTCTGGCCGCCCCAAGTCCCATCTAGGGCTGGCCGCACCCCTTGGGGTGGAAACCCTAAAGGGGCGCAGCCCCTTTCCCCTATATATACTTGAGGTTTTGGGCTGCCCAACACACATGAGAACTTCTCCTCTTGGTGCAGCCCTGCCTCCTCCTCCTCCTCTCCCTTGGTGCTTGGCGAAGCCTGCTGGGATTGCCACGCCCTCCATCACCACCATGCTGTTGTATTGCTGCTGGATGGAGTCTTCCTCAACCTCTCCTCTCTCCTTGCTGGATCAAGGCATGGGAGACGCCACCGGCTGTACGTGTGTTGAACGCGGAGGTGTTGTCCGTTCGGCACTAGGATCATCGGTGATTTGAATCACGACGAGTACGACTCCATCAACCCCGTTCACTTGAACGCTTCCGCTTAGCGATCTACAAGGGTATGTAGATGCACTCTCCTTCCCCTCGTTGCTGGTTTCTCCATAGATAGATCTTGGTGACACGTAGGAAAATTTTGAATTTCTGCTACGTTCCCCAACGTTTACATTGGTGCAAGAATTCCATTCTGGAACAGCCAGACTAGAAAATCTAAATGATGCTTACATCACTTTATTCCCAAGGAAACACTCACCTGAGTCGGTGGGGGATTATAGGCCTATCTCTCTAACCAGTGTGGGACTTCAATTTCTAACCAAAATGGATGCAAACAGATTCCAGGATGAGATCTTAAAATGTATTCATAAGAATCATTATGGTTTTATAAAATCTAGAACCATACATGATTGTTTGGCTTGGAATTTTGAATACATTCATCAATGCAATCAATCAAAAAGGCCAATACTGCTGCTTAAAAAGTATTTTGAAAAGGCTTTTTACTCCATACAAGATGAGGCAATAATTGGAATAATGGAGGCCAAAGGTTTTAGTACAAGATGGATTTCTTCTGTGAAGGAGTTTCTGTCTTCTAGAACTTCCTCCATATTAGTGAATGGGGTACCAGGAAGGCATTTCAAGAGTAAGAGTGGAGTTAAACAGGGTGATCCATTAACACCATTGCTCTTTGTTCTGGTTGCAGATTTGTTTGTGATAAATGATAAACATGCTTCACCTAGGTACACCAAGTCTGCTGTTGGGGAACGTAGTAATTTCAAAAAAATTCCTACGCACACACAGGATCATGGTGATGCATAGCAACGAGAGTGTTATCCACGTACCCTCGTAGACCGAAAGCGGAAGCATTAGCACAACGCGGTTGATGTAGTTGTACGTCTTCACGATCCGACCGATCAAGTACTGAACGCACAGCACCTCCGAGTTCAGCACACGTTCAGCTCGATGACGTCCCTAGAACTCTGATCCAGCCGAGCTTTGAGGGAGAGTTCCACAAGACGACGGCGTGGTGGACGATGATGATGTTCTATCGACGCAGGCTTCGCCTAAGCACCGCTACGATATTATCGAGGTGGATTATGGTGGAGGGGGGCACCGCACATGGCTAAGAGATCAATAGATCAATTGTTGTGTCTATGGGGTGCCCCCCTCCTCCGTGATATAAAGGGGGAGGAGGAGAGGGCCGGCCAAGGGGTGCGCCCTAGGAGGGGAAACCTACTCCAAGTAGGTTTGCCCTCCCTTTCCTAGTCCAAGAAGGAGGGGAAGGAAGGAGGGAGAGGGAAAGGCAGGGGGCGCCGCCTCTTCCTTGTCCTATTCGACTCAAGGGAGGCGCGCCTCTTGCCTGGGCGGCCCTCTCTCTCTCCACTATGGCCCAACAAGGCCCATTAGTTCCCGGGGCGGGGGGGGGGGTTCCGTAACCCCTGTATTTCGATAAATGTTCGAAACCTTCCGGAACCTTTCCGGTGTCCAAACATAGTCATCCAATATATCAATCTTTACGTCTCGACCATTTCGAGACTCCTCGTCATGTCCGTGATGACATCCGTGACTCCGAACAACCTTCGTTACACCAAAACACATAAACTCATAATATAACCGTCATCGAAACTTTAAGCGTGCGGACCCTACGGGTTCGAGAACTATGTAGACATGACCGAGACACGCCTCCGTCAATAACCAATAGCGGAACTTGATGCTCATATTGGCTCCTACATATTCTACGAAGATTTTATCGGTCGACCGCATAACAACATACGCAGCCCTTTGTCATCGGTATGTTACTTGCCCAAGATTCGATCGTCGGTATCTCAATACCTAGTTCAATCTCGCTACCGCAAGTCTCTTTACTCGCTCAGAATACATCATCCCGCAACTAACTCATTAGTTGCAATGCTTGCAAGGCTTATAGTGATGTGCATTACCGACTGGGCCCAGAGATACCTCTCCGACAATCAGAGTGACAAATCCTAATCTCGAAATATGCCAACCCAACAAGTACCTTCGGAGACACCTTTAGAGCAACTTTATAATCACCCAGTTACGTTGTGACGTTTGGTAGCACACAAAGTGTTCCTCCGGTAAACAGGAGTTGCATAATCTCATAGTCATAGGAACATGTATAAGTCATGAAGAAAGCAATAGCAACATACTAAACGATCAAGTGCTAAGCTAACGGAATGGGTCAAGTCAATCACATCATTATCCTAATGATGTGATCCCGTTAATCAAATGACAACTCATGTCAATGGCTAGGAAACATAACCATCTTTGATGAACGAGCTAGTCAAGTAGAGGCATACTAGTGACACTCTGTTGGTCTATGTATTCACACAAGTATTATGTTTCTGATTAATACAATTCTAGCATGAATAATAAACATTTATCATGATATAAGGAAATAAATAATAACTTTATTATTGCCTCTAGGGCATATTTCCTTCAGTCTCCCACTTGCAATAGAGTCAATAATCTAGTTCACATCGCCATGTGATTTAAAATCAATAGTTCACATCTTTATGTGGTTAACACCCATAGTTCACATCGATATGTGACCAACACCCAAAGGGTTTACTAGAGTCAGTAATCTAGTTCACATCGCTATGTGATTAACACCCAAAGAGTACTAAGGTATGATCGTGTTTTTCTTGTGAGATAATTTTAGTCAACGGGTCTGTCACATTCAGATCCGTAAGTATTTTTGCAAATTTCTATGTCTACAATGCTTTGCACGGAGCTACTCTAGCTAATAGCTCCCACTTTCAATATGTATCCAGACTGAGACTTAGAGTCATCTGGATCAGTGTCAAAACTTGCATCGACGTAACCCTTTACGACGAACCTTTTGTCACTTCCATAATCGAGAAACATATCCTTATTCTACTAAGGATAATTTTGACCGTTGTCCAGTGATCTACTCCTAGATCACTATTGTACTCCCTTGCCAAAATCAGTGTAGGGTATACAATATATCTGGTGCACAGTATGTCATACTTTATAGAACCTATGGCTGAGGCATAGGGAATGACTTTCATTCTCTTTCTATCTTCTGCCGTGGTCGGGCTTTGAGTCTTACTCAATTTCACGCCTTGCAACAGGCAAGAACTCTTTATTTGACTGTTCCATTTTGAACTACTTCAAAATCTTGTCAAGGTATGTACTCATTGAAAAAAAAACTTATCAAGCGTCTTGATCTATCTCTATAGATCTTGATGCTTAATATGTAAGCAGCTTCACCGAGGTCTTTCTTTGAAAAACTCCTTTATGCTTTGCAGAATAATTCTACATTATTTCCGATCAACAATATGTCATTCACATATACTTATCAGAAATGTTGTAGTGCTCCCACTCACTTTCTTGTAAATACAGGCTTCACCGCAAGTCTGTACAAAACTATAGGCTTTGATCAACTTATCAAAGCGTATATTCCAACTCCGAGATGCTTGCACCGGTCCATAGATGGATCGCTGGCGCTTGCATATTTTGTTAGCACCTTTAAGATTGACAAAACCTGCTGGTTGCATCATATACAACTCTTCTTTAATAAATCCATTAAGGAATGCCGTTTTGTTTATCCATTTGCCAGATTTCATAAAATGCGGTCATTACTAACATGATTCAGACAGACTTAAGCATAAATACGAGTGAGAAACACTCATCGTAGTCAACACCTTGAACTTGTCGAAAACCTTTTGCGACAATTCTAGCTTTGTAGATAGTAACACTACTATCAGCGTCCGTCTTCCTCTTGAAGATCCATTTAATCTCAATGGCTCGCCGATTATTGGGCAAGTCAATCAAAGTCCATACTTTGTTCTCATACATGGATCCCATCTCAGATTTCATGGCCTCAAGCCATGTTGCGGAATCTGGGCTCATCATCGCTTCCTCATAGTTCGTAGGTTCGTCATGGTCAAGTAACATGATCTCCAGGACAGGATTACCGAACCACTCTGGTGCAGATCTTACTCTGGTTGACCTACGAGATTCGGTAGTAATTTGATCTGAAGTTTCATGATCATCATCATTAGCTTCCTCACTAATTGGGGTAAGTGTCACAGGAACCGATTTCTGTGATGAACTACTTTCCAATAAGGGAGCAGGTACAGTTACCTCATCAAGTTCTACTTTCCTCCCACTCACTTCTTTCGAGAGAAACTCCTTCTCTATAAAGGATCCATTCTCAGCAACGAATATCTTCCCTTCGGATAGGTGATAGAAGATGTACCCAACAATTTCTTTTGGGTATCCTGTGAAGACACATTTCTCCGATTTGGGTTTGAGCTTATCAGGATGAAACTTTTCCACATAAGCATCGCAACCCCAAATTTTAAGAAATGACAACTTTGGTTTCTTGCCAAACCATAGTTCATATGGTGTCATCTCAACGGATTTAGATGGTGCCATATTTAACGTGAATGCAACTGTATCTAATGCATAACCCCAAAACAATAGTGGTAAATCGGCAAGACACATCATAGATTGCACCATATCTAATAAAGTACGGTTACGATGTTCGGACACACCATTATGCTGTGGTGTTCCAGATGGCATGAGTTTGTGAAACTATTTCACATTGTTTTAACTGAAGGCCAAACTTGTAACTCAAATATTCGTCTCCGCGATCAGATCGTAGGAACTTTATTTTCTTGTTACGATGATTTTTCACTTCACTCTGAAATTATATGAACTTTTCAAATGTTTTAGACTTATGTTTCATCAAGTAGATATACCCATATCTGCTCAAATCATCTGTGAAGTTTAGAAAATAACGATACCCGCTGCGAGCCTCAACACTCATCGGATCGCATACATCAGTATGTATTATTTCCAATAAGTCAGTTGCTCGATCCATTGTTCTGGAGAACGGAGTCTTAGTCATCTTGCCCATAAGGCATGGTTCGCAAGCATCAAGTGATTCATAATCAAGTGATTCCAAAATCCAATCAGCATGGAGTTTCTTCATGCGCTTTACACCAATATGACCTAAATGGCAGTGCCACAAACAAGTTGCACTATCATTTTAACTTTGCATCTTTTGGCTTCAATATTATGAATATGTGTATCACTACGATCGAGATCCAACAAACCATTTTCATTGGGTGTATGACCATAGAAGGTTTTATTCATGTAAACAGAACAACAATTATTCTCTAACTTAAATGAATAACGTATTGCAATAAACATGATCAAATCATATTCATGCTCAACGCAAACACCAAATAACACTTATTTAGGTTCAACACTAATCCCGAAAGTATAGGGAGTGTGCGATGATGATCATATCAATCTTGGAACTACTTCCAACATACATCTTCACTTCACCCTTAACTAGTCTCTGTTCATTCTGCAATTCCCGTTTCGAGTTACTACTCTTAGCAACTGAACCAGTATCAAATACCGAGGGGTTGCTATAAACACTAGTAAAGTACACATCAATAACATGTATATCAAATATAGCTTTTTTCACTTTGCCATTCTTCTTATCCGCCAAATACTTGGAGTAGTTCCGCTTCCAGTGACCAGTCCCTTTGCAGTAGAAACACTTAGTCTCAGGCTTAGGTACAGACTTGGGCTTGTTCACTTGAGTAGCAACTTTCTTGCCATTCTTCTTAAAGTTCCCCTTCTTCCCTTTGCCCTTTTCTTGAAACTAGTGGTCTTGTCAACCATCAACACTTGATGTTTTTCTTGATTTCTACCTTCGTCGATTTCAGCATCACGAAGAGCTTGGGAATCATTTCCGTTTATCCCTTGCATATTATAGTTCATCACGAAGTTCTAGTAACTTGGTGATAGTGACTAGAGAACTCTGTCAATCACTGTC
The DNA here is from genome assembly GCA_021605205.1 of Aegilops longissima. NCBI lineage: Eukaryota > Viridiplantae > Streptophyta > Magnoliopsida > Poales > Poaceae > Aegilops > Aegilops longissima. Next base: position 506,512,386 of record CM038680.1, on the reverse strand, counting down.
TTATCTGGAAGATTAACTCCCACTTGATTCAAGTGATTGTAGTACTCAGACATTCTGAGCACATGCTCACTAGCTAAGCAATTCTCCTCCATCTTGTAGGCAAAGTACTGTCAGAGGTCTCATACCTCTCGACACGGGCATGAGTATGAAATACCAATTTCAACTCTTGGAACATTTTATATGCTCCGTGGCGTTCAAAACATTTTTGAAGTCCTAGTTCTAAGCCGTAAAGCATGGTGCACTAAACTATCAAGTAGTTATCATACCGAGCTTTGTCAAACGTTCATAACGTCTGCATCTGCTCCTGCAATAGGTCTGTCACCTACCGGTGCATCAAGGACATAATTCTTCTGTGCAGCAATGAGGATAATCCTCAACGGATCCAATCCGCATCATTGCTACTAACATCTTTTAACTTAGTTTTCTCTAGGAACATATCAAAAATAAAACAGGGGAGCTAAATGCGAGCTATTTATCTACAACATAGATATGCTAATACTACCAGGACTAAGTTCATGATAAATTGAAGTTCAATTAATCATATTACTTAAAGAACTCCCACTTAGATAGACATCCCTCTAATCCTCTAAGTGATCACGTGATCCAAATCAACTAAACCATGTCCGATCATCACGTGAGATGGAGTAGTTTCAATGGTGAACATCACTATGTTGATCATATCTATTATATGATTCATGCTCGACCTTTTGGTCTCAGTGTTCCGAGGCCATATCTGTTATATGCTAGGCTCGTCAAGTTTAACCTGAGTATCCCGCGTGTGCAACTGTTTTGCACCCGTTTATTTGAACGTAGAGCCTATCACACCCGATCATCACGTGGTGTCTCGGCACGAAGAACTTTCGCAACGGTGCATACTCACGGAGAACACTTATACCTTGATAATTTAGTGAGAGATCATCTTATAATGCTACCGTCAATCAAAGCAAGATAAGATGCATAAAAGATAAACATCACATGCAATCAATATAAGTGATATGATATGGCCATCATCATCTTGTGCTTGTGGTCTCCATCTCCGAAGCACCGTCATGATCACCATCGTCACCGGCGCGACACATTGATCTTCATCATAGCATCGTTGTCGTCTCGCCAACTTATGCTTCTACGACTGTCGCTACCGCTTAGTGATAAAGTAAAGCATTATAGGGCGTTTGCATTGCGTACAATAAATTGACAACCATATGGCTCCTGCCAGTTGCCGATAACTCGGTTACAAAACATGATCATCTCATACAATAAAATATAGCATCATGACTTGACCATATCACATCACAACATGCCCTGCAAAAACAAGTTAGATGTCCTCTACTTTGTTGTTGCAAGTTTTACGTGGCTGCTACGGGCTGAGCAAGAACCGTTCTTACCTACGCATAAAAAACACAACGATAGTTTGTCAAGTTAGTGCTGTTTTAACTTTCTCAAGGACCGGGCGTAGCCACACTCGGTTCAACTAAAGTTGGAGAAACTGACACCCGCCAGCCACCTATGTGCAAAGCACGTCGGTAGAACCAGTCTCGCGCAAGCGTACGCGTAATGTCGGTCCGGGCCGCTTCATCCAACAATACCGCCGAACCAAAGTATGACATGCTGGTAAGAAGTATGACTTGTATCGCCCACAACTCATTTGTGTTCTACTCGTGCATATGACATCTACGCATAAAACCTGGCTCGGATGCAACTATTGCGGAACGTAGTAATTTCAAAAAAAAAAATTCTACGCACACAAAGGATCATGGCGATGCATAGCAACGAGAGGGGATAGTGTTGTCCACGTACCCTCGTAGACCGAAAGCGGAAACGTTAGCACAACACGGTTGATGTAGTTGTACGTCTTCACGATCTGACCGATCAAGTACCGAGCGTAGGGCTGGGCATTTGGTTTATATGGTTAATACGGTTCGGTTTATTCGGTGTTATTTAATTTCGGTTTTGAAAAAAATGGAAACCGAATTAATCACACAATATTTAGAAACCAAACCATATTAACCAAAATATATCAGTTCGGTTTATTCGGGTAACCGAAAAACCAAAATACATGCACTCATCCGTATATATCACAAGAGCTAGCAACCTTAACATCAGTCAGTGCTTTATTCGGTCAAGCAAACTAGTGAGCATAATTAAGTGTAAAATCACATGGGCCGTTACATGTATTATGTACGGAAGAATATGTGCGATGCGTGTAAACTAAGCAACTCATGCACTAATGGATACACTAATTGCTAGTTACTTCCATAACCAAGCGCCGGGCATGCATACATACTCCTACGAGATGTTGCATGGATAGAAATCTTAATAAGTAATTGCTAGAAGAATACGGCCATTGACTATGTTGCATGCAAACAATAGTAAAATAATCTAAACAGGTTCAATTAGCCATGTTAGCAACTTGGCATGGCGTTACGTAGGAGTACTAGTTAGATTGTGAGATTGGAAACTCATCTAGCGGCTGGCCGGATGTCTGCCACAACCAACAAGTATTTCTCAGAGGACGCGCCCCCGCTGCACTTTCGAAAACAAGGGGTCACATGGGGTATCGTACATATCGGTTTTTCGGTGTATTCGATTTTTGGCATTGAAAACCGAACAAAAACCAAACACCGAACAACCTTAAAATTCCCACCGAACCAAAAATCAAACCACCGAATTAATAGATAAATCGTTTAATATGGTTCTGTTCGGTTCGGTTTTTCGGTTTTCGGTTCAACAGTGTTCACCCCTAACCGAGCGCACGGCACCTCCGAGTTCAGCACATGTTCAGCTCGATGACGTCCCTCGAACTCCGATCCGGCCGAGCCTTGAGGGAGAGTTCCGTCAGCACGACGGCGTGGTGACGATGATGATGTTCTACCGACGCAGGGCTTCGCCTAAGCACCGCTATGATATTATCGAGGTGGATTATGGTGGAGGGGGGCACCGCACATGGCTAAGAGATCAATAGATCAATTGTTTTGTCTATGGGGTGCCCCTCCTCCGTATATAAAGGGGGGGAGGAGGAGAGGGCCGCCAAGGGGTGGCACGCCTAGGAGGGGGAAACCTACTCCAAGTAGGTTTGCCCTCCCTTCCTAGTCCAAGAAGGAGGGGAAGGAAGGAGTGGGAGCGGGAAAGGCAAGGGGCGCCCCTTCCTTGTCCTATTCGGACTCAAGGGAGGGCACGCCTCTGCGCTGGCCGCCCTCTCTCTCCACTAGGGCCCAACAAGGCCCATTAGTTCCGCTGGGGGTTCCGTTAACCCCCTGCATTCGATAAACGTCCGAAACCTTCCGGAACCTTTCGGGTGTCCAAACATAGTCGTCCAATATATCTATCTTTACGTCTCGACCATTTCGAGACTCCTCGTCATGTCCGTGATCACATCCGTGACTCCGAACAACCTTCGGTACATCAAAACACATAAACTCATAATATAACCGTCATCGAAACTTTAAGCGTGCGGAACCTACGGGTTCGAGAACTATGTAGACATGACCGAGACATGTCTCCGGTCAATAACCAATAGCGAAACCTGGATGCTCATATTGGCTCCCACATATTCTACGAAGATCTTTATCAGTCAGACCGCATAACAACAACATTGTTCCCTTTTTCATCGGTATGTTACTTGCCCAAGATTCGATCGTCGGTATCTTAATACCTAGTTCAATCTCGTTACCGGCAAGTCTCTTTACTCGTTCTATAATACATCATTCCGCAACTAACTCATTAGTTGCAATGCTTGCAAGGCTTATCGTGATGTGCATTACCGAGTGGGCCCAGAGATACCTCTCCGACAATCGGAGTGACAAATCCTAATCTCGAAATACGCCAACCCAACAAGTTTCTTCGGAGACACCTGTAGAGCACCTTTATGATCACCCAACTACGTTGTGACATTTGGTAGAACACAAAGTGTTCCTCCGGTAAACGGGAGTTGCCTATTCTCATAGTCATAGGAACATGTATAAGTCATGAAGAAAGCAATAGCAACATACTAAACGGTCAAGTGCTAAGCTAAAGGAATGGGTCAAGTCAATCACATCATTCTCCTAATGATGTGATACCGTTAATAAAATGACAACTCATGTCAATGTCTAGGAAACATAACCATCTTTGATCAACGAGCTAGTCAAGTAGAGGCATACTAGTGACACTCTGTTTGTCTATGTATTCACACAAGTATTATGTTTCCGGTTAATACAATTCTAGCTTGAATAATAAACATTTATCATGATATAAGGAAATAAATAATAACTTCATTATTGCCTCTAGGGCATATTTCCTTCATCTGCCAATTCCTAGCAATGATCCAGGCTTCCTAATAATACAATATGCATATGACACACTGTTTTCTTGCCTGCTGACAGATCCCAGTTATTTGCTCTAAAGAAAACTTTGTGTTCTTTTTTTAAAGCAACTGGTTTGGAAATTAACTTCCACAAATCCTCAATGATCACAATAAATTTGAATGAGGTGAAAGCTTCTGCACTAGCTGCAGAGTTTGGTTGTCAGACTGCTGTGATGCCCTTCATATATTTGGAACTGCCTGTGGGAACTACAAGACCTAAAATTGTAGATATGATGCCTCTTATGGATTGCGTGGAGAGGAGAACTACTTATAGCTCTTGGTTTTTGCCTGAAGGAAGCAAACTTTGATTGGTCAATTCTGTAATCTCCTCCTTGCCAATTTATTTTCTCTACAGTTTGTCCATTCCCCCTGGCATTATCAAGCAAGTGGAAAGAATCGAAAGACAGTGTCTTTGGAGAAATTATGGCCAGGAAAAGGGTCACTCTTTGGCAGCTTGGCCCTTGGTTTGTAGGCCCAAGAATAGGGGAGGTCTGGGAATTTTAAACTTGGGTCTACAGAATAAATCTCTTCTCATGAAGCATCTCAACAAGTTTTACAACAAGGCCGATGTTCCCTGAGTTCATTTAATATGTAATACCTACTACTTTGGTAGAATTCCACACGACACCACTTTATGTGGTTCTTTCTGGTGGAGAGTTGTCTCGAAGCTCATGGATAAATTTAGGTCAGTCACCAAGGTTAAGGTGAATTCTGGGTATACTGTCCTATTCTAGTCTGACCATTGGGAGATTGATAATGACTGCACCCTCTACAGGCAAGATTTCCTAGGTTACACTCTTTTTGTTCAGATAAAGACATTTTTGTTAAGGACGTTATGTGTGAAAATATTTATGAGTTGTTCACTCTTCCTCTACCGGAGATGGCCTTTCTAGAGCTTAACCACCTATCTGATATGATGGTAAAGTTGCAGTATGATCATTTGTCTAGTGATCAATGGCTTTGGAGACATGGCAAGGTATCTGACTACGCAGCGAAGAAGTTTTACACTTTCGTGCACCTGCCAATTGTTGTAAACCCAAATTTAAACTGGGTCTAGAAGAGCCGTTGTACCATGTCAATCAAGATGCTTGCATGGTTGTTCATTATGGACAGAGTAAACAACAAAGACATGATGCAGCGCAGACATTGGAAAATTGATGATGGCCCACAGTGTGCATCGGAACACAGAAATCATCTTTTTCCAGTGCAATTTGAGTGTCAGAATATGGAACTATCTGCAGATTGTTTGGCCAAATAGTAATGATATGGTGGCAATTTCTTTCGGGTCCAGAAAGGACTTTAACAACCCCTTTTATGATGAGGTAGTCTTTTTTGGCATGGTGGAATATTTGGAAGGTCAGAAATGACAAAGCCTTCAGACACATAAGGCCATCTTTCGGATAGTGGAGAAGTGGGCTTATCCATGACATCACCCTTCTCACTCATAGAATAAAAAGTAGATACAAGGATACTCTCCTCAGATGGATTGATTTTTTGACACATAGGTTGTAGAGGTAGTTTTTTCTTCTCGTTCTTTTACTTTTTTTAGTTCCCTCCTCTGTAGGAACTTGTACATATGCTCCTTATAAATTTTATTCTTATTAATAAAATGTTGTGGGGATTAGGCCCTGCAATATTCATGGTAAAAAAATATGGCATTGTCCGTATCATCGGCAAAATCAGTTAAGACAAAGCAGGAAATTAGATGATGTAGGCATGGGCAGCTTCACCACACCACCAGATTAGATATCTAGGCATACATGCAGGTCTAAAGAAAATCATTAGATCTGTTATGATTAATGTGGATGGTATGGATAAGGAACATGTTTTTACAACTACAATTTGAAACTGACAATTGTTGCAAACATGCAATCTGATGCAAACACCCAAGTAAACAGAAGTGGAGAGGAAATGATGCATATCCAAATCTATACCAAAACAAAGTTTTAAGGCTTTACAAGGACGGAGTTACATTACATGTTAACACGGGCTCTACAAATCCCTTCTCCATGTCGATGGAAGGATAATTCAAGAAATTCCCCAAAGAAACTTCTTCATAAGCGTTGCCTTTATTCTACATTATGTAAAGAGTAAATATAGATCTAATAATATTGGAAGAAATAGAGGATAATGAAGGTCAGATGCAGAGTGAGGATATGTGATCAAATAGCTATCAATTAAGTACATCATTACAAGGAAAAAGGTACCGGCAAGAGGAATGCAGACCTCAACTTGTGAAGTGGCATTCGCTTTATTCAACATTTTGATAAGAGTAAATGTAGATATGATAATTTGGAGAAAATGGAGGGCAGGGTAGATAAGATGTAGAGTAATGCTAGACAATCAACTATCTCTCAATGTAAGTACATCAATACTACCTCCCTTCAGAATTACTTGTCGCTGAAATGGATGTATCTAGCACTATTTTAGTTCTGAATACATCCAGTTAAGCAACAAGAAATTCGATACGGATGGAGTACATGACAACATGTACTTACGAGAGCAATCCAGAACTTCATAACCATTTCGTTTATTCTACATTTATGTAGGAGTAAATATAGATATCATAATTTCAAGAAAAAGGTGGATAAGGAAGCTAACATGCATAGTGATGCTACATAATCAAACAACAATGAGTGTAAGTATGGTGATAAAGGGCAAGAGGTACTCACAAGAGCAATGCAGTGCGTAGTATTGTTGTGAGATCCTATGATCACTTGAGAATGGATATTCATCTACAAGTAGTTTTCATACAAGAGAGATGGTAAGGCACATGCAGCAATGTAGGAGTTCAAATTTTCATTTGATATCGTAGACAGTACCTGAAGCTGGGCAAGAAACCAGTGCGTAACAAGCTAATTCCAGTCAACATCTTGTAAATGTATTTCAAGAGACTTTACAGAAATTCCATTTCAAGGCTTACAATCAAAGTGTGTTACCCTCAGGTAGTGATGATACTGCCACAACACAAGCTTGAAAAGCATAACCGAGCTTTTCTCGTCGTGACTATTCAGATTGGTCGTCACCTATTTAAAAGAAATGGAATGATTGTCGTTATATTCAGCATATAGCTAGGTAGTAATTAGCTTGAATAACATTACTTGCACGTAAGTTGTGGAGGAAGATCTGAAATTGGTGTGTGTCTGGACAATAATCTTCCCATGATGGGAAGATACGCACAAAGTTCCTAACAACAATAAAAGCATTGTAATCTAAAGTGGGAATAGCTGGAATGAGGTTCTTGTATGCATGAATTTGGGCTCTTTGCAGTTCTCATAGGGGTTTGGCCAGTGGAGTAGGTACACTTTTTTGAGTACAGGTTGTCCGTGGTACAGCTGGTGCTACGACAATTAGAATTGGCATACCTTTTTGTCGGTGGGAACGACACCTATGGGATCACAAGGATCCCTACTACGGTTGCGGGGCACGGGGTTGAGAGAAGAGCGGATCTGATAGAGAGTACGCGGTTCATTTATCCAGGTTCGTGCCGCGAGGATGCGTAAAACCCTAGTCCTGCTTTGGTGGATGTATTCTGAGTTCTTGAGCTTGCTACGGGGTGTAACGAGCTCCAAAAAGCCGAATCCTTTTCCTGGTCGCCTCGGGCCTCCCTTTATAAAAAAGGGGTCGCCACAGTGGCAAGAAGGAGGTGGAAAGGGTACAGTGCCGCGAGGTTATCCCTCGTATTACAGGACAAGATGCATTTAATGCATTGCTTAGGTGTCCTCTTGCTTTATCGGGGACGGGAGCGAGGCCCGTCCCATCCATCGCCGCTCCTCCTTACTTCGATACGCACCCTGGCCAGCGATGCATGCGGTGCCATGTACGCAGGCAGGCAGCTGAGGTGGCGCGGTGGTCTTGCCGGGGGAGCCTGCTTCGTCCCTCTGCTTCTTGTGATTTTTGGTCTTACCTTAGCTCACCTCCCTTGCTCTGCTTGGTGCGACCATGGGCGCGGCTCTGACTGCCCGTGCACAGGTATAGGGGTACAAAAGGTGCACCCTCTGTTTGTACACCGACACTTTTTCAACAGTGCCGGTCCTGCGTGGTGAAGCTGGTGCTAAGGCCAGTGGAGTAGGGCTAAAGTGTGCTGCAGTTGGGGTTGTGTTTTCTAGGGCAGGTGATATCACTACTAGGAAAAAGGCTACTTGTAGCATTGGTAAATTGGCTACTAGTAGTGCGGGTACCCGCGCTACTACTAACCTAACTACTAGTAGTGCTCACTTTTACCCCACGCTACTACTAACAATTTAGTAATCAAAAAAATAAAAGTTAGATGTAGTATTCATGGATGGTAATACATCCACTGCAAACCAAACCAACGTCACACAACCATCTCAAGATTCCATTTAACATCAGACACACAACCATCATCCAAAGGTGGGTACCTCCCCTAGTGGTCCACCACCAACCTACACAGACCACTTTTCTAGATGTATCTACCAAGGCTCAGAGTTCAGACGCCAATGTACCTGAATCCTCCCTCCCTAGATGATGGCGTCGAGGACCTCCACCTCGGAGACCTCCGGTGTCAAATCACCTGGACAATCATGTGTGCGACGTGGCCACCGGGCTTCACGGTGAAGTCTGCCTCCAAGTGGTTGAAGAGCAAAACGCCCACCGAGCCGCGCTAGTCAGTGCCGATTGTGCCCACGTCAGGAAAGTGAAAACTTGTTAGTACGCAAATTGCATCAGTTAAACTAAATAGTATATTACAATTCACAAGACCCATTAAGTTAAGATTCCTTCTCATCTAGCAATTTAAAGGGGCTCATGCTGAAAATATATGCTTAATTCCTCACAAGCTATTCAAACTAAATATATAGATTTGACAAGTGCATAGAAAAACATAAAGTCCAAAAGAAACACAGAAATGCATGTGTGAACTAAATTACTTTATGTGTTAGCAGATGTCTTGTTAGGTTATTCGCTATATATATTACCACATCAGCCAGGGTGTTGTGTTTACTTCGCTCCGCAATGTTTGGCACCAAGTTCTGCCTTCGCAGACAAATAGAATACATTACTGGGTGGGACAAGGCAAAGAAAAACACAAAAATTTGTAGTTACTAAATCATTAGCATTAACCAGTTCCTTTTGCCGTGGGGGTCATGTGTCAACTGATTTCAAGTATGTTCTTGCAAGCTACAAAGATGTTCAGAATTACTTGCAATCTAGTTTTTGCAAGCTACAAAGATGTTCAGAATTACTAGTTATCTAGTAGTACTAATGTTGAAAACAGATTATGAAGTAGTCCAGACTCTACATACACGTATGTGATGAGAATTGAAGCATTCACTCTCCCAGGCTGTTTAGGATCATCAACCTAGTGGATGCCGTCCGGCAACAAAGGAAGTGCATCCAATTACCCTCTCTTGGGCCAGAGTGATGTCTCAGTATAATACCACATTTCTCGAACTCTCGGAGCACGAGGTTGGTATCTCTAAGCGAGAATTTGTAAGAGGGGAAACATTAAACATCAATAAACCAATTCATCCTATATAAGGCACCCAACAAAAAGCTAAATGACGGCTACTTCTTTCTTAGGTAGGGTGTACAAACTTAACAAAAATGAAAGTGCACTAGCACTATAAAGTCCGGTATATCCAGTTGCTAGGGCAAGTACTAAGGTCTAAGAACGATATGCTACTAAATGATTGATTTTGCTGTTGCTCATGGACATAGACAGGAGCAAGCACATGGCAGGGCCATGAAGCTATGCAAAGCATCAATTGTTTTCAGCTCCATGGCAACATGTCCAGTGGAAATCAATATACTACCCACTTGCACAACTGAATCTACCATGCGCATGCGGGAGGCTACAGCTTCCTCAAAAAACAAGTAAAGAAGAGCATCATGGTTTCCTCACCCGAATACAGTGACCCACTCCTCGCCATCTGCCTTTGCTTCGCTGGCCGGAGCCACCGACTCTGTTCTGACAGCCTCCGTCGCCGGGGTCACGGAGAATAGAATGGTCCATGGCTCTGCATGAACATCCAACATATCTCCGATAGAATTACATATGAAGAAAGCATCACTCCTGATAATTTCATCAAGAAAAGGGAAGTTAACTAACTTATAGGGGAAACAAAACATCAAGATTCTAACTGAACAAAAAGAAACCTAGTCCAACTGCGCATTTTTTTAGAACAGGAGGATGACCCTCGTCCAATAGCGCATAGGCCTAGTGGAATTTTATTCAAGGACCAGACAAGAGCATCTTTCAGTTTACTACGACTTGTAGTTTAAATAGCACGAAGCAAACAACTATAAGATGACGAGTGAACTATGATCCAATATTGTGCAGAATATTAAAATGAAAGTGGATTTTTCATATTTGATTTTTTCTTAATAGTAAGTTAAAAAATAAATGAATATATACATAAGGTGGATTTTCACATGCAACCTGTGGTAGTTTCAGTTTGTGCTGGCTTCAATTGTCACTCCAAACCTCTATTTCTCTTGTGGGCAACTCAAAATTGTTTACAATCCGTTATCTGCAACAAATAAAATGGACTAAACTGAGTTAAAATAAACACATTACATGAACAGGCCAGACATAAACCTCTATATGCTATGCCGAATTAAGATAAAATAAACACATGACATGAACATAGTTAAAATGGACTGAATTGAGTTAAGTCGGCCATTTTCATTTATAAGTGATCTATATGCTATGGCAAGCAACAACTCATTACATGAACAGGCCGACAAGCCTTGCCGCGCGACGATCAGTTCATCGCGGAGCGTAGAACCATGCGCAGGGCAGAAATTCAACAACATATATATATATATATATATAGAGATTGATCCATCATCCAGCACATCGATCCGCTACGAAATTACCACACGACAGCATGATGATATTCACATGAACACAACAACAGGCATGTCATACACACACATACTAATTTTTTTAGGATACACACACACACTACTAAGTTGATTAAGCAAACATGGCCAGCAACAAAATTGGCGAGATTTATTAATCGGCCACGAGCAGCAGCAAGCAGCAGTTCATCAGATCTAGAGCAGTGGACGCAGACGAGACGAGGAGTAAGGCGTACGCAAGCGATGGACGGGGGAGGGAGCCGGTCACACGGGCAGGAGGGGAGGCTCCTCCGCCGTCTCCTCCTTGCGGGCGTCGGCGGGGGCGGGGGCGGCATCGTGGCGGGGCTTGTCAGAGGGGGCGGTGAGCATGATGGGGCAGTCGTTGGCCTCTTCCTCCTCCTCGTTGTCGTTGGTGGAGAGGTTAATGCAGGAGCAGTACTCGAGCGAGGCGCGGAAGGAGGAGGTTACGCTGGTGCCGAACCAGCTCGCCCTCCCCGATAGCAGAGGGGGAAGAGATGCCCTGGACGGTGTGGCGGTCACGCGGAGGCCGAGCAGGTCAGCAGCAGGCGCGCAGGGAATGGGGGGAGGGGAGGGCAGCGCTGTGGTGGCCTGGCTGGCCGGCTACAGTGCTCGGGCCTGCACATACTCATTGATTGGGAGAGGAGAGGAGATCGAAGGAGGCCGGCAGTGGAGGGGATCTGGATTGGGGGTTGGGTAGATTCTTTTTTTGAGATAAACGGGGGCGGGCAGACGGTGGAATGGGACGGTTGGTGGGGTGGGGAGGGTGGGGTGGGGTGGGAGTATGCTAGTAGCGCGGGAGCCTCACCTACGCTACAACTATCCACATAGTAGTAGCGCCGGTTTTACAATCCGCGCTACCACTATGGTCTGTTCGCGGGGCACAGTTGGAGATATTTACTAGTAGCGTGTTTTTTAGCCACGCGCTATCAGATCTAGAGCAGTGGACGCAGACGAGACGAGGAGTAAGGCATACGCAAGCGATGGACGGGGGAGGGAGCCGGTCACACGGGCAGGAGGGGAGGCTCCTCCACCGTCTCCTCCTTGCGGGCATCGGCGGGGGCGGGGGCGACATCGTGGCGGGGCTTGTCAGAGGGGGCGGCGAGCATGATGGGGCAGTCGTTGGCCTCTTCCTCCTCCTCGTTGTCGTTGGTGGAGAGGTTAATGCAGGAGCAGTACTCGAGCGAGGCGCGGAAGGAGGAGGTTACGCTGGTGCCGAACCAGCTCGCCCTCCCCGATAGCAGAGGGGGAAGAGATGCCCTGGACGGTGTGGCGGTCACGCGGAGGCCGAGCAGGTCAGCAGCAGGCGCGTAGGGAATGGGGGGAGGGGAGGGCGGCGCTGTGGCGGCCTGGCTGGCCGGCTACAGTGCTCGGGCCTGCACATACTCTTTGATTGGGAGAGGAGAGGAGATCGAAGGAGGCCGGCAGTGGAGGGGATCTGGATTGGGGGTTGGGTAGATTCTTTTTTTGAGATAAACGGGGGCGGGTAGATGGTGGAGTGGGACGGTTGGTGGGGTGGGGAGGGTGGGGTGGGGGTGGGAGTATGCTAGTAGCGCGGGAGCCTCACCTACGCTACAACTATCCACATAGTAGTAGCGCCGGTTTTACAATCCGCGCTACCACTATGGTCTGTTCGCGGGGCACAGTTGGAGATATTTACTAGTAGCGTGTTTTTTAGCCACGCGCTACCAGTAAATATTACTAGTAGCATGGTCAATATAGCACGCTACTAGTAAGTAGCAGTAGCGCGGGGAAATTTAGCGCGCTACTAGTAAGCGTGAATCTATAAGCTTTTCCCTAGTAGTGTATAGCCACTACAAATGGAGTGCTATTTGATTTATTAGGTATCACTACCATTTTCAAATACTTTGTTTGTACTCCTTTAGGATCTGTAATCATCCTCTTCCTTTTGGACATCTGTTACGAAAGAACAATTTTTAGTGGGAAAACATGGTATGATGACACATGGAATAGGTATAGAAAATGGATAGGATTGTCATATTCTCATATATGACGTGTAAACTAAGCAGATGGTGGTGTAACAAAGTAGAAGTAATGCAAGACATCATATGCAAGATATGTGCGACCAATACAACCTTGCCAAGTTAGACCAAGCACCTTAATGGATGAATAAGATAGGTCATCTGACTTTGACTCATCTGGAGTGCTAAATAGACTTGGGTCTCTCGTATTTAGGACCATATTCTGAAATGGATTATGTAGATGGGGAGCGTGTGTGTTCCATTGCATCCAGACATGACCTCAATCCCTTGATGCCAAGTTTGTTAGCCAGTGGATTGTTCCGCAATATTCCTCTCGTGTGCCCATTCTCATATGCATTATGATCATATTCAATACCTGACATGTATGAAAACATAAAAATAAGTGAGATTATCTTTGTAATGCATAGGGGATTCTAATCCAACAGTGCCTCCTTGTAAACCCATATGTGCTATCTTTGTGCAATTCTTCTGAGAGATGCCATTTGTGTTGTAATTTGGTGTGTACATTAATATAATGTGGCCTACTACTCAAAATATAGGCTCCCAGTTGAGAGCTCCAGAAGTAAGGATATATACATTATAGATGACAGCTTCAAAATATACTAAGGAAGAACAACTTGACTTGACCTGTCGAACTCAGATGCCTCTCCTCTCTTCCCAACAAGGAACATACTATACTTATTAAATAAGTAGAGAAGAGGATCATGTTAAAGAAGAGCAGAAGAGCAAGCAGATTGTAGATATTACAAGTGTTTCTATACAATGGTTGTTGCACACCCATGATGAACCAGAGCGCACAAAGAAATACTATTCCTTCTTATCTCTCTTTATGTGGCTCACATGCATTTCAAAACTAAAGTAGGAACATTTAGCTAGCCAATTAAATGTGTCTCTATTTTACTAATATCAGTATCATATCAGATTCATATTTGTAAACTAAGCTTGTTTAGCTTGATGGGTGCAGCAGTGTTGCTGAAAAAAGCGTCAGTCCGGGTTAGTTTCATTCAAATCATGCAAATTAGAGTCCAAAACAAGAGTAAAGCTGTTTGGAAAATTAGATACGTTGGAGATGTATCAGGTGCCCGGCCCCCTCTGCTCTGCCTGACCCCCTAATCTGTCCGGGTTCCCAGGGACTTTGTCCCCTTGGTGCTCAGGGCAGGGGACATTTCTTCTGGATAGTCCGGGTAGCCAGAATTGCGGCCATGCAACGGCTACCCCGACGGGGGTATAAATACCCCCTTCTTCTTCCGCCCAACCCTAATATGTGCCCAAGCTTTTCTCCACCATTTCCAAACCTCCAAAATCTTGGGATGTCCTTCCCCAACCACCCAAACTCTCTCATACTTTTATGATAGGAGGAGATTCACCCGGTCTACACTTGCACCAAACCATTTGTGTTCCCCGGCTTATACATCTACAACAACTTGTTACTCCTGGGTGCTTGGAAACCCTAGACGAAAGAGGTTACAACGGAGCCACAATCCATTGTGGTGAAGCTTCGTGGTGGTGTTGGGAGCCTCCAATTAAGTTGTGGAGAGACCCCCAACATTGTTTGTAAAGGTCCCGGTTGTCGCCTTCAAGGTCACCCCTAGTGGATTAACGATACCTTGCATTGTGTGAGGGTGTGAGGAGAATAGGGAGAGTCCTTAGGATGCTTGGGGAGCACTGTGCCTCCACACCCCTCTAATGGAGAAGTAACCCCCCCAAAGGACGGAACTTCGGAAGCACATCCTCATCTCCATCGATTCCACTTGCGGTTATGTCGGTCCTTTACTTTATGCTAGTTATAATCTTGTGTTTACTCTTGCTAGCACTTGTTACTTGTTAAGATTTTCATATAGGTTGTCCACCTAGCTGCATATATAGAGAACTTATTTTTTTGAGCCTAAATTTTGCAAAAGAAGTTAAAATTTTTGTTAGTCTCCTAATCGCCCCACCTCTAGTCGACCATACCGATTCTTTCAGCTGCCAACAAGGTTAATCTCCTCCCCTCCCCTTCGACCGTCACTCCGCGGCAGTGCAGAAGGGGTGGATATTCCCATCACTATTGTTTTTCCTAAATCAACACAAAAACAATTCCACACAAAAGAAATATGTGCGAGTACGTCTAGCATAGTTCAGTGATAACATTGTGGGCTCATTAATTTTGAGGAGTTTACTCATCGAAATGACTACAGACTCTTATTGTAGTTAACCACATTCATAACCTCGCTGGCTAGCTAACTACATGGTTAGCAACTTCGTTACACCCAGAGTGATGGCACATTGCATCTCGAACTCGCCGTTCTCGGCATCGAATGGCGACTTCACGCCTGCCTCGAGGAACTCGTCATTGCAGTATTTGGGAATGTCCAGCGTGGAGCTGAGGCTCGTCACCGCGTCGCTCAACCTGCCCGACGAGATGCCCCTAGCAGCCTTGTCAAATAGGCCCACAGCTCTGGAGTACATATTGTCACAGTACGCGAGGACCTGCTGGATCATCTGGTCCTTTTCCTCGGCCTTCAGGGTGGCAATGCGCTTGCGGGTATCCACAGCTGTCGCACTGGCAATGCTAGTGGCAATGACAACAAGGCCACACTTGTTCGTGGTGGCGCTGTCCTTGTTGGCCTTGAAGAATTTGATGCAGATATCATAGATATCAGCGCCGTCGAAGCGCCTGCATGTGTCTTCTAGGATGGAAGCACTAGATGAGGCGAGGAGGAGGACAACAATAAGAAACGAGAGAGCTTGCGACGGCCTCATGGCTTTGCTGCAACAATTTTCTTGTGTTTCTGAGATGTTTTTTTATCTCAAGGTTGGTTTGTCAAGTTGTAGGTGCATGGTACATATAGAATATTGTCATCTAGAACAATAAAATCGGATGTATATCAATCAATCAATGCGGAAGAACCTTGGCAGAAAACATGGCTACTATTAATTAACATTTATTGCTTCCTTATCTATCAATAAATATTTGATAGATCTATCAATTGATCAAATTATTAAAGCAATGTAAAACGGACAGTCTAGATTGAAACCATAGAAAATAATGGTAGTGGTTTAGTCATGCGTAAATGGAATCTCCAATGGAGATTTATAAGATCTTTTCGTATTCTAGTTATTACTCGATTCCAATATATGTAGTTGGCGGCAAACAGCCGGAGGAAGAAGATGGCTAGTAGCCCTATAAGTGGCAGACACGGGTATGTGCCACCCGCGGTGAGCCCTTCCACGGCTCGCCTGCGGGCCAACACGTATTGGGCTAGCCTAGTAGTCGTGATTCGCCTGAAGACGTCATGTTACTTTTTTCTTTATTTTTGTCTCAAAAAAAGTTTTTTCTTCATTTTTCCATGTTTTAGTTTTTTTCTTTGATTTTCACTTTGTTTATATTCAGAAATATTCTATATATATGTATAACAAAACCATTTTACATAAAATTTAACAAAATGTTAATTTAGCATTTGGAAAAAGTTAAACGTGTATAGAAAATGTGTTTTATGTATACGAAAAATGTAAGATGTGAAAAATTAGAAAATGTTATTGATGTGTACTAAAATATTAGTTATATGTACAAAAAATTATGCATTATACAAAAATCTTTGTGTAATTAAAAATGTTTGTTACATTAAAAATGTTTACAAGTTTCAAAATGTGTTGGTGACATTTCCAAAAATGTTTATACAACATAATTTTTTTGCATAGATCAAAAAAATGTTTTTATCATTAAGTATGTTCCAAAGTGTATTTAGAAAATGTTTTTTTACCAACTACAGTAGTGGAAAATCCCTACTGTGATCTTTTTCATTAAGAGATTAGTGGTTAGGCAGTGTACAAGGGAGGCATGCTCATGCCAGTTACATCCAATTAGGCTAGATTTATTACATCAATAAAAATTCTTACATACTGTCTTGCCATGACAACATACTCTCTTTGATACTTGGCCTAGCCCTGATCATAGTGTCCTGAAAATATCTATTGAAGCTAGTCTTGCAATTTATGATGGAGCATGGGATGTCTTCAAATATTTTGTCATTTCTCTGGTTCCATATGGCCCAGCTTCCAGTGATTAAAATTTCCATGAAGAAATCCCATTTATATCTGTGTTTTGCATCCATGATTATCATGTGAATGTTTTAGATCGGTGTTCCATTCTATACCAATACTCCACTAGAAACCTTGACTAAATGGGCAGCTGAATAGTAAATGAGTTTTGTCTTCCAGATTATGGTCTCTGCATAATACACAAATAGTGCTCTCCAGTGTGAAGTTTTTTCTAGTGAGTAGATCACAAGTGTTTATTCTGTCATTGAGAATAAGCCAGGAGAAGTATTTATGCCTTGGTAGACAACAAGTTTCCCATATTCATTGCATTGGCAAGGGGGCTTGTTGATTTCCCATAAGGATTTCATAGATTTTTTCTGTAGAATATTTGGTGTGATTTCATAGATTTCACATAAAACTCCATTTATCTTGCTCCAGGTTATCCCTGAGTTATTCGAGCTGTCCAGATAGGTTGATTAATTGATCATATGCAATCATAGACAGAGGGAGTTGGAACATGCTGCTATGGTCCATCAGAGATTCTGCCTGCTGGATTGTGATGTTGGTGTTTGTTGCATATGAGTGTAGTTCAGCCCATTTCGTTTTTAGAATACTACCACCTTTCCATACGTCTTCTCATAGTATCACAATGTTTCCTTAGTTTACTTGACAAGTTT
The DNA here is from genome assembly GCA_021605205.1 of Aegilops longissima. Classification (NCBI taxonomy): domain Eukaryota; kingdom Viridiplantae; phylum Streptophyta; class Magnoliopsida; order Poales; family Poaceae; genus Aegilops; species Aegilops longissima. The sequence goes on along the minus strand of CM038680.1, from coordinate 506,494,501 downwards.
CCATACCTCTGTATAAATCAGTTAAGCTCACAAAGTCCTTCCACCAAAAATATCCTTTGTTATTGCTTGTTGATACGTCTCCATCGTATCTAATTTTGCAAACTCTTTTGCCCTTGTTTTGGACTCTAATTTACATGATTTTAATGGAACTAACCTGGACTGACGCTGTTTTCAGCAGAATTGCCTTGGTGTTATTTTTGTGTAGAAATAAAAGTTCTCGGAATAACCTGAAACTTCACGGAGATTATTTTTGTAATAAATAAAAAATATTGGCGAAAGAATCAACCATAGGGGACCCACACCCTATCCACAAGGGTGAAGGGCGCACCCACCACCTGGGGCGCGCCCTCTAGTCTTGTGGGTCCCAGAAGCTCCACCGACCTCAACTCCAACTCCATATATTCACATTCGGGGAGAAAAAAATCAGAGAGAAGGATTCATCGTGTTTTACGATACCGAGCCGCCGCCACCTCACGTTCTTCCTCGGGAGGGCAGATCTGGAGTCCGTTTTGGGCTCTGAAGAGGGGAAATCATCGTCGTCGTCATCATCAACCATCCTCCATCACCAATTTCATGATGCTCACCGTCGTGCGCGAGTAATCCCATCGTAGGCTTGCTGGACGGTGATGGGTTGGATGAGATTTACCATGTAATCGAGTTAGTTTTGTTATGGTTTGATCCCTAGTATCCACTATGTTCTAAGATTGATGTTGCTATGACTTTGGTATGCTTAATGCTTGTCACTAGGGACCGAGTGCCATGATTTCAGATCTGTACCATTTATGTTTTCATGAATATATTTGTGTTCTTGATCCTATCTTGCAAGTTATAGTCATCTACTACGTGTTATGATCCGGCAACCCCGGAGTGACAATAGTCGGGACACTTCCCGGTGATGACCCTAGTTTGAGGAGTTCATGTATTCACTAAGTGCTAATGCTTTGGTCTGGTACTCGATTAAAAGGAGGCCTTAATATCCCTTAGTTTCCAATAGGACCCCGCTGCCACGGGAGGGTAGGACAAAAGATGTCATGCAAGTTCTTTTCCATAAGCACGTATGACTATATTCGGAATACATGCCTACATTATATTGATGAATTGGAGCTAGTTCTGTGTCACCCTAGGTTATAACTGTTGCATGACGAATGCCATCCGACATAATTACCCATCATTGATCCATTGCCTACGAGCTCGTTTCCTATTGATATTTGCTAAGTTACTTTTTCGTTGCCACTGTTACGATTGCTACAAAACTGCTACGGTTACTTTTGCCACTATTACCGTTCCTTCCATACTACTTTGCTACTAAATACTTTGCTACAGATATTAAGTCTTTCAGGTGTGGTTAAATTGACAACTCAGTGCTACTCTTGAGCATGCGTTGGTTTTCTCTTGAAGAGGAAAGGGTGATGCAGCAAAGTAGCGTAAGTATTTCCCTCAGTTTTTGAGAACCAAGGTATCAATCCAGTAGGAGACTACACGCAAATCCCTCATACCTGCACAAACAAATAAGAACCTTGCAACCAACACGATAAAGGGGTTGTCAATCCCTTCACGGACACTTGCAAAAGTGAGATCTGATAGAGATAATAAGATAAATATTTTTGGTATTTTTGTTGTAGATTGAAAAGTAAAGATTGCAAAATAAACGACAACAGAAATTGGCTAGCTGATGGGAGATTAATATGATGGAAGATAGACCCGGGGGCCATAGGTTTCACTAGTGGCTTCTCTCAAGATAGGATATTCTACGGTGGGTGAACAAATTACTGTCGAGCAATTGATAGAAAAGCGCATAGTTATGAGAATATCTAGGCGTGATCATGTATATAGGCATCACGTCCGTGACAAGTAGACCGAAACGATTCTGCATCTACTACTATTACTCCACACATCGACCGCTATCCATCATGCATCTAGAGTATTAAGTTCATAAGAACAGAGTAATGCTTTAAGCAAGATGAGATGATGTTGAGGGATAAACTCAAGCAATATGATATAAACCCCATCTTTTTATCCTTGATGGCAACAATACAATACGTGCCTAGCTGCCCCTGCTGTCGCTGGGAAAGGACACCGCAAGATTGAACCCAAAGCTAAGCACTTCTCCCATTGCAAGAAAGATCAATCTAGTAGGCCAAACCAAACTGATAATTCGAAGAGACTTGCAAAGATAACAAATCAGACATATAAGAATTCAGAGAAGAAACAAATATTGTTCATAGATAATCTTGATCATAAACCCACAATTCATTAGATCTCGACAAACACACTGCAAAAAGTATTACATCAAATAGATGTCCAAGAGAATCGAGGAGAACTTTGTATTGAGATCCAAAGAGAGAGAAGAAGCCATCTGGCTAATAACTATGGACCCGAAGGTCTGTGGTAAACTACTCACACATCATCGGAGAGGCTATGGTGTTGATGTAGAAGCCCTCCGTGATCGATTCCCCCTCCGGCCGAGCGCCGGAAAAGGCCCCAAGATGGGATCTCACGGGTATAGAAGGTTGCGGCGGTGAAAATAGGGTTTCATGGTGCTCCTGGATGTTTTCAGGTTATAAGAGTATATATAGGCGAAGGAAGTAGGTCGGTGGAGCCACGAGGGGCCCACAAGGGTGGGGGGCGCGCCCTCCTACCTCGTGGCCGCCTCATTGCTTCCTTGACGTCCACTCCAAGTCTCCTGGATTGTGTTTGTTCCAAAAAAGATCCTCGCGGAGGTTTCATTCCGTTTGGAGTCCGTTTGATATTCCTTTTCTGCGAAATACAGAAATAGGCAAAAAAAACATCAATTTGCACTAGGCCTCTGGTTAGTAGGTTGGTCCCAAAAATAATCTAAAAGTGCATAATAAAGCGCATTAAACATCCAAAACAGATAATATAAAGCATGGAACAATAAAAAATTATAGATACATTAGAGACGTATCACTCAGCTGCTAATACTTGAGAATATTCTTTGGCTCCCCTTGTGTCGAATCAATAAATTTGGGTTGAATACTCTACCCTTGAAAACTGTTGCGATCCCCTATACTTGTGGGTTATCAAGACCTTTTTCTGGCGCCGTTGCCGGGGATCATAGCTCTATTCTCTGAGTCACTTGGGATTTATATCTATTGATCACTATGAGGAATCTGAAAGACAACAAAACCAAAACCTATCCCTCAACTATGAGGGGAGGTAAGGAACTGCCATCTAGCTCTGCACTTGATTCACCTTCTGTTTTGAGTAAACTTGCGACACCTACACCTGCTATTGATTCCAATATGTCGCATGTTATTGATGATGCCACTTCTACTATGTATGATGCTTATGATGATACTACTTCTTTGCTTGATAATAATGTGCCACTAGGTGAATTACTTGATGAACAACTTGCTTGGGTTAGAGAGAATGAAATTACTGAAACTGATGGTATTATTAAAACTGAAGATTACGATTCTCCCCTAGATATGAATTGTCTGTTGTACCCTGAAGGTTATATTATGGAAGAGGAAACTGCTAGAGACTTTCTTTCTTGCAATGATAGAGATGATCTTAAGAAACTGTTAGCTAAGCTGAAAGAAAAAGCTTTGAATGCTAGAATCCAATATGATCCTAAGTTTACTACTTCACCTATCTTTGTTACTGATAAGAATTATGAATTCTCTGTCGATCCTCAGTTAATTACTTTGGTTGAATCTGATCCTTTCTATGGTTATGAATCTGAAACTATTGTGGCATATCTTACGAAATTGAATGATATAGCCACCCTATTTGCTCATGAGGAAAAAATCGCTATTACTATATTCTTAAATTGTTTCCTTTCTCGTTAAAGGGTTATGCTAAGATATGGTTTAATTCTCTTGCTCCTGGTTGTGTGCGTAGTCCCCAGGATATGATTTACTACTTCTCTGAAAAATATTTCCCTGCTCATAAGAAACAAGCTGCCTTAAAGGAAATATATAACTTTGTGCAAATTGAAGAAGAGAGTCTCCCACAAGCTTGGTGGAGGATTCTCCAATTACTTGATGCTTTTCCTGATCATCCTCTCAATAAAAATGAGATACTTGATATCTTTTATAATGGACTAACCGATGCATGCTTCTAGGGACCACCTAGATAGTTGCGCTGGTTGTTTTTTCAGGCAAAGAACTATTGACCAAGCTGAATTGCTATTTAATAATATATTGAGTAATGATAATGATTGGACACTTCCTAAACCAACTCCTAAGCCAACTCCAAATAAAAGAGGTAGTCTATTTCTCAGTCCTAAAGATATGCAAGAGGCAAAGAAATCACTACAAGAAAACAAAGATTAAGTAACACAATCATGTAACATATAGAAAAATGTGTTACAGAGCAAAAATTCAGTAACACACCATGTGTGTTGCGGCGCTGACAGTAACACATAGTTGTTAAGATTCGAAAATGCGTTACATACCCATTACATAGTAACATATATGTTCGTGTTACTTCAGGTGTGTTACAATACTGGTACAGTAACGCGTAGTCTTGTGTTGCCGATAGTGTTACAAACTATACAACTGTAAAGAAAAAACTATATTTTAATAAAAAGCAATAGTCCCACAATGCTTACAAACATAAGTTCACATTTTCACTCAACTGATTTTCTCAAAAATATTTGTCTGTGACATAAGCTTGTACGTAGGTCATGAACATTTTTTTCTATATTAGTTGAACCTTAATTGACATACATATATGACTCAAATTGGAGTTACTTCCAATATGTATGCATAACTTCAGTCATTTAATCTACCTAAATAGCGAATAAATTTCAAAAGTTGTTCTTAAAATAATAAATATTAGCATGGGAGCATATTATATATACATATTCTTCCTATAAGGATTTGAGGATATGTGACGTACAAGCATGTTATAAGCTTGTACGTAGTTCTTGAACATTTTTTCTATATTACTTGAACCTTATTTGACATACATATATGACTCAAATTGGAATTACTTCCAATATGTATGAATAACTTCAGTCATTTAATCAATCTAAATAGCTTAATAAATTTGAAAAGTTGTTCTTAAAATAAAAATACTTAGCATGAGAGCATATTATATATACATATTCTTCCTATGAAAATTTCAGGACATGTGACGAGAAGCATATTATACGATTTATAATAATCTTGCTATAGATTCTATAAAAGCAAATGTTGCTATGCAAAATTGAGTACACGCTGGCCTGTAAATAAGTGAGGCCGGCTAAACAACCCAGCAGAACCCGGCCATTTGACATACATGAACAAAATAAAATACTAAACAATTGGGGCCATTTGGCATGCATGAATAAAATAAAATGGCCACCAGTGGGCGCCATTTGATATGAATGATAAAAACTAAATGATGGTTTCTAAGAATCGAACCTATTACCTCCTACTACGGGAAACACATGACTACCAACGAACTACGAACATAGTTTAGATTCATTAAAATAATCGGCCTTATTATTAATAATAATAAATGGCTGCGCCAAGGCCTACTAAAAAGATTGGTGATTGCTGACTATATCCAGGAGTTAAATTGGGCTGCGATTCCCCGACTTGACCCGGTTTTGCTTCTAGGACCTTCCACCTCCGTATTTCCTTTTCTGCTGTGTTTCTCTCATCAGTATTTTTTCTTTTCTTCGGTTTTCTATTTGGTTTTTCTGTTTATTTTTCTTTTACTTTGTTTCTTTTTTCATTTTAAATTTCATCAACTTTTCCTTAAAATTCGTGAACCTTTTTCTTCCAATTCGCGGAATTTTTTGAAAATAGAAAATAAAATTCACAAACTTATACTAATTATTGAATGCGTATAAAAAATCTAGGAACTTTTCAAATTTTTTAATTATTTTGAAGCCACAATATTTTTTGAAAATTCACAAACTCTTTTTTCAAGTATGTGAACATGTTCACTTTCACGAACAATTTTTCAAGCCATGATATGTTTTCAAATTCATGGATTTTTCTCAAATACGCTAACCTTTTTGACTTTGTGATTTAATTTTGAGTTGGCAAACATTTTTTTAATTAGGAAGTTTTTTTCAAGTTCATTGAAATTTTTAAATTTAATATTTTTTCAAATTCATGATTGTTTTTTAAGTTCGTGGACAAATAATAAATTACTGAACTTTTTTTAGAATTGAAGAACATTTCTTTCAAATTCTTGAACTTTCTTCAAATTCGTCAACATTATTTGAAGCCAATTTTTTCTCAAACATGCGAACAATTTTTCAAATTCTTAAATTTTTTCTAAAAGTGTAAGGTTAACTGCGCCATGGGTCAATGGTCAACTGTTCGACCTGTCAATGGTGAACCGGCCGTTGACGCCACAAGCGTTGTATAGACGCTCTCCTTATTTTAATATGCTATAACACTAAAAATTAAACACATCCAAATTAAACCACACACAAATTCAAATACGGTTGAGCAAGTCATTGAATCGATAATTTCATCGTTAGTTTTGCATACGAATTCAAATTGAAGTTTTCTAAAATAATTTTGTTTCTTGCAATGAATATAAATATTCTTACATGTCATGTTTCATTCGATGTAAAAGTTGGGAGTTATTGGAAACTCTAATAGATCTCACATATTCGTGCGATGTGCGGTTTATGGGCCAAACAATGACTCTAGCAGATGCCGCGTCTTGGCTCAGCACACATATATTTTTAATGGGAAACCTGGGGGTGCATTTTTAGGATCCTACAAACCCATTTTGGTAGAAGAATTGAGAGGCACATACGAGCAGAGAGAGATCTTACCAGTGTTTACTGAGCGTCCTGGTCCATAGCGGAGGGAGGTCCAGAGGTGACTGTCGGGCGTCCTAGTCGTCCGGCTTGGTAGCTCCTGGACTGCTCAATCGAAGGGAGTTCTAGTCAATGGAGCCAAGGGAGGCTAGGGTTGAACCAGGCGGGATAGCAGACCAAAGACGCTCTATGAGGTAGAGAAGCATGCTCCATTTGGCCGCTGGGACAGTAGACCAAGGATGCAAATGGTTCTGGTGAGTCGTCTTCAACCTTACTGTTTTTTATATTAACTAATAGATCGTAATCTTGCCCTTACGGCAATCCACATTGGCCATACCACATCACAATTAAACTGATGGTTTGATCCCTTGCATGCTAGAGTACACAATTATGGTGTGCTCAGGACATCCTGTTTCCCGTGACACTAACAGTGGCCAGTAGTCCATGGTACATCCATCTTAGAGCATCTTCAGCCGTTGCCCCGAGTGGGCTCAAAAATTCACCGCGGGGATGGGGACGCTGCCGGCACTGAGCCTCCAACCCGACGGCCCGGCGCGTATGTCGGGAGGCGCCGGGATGTTGGCCTCGAAGAGCAGGTAGGTCTCCCAGCCGTGGAGGGAGCGGCGACCGAAGCCATTCGCTGTCGCCCCATCGCCGGGGAACTGCTCGGCCATCGTCTTGGGGAGGAGGGCTCGGGGGAGAGAGGTCCAGCTCGGCGGCGGTGCGCGGGGAGAGAGGCAGAGAGCTCGGCAAGGCTGCCTTGCTATTGATTCCCCGCGGGAAACCAAGGCGTTGTCAGGAGGACGAGGCGACTGTCGCTGTTTTTTGGGCGCCGGCGCGGAAAATCGCCTGGGAGGGCCTGTTGGGGGCGCGGCTGAAGATGCTCTTATCCCCTCCGAGCTCCCCACTTTGATGACTCTGTTTTGAAAAAAAAATGGACGAGAACATGAAAATTGAATAAGTGCAATCATTTTGCATCGAGGGGTATTAGTTGCGAGGAAAAAAAACACTAATCTTGCAATATAATAATTTGAAAAGAAAATCCTTGAGAAAACGAGGTATCATGTATGAACATTCATGACTTTCCAAGGTGATGGACATATTCATTGCATGGTCTATGATAATGTATCCAATTTGGCACATAGATGCATCATGCCATTGCAAACAATGTTGACAAATAAAGTTTCCATCTTTTTTGTAAAAATAAATCTATTTTCTCAGTGTAAAAAATTGGTATTTTGTTAAGAAAGTACAAAAAAGTGTGGAAAATGGCACCACCCGAATTTTCACAGACAGTACACCATATTTGATGGACAATTCCTGCATTTGTAGTCATTTAGTGCATATAATTCAAATTTAAATTGTAAGTGTATAAAATTAGTGGCAAAATTTTGGGTTAAAAAATCCTATTTATATCCATTAATTAATGCACAGGCCTTATTCAAGAAAAGAAGAGGAGAAAGAAAAAGAGAAAGGAAGAATGAAAAGAACAAAAAGACAATTTTTTGCTGAGTGCAAACATATTACAATAAAAAAGTACCCCGTCTTCTGATTGATCGGGGTAGACCTCCCACAGATCATGCGTCATAACCATTCGATTCGCTTAGATCGAACGGCAATAGCGCTGCGGGTGCCCTATCCTTTATCTTCCCTTCTCTTTCCTTATCCCTTCATACACACCTAGCCATCGAAGCCGCCGCATGCCCCAGCGAATATCGCCGCCGCCCGCCTGAGGGCCTCATGCCACCGCCGCTCGCCCCTTTTCTGTAGGTCGCCGATGCAACCCCGGGACCCGGGGCCGTTTGCTCCTCCTAACCAGGCCCGAGGAGGCGACCGTCAGGAATGCGCAGCCGCCGGAGCCATGGGTAGATCCAGCCGGGGCCGTCGACAGCCATCCCTCCCTCCGGCGGCCATGAAGAATTGAAGAGGCTTGAGCAGAACGAGCGCATGGACCGTGCGCGCCTCCCACGCTAGGAGCCATCGGTCCTCGTCAGCTGCTAGCCTTCACATGGAATCGATCTATATGTAAGCTAGCTTCCACAATAATCCATCCGTCAGGCTGCTTGCTTGTATGTTTACTTGTGGAAAGGCGAGCAAGATGTGAGGCCGACGTCGAGGGTACATGCCCGCTGCTAATTGATTCCCTGCTAATAATAGTAGTATTTTTTCCTGCCCTTGGTGGAGATGTGTACATACCTGAATACTTGTCGCATATCTGTACATACTCGAATATGTCAAACTAGCATGTATATATACATACATACCCGAATCCCTGTGCGATTTTTTCAATTCAGCAAAATAGGTCTATCGAGTGCGAACTCGCAAAGGCTTTCTCCTTTTCCTAGTGTTGCAGTCGGCAAACTACGTCCGTCAGATTGGGTAGTAGAGATTGTGAAGACAAACATGGACATCTATTTTACTGAGAGGGAATGTAAGTGTAATACATAGTGCTTTGCATGGTAAGGGTTCTAGTAGATGTATGATCATTTTATGTAGTATATCCCAATAATAACTGTGAAAATAGAGCAGAAGCTCGTATCTCAATCTCATCTACTAGTTTGATATAATTGAATGGGCGATAGCGTCACCTTGTACCAAGTACCCATCCTGGTTTCTTTTTTATTTACGTAAATGTAAGATATCATCACCTTTTACCAATTATCCATCCTGGCTACATTATGTGCAAAATAGGTTCTACATTTACTTCCAAATTTGCTGTGGTTTTACTACGTGCTTATAGTCTGTAGATTTTGGCTGTACATATATTTCTGTATCAAGTTATTTATCATTCTATTTTTACAGAATGTTTGCGAGGAGCTCGGTTACTGTCGGCACCTCCAGGGTTTATGCATATCAATTCCATGTTGCTTAAAGCCACTGTAATGATGGCTATTGATTGACAGGTATATGTTTATGCAGTCATATGGACGCGCTCGTTGATAATTCGTATAGAAAGTTTGTGTCCTTTATAACTTTGCCATGGGTGTCTAGTATTAGAAAACATCTTGCGGGCACTTTGCTTAGGTACTAGAAAGCGCACGCGCGTGCGCGCACACACACACACACACACACACACACACACACATGACCAGCACAACAACAACCACGCACATACAACACAACACAGATGCTCTGCGGCTGATTTCTCAATAGTATGATGATGCTTTGCTCTGCCACTCTGAATTTTTTGCACTGGGGGCCACTTTGCATGTGCCTACTCATGTAGTGACCTGATTGACTATTGTTTGTGCTGTTGTGTTCAAGTAATGTCCAGATACAACAAGTTAGTCTTGATTTGTACAAGAGCTAAGTAGAATTTCTTAAATCTTTTTTTGTGGTTGCTTACCACACATCTACCACGTGGTGACTGTCGAAACTTAATATAATAGCACAGTAGTTTACTACTATGTGGGATTAAATGGGATTATCTGGGTAAGTAGACGCAACATGGTTGATTGCAGGCTGCCCATGAACACCCACATAACACATGCATGCAGGTGTGAGCATCCCTCTATTAGTCCCACTTGCAGCCTGAATGTGTATCCCTAAGGAAGTGAATGGTCATGATACTCTTTCTGAACTAGCACCATGTGTATCCATTGAAATATTGTTCATGCAAATTTTAGTATCATTGTCATTGAATAATTATATTATTCATAATATAGGTTGCTTCCAAAGTAGTTTTAAAGACTTTAACATATCCAAACAAGCGGAATGTTGCATATGCTACTATTCCGAGTATTGATCTACAAAATAAGGTTGGTGATATTTACTTAGGTGCTGAATTTGCAGTTGTGTGCATAGATGAACCTATTCTGGATAATGAGTTAGTAAGGTAAGTTTTTCATTGCAAGAGAATTGGTGATGTTTTTGCTTCAGGATATTAATTGCTTGACCTTGAGCTTTTGTAAGTTGGAGCCTTTTCTTCCATATTCATATTTGTGTTAATTTAGTCACATAACTGTAAGTTCCATTTTTCTTTCATAGATTCAAAAGAAGCATATGGAGTTGGAGCTGAATTCTTCGGTTGGATGAAGAAGCAAATAAAATGAGAAGATTTTACTTAGCATATGGAGTTTACATTGATAGATTGAAAAATGTAATGCCATTCACAAGATCTTTTTCTTTGGTCGAATGATGCAAATGCTATGGTGTAATATTCTCCATAGATGTGTTCTCTGTAGTAGAGTTGATATGAATGATATGTTGTTCAACCAATAACATTGGTATTTATTGCAATGTATATGTATCCTACACTCTTGTATATTCATTATAAATACCTTTATATTTTCAATTTGTGTATGTGTATCATTTTAATGGTGCCAAGCATCATAACAAAATAATTAACTATTTGACAAGTTGCATTGATTTTATTAAATAAATGTATATTCCATAAAATTGGTAGCTAATTTTGTGGTTAATAATTAAAAATAAGTACAATAATTATGTTGCCATAGTAATATAGTAGTGTTACTGTTGGTGTTACTATAGTTACAAAATGTGTTACCAGTGTTGTGGGATATTATGTTACAAGTTCTGTTACTATAGTTACAAAAACATGTTACCACAATGTTCTACGTCTACAAAAATATGTTACTATGGGTGTTACTATAATTACAAAAATGTGTTACCCACACGTTTGGTAACACATAATATGCATGTTACTATAATGTAATTGTAACACAATTTTTAATATATGGTAACATTTACTATATGTGACAGTGGACACCACTTAGTAACACGGTCTAATGGAACACATTTCAAAATGCGTTACTACGTGACCTAGTAACACTGTTTTGGGCCTATGGTAACACAAAACCGTGTTACCAAAGCTCTGTCCTGTTGTAGTGAATCTATGAAAGAAAAAGGTATTAAAGCTGAAGATGTTAAGAATTTACCGCCATTTGAAGAAATACATGGTCTTGATAACCCAGCACGGGTAGTAGAGGTAAACTCTCTCTATAGATTTGACGAAGGTGTTATTCCTCATAATAAGTCTGCTAGTCAATTCTTGGATGAGTTTGATAATTTTATTGTTAAACAAGAAAACTTCAATGCTTATGTTAGTAGACAGTTGAAACGTAATGCTTACATGCTTGACCACTTGGGTGATTATATGAGTAGCTGTTGATGATCTTAAGCTTATTAGTAAGCATGCTTCCATGGTTACAAATCAAGTAGAACAAGTACTTAAGGCACAAGATGATTTGCTCAATGAGTTAAATAGTAAGAACAATGATAATGTTGTTAGGGTTATGACTAGAGGTGGTAAAATGACCCAGGAACCTTTGTATCCTGATGGCCATCCTAAGAGAGTTGAGCAAGATTATCAGAGAATTAATACTGATGCGTCTAGTCCCTCTAATAAAAAGAAGAAGAAAACTGATAGGAGTTTGCATGCTTCTAGTGAACCTGCTATTGGCACACCTAAGAATCCCAATGATATTTCTATTTCTGATGCTGAGACACAATCTGGTGATGAACATGAACCTAGTGATAATGTTAATGATGATGTTCATGTTGATGCTCAACCTAGTAATGATAATGATGTAGAGATTGAACCTGTTGTTGATCTTGATAACCCACAATCAAAGAATCAACGTTATGATAAGAGAGACTTCATTGCTAGGAAGCACGGTAAATAAAGAGAACCATGGGTTCAGAAACCCATGCCCTTTCCTCCTAAGGCATCTAATAAAAAGGATGATGAGGATTTTCAGCGCTTTGCTGAAATGATTAGACCTATCTTCTTGCATATGCGTTTGACTGATATGCTTAAAATGCCTCCTTATGATAAGTATATGAAAGATATTGTTACAAATAAAAGAAAGATACCGGAAGCTGAAATTTTCACCATGCTTGCCAATTATACTTTTAAGGGTGGAATACCAAAGAAACTAGGAGATCCAGGGGTACCAACTATACCATGCTCCATTGAAAGAAACTATGTTAAAACTACTTTATGTGATCCTGGAGCCGATGTTAGTGTTATGCCTTTCTCTTTATATCATAGACTTGAATTGAATAATTTGACACCTACTGAAATTTCTTTGCAAATGGTTGATAAATCAACTGCTATACCCGTCAATATTTGTGAGGATGTGCCTGTTGTGGTTGCAAACCTTACTCTCTTAACAGACTTTGTTATTCTTGATATTCCCGAGGACGACAATATGTCGATCATCCTTGGTAGACCCTTTTTGAATACCGCAGGGGCTATTATTGATTGCAACAAAGGCAATGTCACTTTTCATGTTAATGGTAATGACCATCCGGTACACTTCCCAAAGAAACAACCTCAAGTTCATAGTATCTATTCCATTGGAAAAATTCCAACTATTACTATTGGAGGTTTTGAATTCCCTCTTCCTACTGTAAAAAAGAAATATGATATTCTTATTGTTGGGGACATGCATATCCCCATTGAGGTAACCTAGTGTTATTCGAAAATTCTCCGATTTCATCTCATTCGAAAGAAGTTTGTTAATAAGACTTGATCAACCTTGTTAATGGATTACTTTTGATGAGCATGACATGGATGAATTTAAAAAGCACAACTTTTTGTACCTACCTTTTACTTTCTGTTTTTAGACTAAATAAAGCAAAAATAGTATTTTCTATCTGTTTTCTGAATTATCCGTGCAATAAAAATGTCCCAAAAATAAAAGTTCTCCAAATGCCCTGAAAATTTAGTATGCTTTTTTATAGAATATTTGAGAATTTCTGGCACTGGGAGCACACCAGGGGGCATCACCAGTGGTCCACAAGGATGGAGGGCACGCCCCCTTGTCTTGTGGGTCCCATGTGGGTCCCCTCCACTTATTCCAACACCGATCCACTTCGTCTTCCTCCAGAAAAACCATCCAATAGCTCAAACCTGTGTTCTTGCTCATTTTGCTGCCATTTTTTATCTCCTTGCTGAAAGCTCGATTCACAAAACTACTTTGGGAGATTGTTCTTAGGTATGTGACTCCTCCAATGATCCAATTAGTTTTTGTTCTAGTGCTTTATTTACTGCAATTTTTTGCTGCTGTAGTGACCCTGTTCTTGAGCTTGCATGTCAAATTTATATGGTCCAAAGTAGTTTTGGTGCATGATATAGTCTCTAGACACTTGTGGGAGTAGTTGCTTTCAATTTTGTTGAGTTTGATTCACTTTTATTTTGAGTCGCTAAAAATTTCAGAAATTTTTCAAAGGAAGAAAAATGTCTAGGAAAATGTACCAAGGTGGTTCTTCGAGGAAGCAAGCACCGAGGCTCGCGATACGCGAGCTAGACCTTGAACCACCATGGGAAGCTCAAGTGCGGCCTTGTGAATGGACGTCAGATGAATTCATGCATGGTCCATGCAGGTTTCAAGGATGAGTTTGATGCGTAAGTACGAAATGCCGGCCTTGAGGACTTCGTGTCAGATAAGTGCCGATAATACTATTACCTCACCGAATCCTTTGTGCGGAGGTTTGAATTTTCATCTAAGCGCGATATCCATACTGTTTTATTTGATCTTTATGATGAATCATATACCATGGAATTTGAAGATTTTAATACTGCCTGCAAAATCCCACAGTGGGGAAATCATAGTGAGCCTCAAAAATCTGAATATAACGATTTCCTTGCTAGCATCACTGTGGGAGAAACTAGAAATATCACACAAGCTACCATAGGGAGCATTCACTTTCCTGCCATACATTACTTTGCTCTCTTTATAGGTAGGTGCATTAACGGTAAACAAGATCATTGCCACCTTTGCGTTCCAGATCTTAGTGTCCTCAAGTGTTCGGTGTTAGGTGATAAGCAATATAACTTGGGGGCTATTATTGCGAGGAGGTTACATCTTAATGTGAAAGAGGGAGATTTATTTGGTGGGATTTATGCAACTCGTTTAGCTAATTATGTTGGTGTGTCCATAAGAGTGAATGACATTGAGTTGATACTTGCTTTTCTAGATTATAATTCTATTGTATGCTACCAGTTTCTTGAGAGGAACGAACAGTCCCTCCAGTACCGACTAATCTTTGATAGACGGCATGCTGTCCATATTACCCTTCCTGCTCCTGCCTTCTTTAACTTTCAGGTAAATGGGAGATATTTTATAACCAGAGAGGAGGAAAACGAGTATGAGAGAGCAACAGAGGCCGCTCCTCTCCAAGAAGCAGCTCGCCAAGCAGTAGCTGCAGCAGCACAATGAAACCCCAACTATAATTTAGGATATCATTCGGGCCAGTGGTGGCCCTAGACCAACTTAGGCCAAAAGCCTAAGCTTGGAGGAGTACGTATTTCTCACCGACATTACATTCATGTTCACACACTCATTCTAGTTTCCGGTGTTCATACTTCTTCATTGTACTATCCATGTTAGTTGACTTCTTTTTCTCGCTTTCTTCTTGTGTGTTTGATTTTTTTGAGAAAAACCAAAAAAATATTAGTTGTAGCTTCTTCTAGTTTACTTTCCTTGTTTGGTTAGTAGTGGTACTATTAAATGAAAACCAAAAAAAGATTTCTCGTTCTTCTTTTGCTTGTTGGGAGCTTTCCCGTGTAAATAGTTTTTCTCGTTCTTGTTTTACTTCCTTCAGAAAAACAAAAACTCCAAAAACATTTCAGTGTGTTTCTTCAAAATTATTTTCTTTTCTTTGGGGGTCGAGAGGAGAAGACCACGATGAAAATGTTGAGTGGTTCTCATATGCATTATTGTTGATCTAACAAAGAGCCCATATTACCTTGTCTTCTGCTTTGAATAAATGTTTGCAGAGTCCAGCTTAGTCCAATGCACGTGCACTATTATTATTATTATCCACACCATTCGGTCGTGCAAGTGAAAGGCAATAACAATGATATATGATTAAATGATTGAGATGAGGAAAAGCTGGTATGAACTCGACCTATCTTGTTTTTGTAAATATGATTAGTTTATCGTTCCTGATTTGGCCTATGATGAATGAAACATGTTTGCAATGACAATTAGAGATTATAGTTACTCATGCCATGCTTAATTAGTTAGGAGTTTATAATGGTTTACCTTGCGTGCCAACATGCTTTTAAAATGGTTGTGATGTAGTATGATAGGATGGTATCCTCCTTTGAATTATTCGAGTGGCTTGACTTGGCACATGTTCACGCATGTAGTTGAAACAAAATCAACATAGCCTCCAGGATATTTATGTTCATGGTGATTTATATCCTACTCATGCTTGCACTCAATGTTGGTTAATCTTAATGCATGTTTATGACTGTTGTCGCTCTCTAGTTGGTCGCTTCCCAGTCTTTTTCTAGCCTTCACTTGTACTAAGCGGGAATACTGCTTGTGCATCCACTTCCATAAACCCAAAGTTGTTCCATATGAGTCCATCATACCTACCTATATGTGGCATTTACCTGCCGTTCCAAGTAAATTTGCATGTGCCAAACTCTAAACCTTCAAATGAAATTCTGTTTTGTATGCTCGAATCGCTCATGTAGCAACTAGGTCTCTCTATATCTTCCATGCTAGGTGGGTTATTCTCATGATGAGTGGACTCCGCTCATCATTCACGAGAAAGTGGCTAGTAATTGGGATGCCCAGTCCCATGCTCAAATCAAATCAAAATATAATTGCAAACAAAACTCCCTCAGGATTGTTGTTAGTTGGACAGTACCCGTTGTTTCGGACCAGCCGTGGAATGTGTTTGTTGGTGGTGGGGGAGTATAAACTTTACCATTCTGTTTGCGAACCGCCTATAATGTGTGTAGCATAGAAGATACCGAGATCTCTTTGTTGTTATGTTGACAATGAAATCATACTGCTCAAAATATTTTTTATCTCTATTTCAAAAACTCGAGCTCTGGCATCTCTGCAAATCCCTGCTTCCCTCTACGAATGGCCTATCTATTTACTTTTATGTTGAGTCATCATCCTTTTATAAAAAGCACCAGTTAGAGAGCACCACTGTCATTTGTATGCATTGTTATTAATTGATATTCAGTATGACTGGATCTCTTTGTCACATCCCTAGTCTGGTATGCACTTAGGCTAGCTAAATATGCTTGCATCATGTCTAAATTTATTTGAAATTTGAAATGGGGATGATCAAACCCTAGCACCAAATGAACTCAACTAGGGTCAAATTCAAATGTTTTCAATGAACCCAAAATGCCTTCATCAATGTTTGATAATTTTGGCAAGGCTTTGAGTCCAAACCAAAAATAGTGAACATTTTTGTGGAATATTTTGGATCATTGGATTAAATCATAAAGTATTTGAATTTGGGCATTTAAATGCTATAATTATTCTAAATTCTCAAATTATTCTGAAATGATTTGAGGGTTGTTGGAAATAATTCAAAAGGTGCCCACAAATATTTTCAGGAGTTTTGGAAGTGATTTAGTATTTTAACTAAATCAAAAACAGACAAAAGAAATAGAAAACATAAATAAAAACAGAAAGCGGAGAGAGAGAGAGAGAGAGAAAGCAAACCTGGCGGCCCAGTTGTGGCCCAACACTGTTGGCCCAACCCAGCTCCTTCCCTTGTCTTCTTCCAGCTGCTGCCAGGAGGACGCCGGGCGTGTGCTCGCCGTGTGCGCGCCACCTCCACCCAGCCTGGCTGCCCCCTCGTCGCTCTGGGCCTCCCTCGCGACGCCACGCAGCCCCCGACCTCTCTCTCACTCTCTCCCGTGCTTCTCCCCTCCTCTGGTCTCTCTCCCTCTCGCACCCGAGCGCAACCGTCGCTGCCGCTCGTCGTTGTTGCGGCCACCGCCTCTCCCTCGACCCCTCGCCGTGCCTGCGAGCTCCGTCTCGACATCCCCGACTTCTCGACGAGCCACGAGGCCCCGGACGCACTGCAACGCCGCCACCACCGCCGCCCTCTTTGTTCGGCCACCGAGATCGCCGTCGCCTCCCGTCGTTACCAGCCCTTCCCCGAGCTTGCCGAGGCCACCGCTGAACTCTCCGTGAGCTCCTCTTTGCCCTACCCCTAACCCCGTTGCTCCGCTCGACCTCTAGCTAGCGCCGCCGCCATGGCCGAGCTCCGCTGCCGCCTGCCTTGTCGTGCGCCACCATTACAGCCTGCGCCCGTCGTTGCTGAGCATGGCAACGAGTCCCTCGTGCTTCCAGGAGGCCGCCTATCCCTTTTGCTAGCTCACCCGTGCCCCGTAGCACCGCTGCCAGCGTGTGCCCGAGCACCGCCGACGCCCACCTCGACGCAGCGATGCTACATCCCTCCCCTGCAGCTGCCACTTGCACCACCCGACGCGCCTCTCTGCGGGCTTTCGAAAGAGCCTAGCCACGCTTCGAACGGCCGCCGGAATCGGCCGGCCGGAGTACCTCCGCCGTCGGCTATGGTCGCCGGCGGCTAACCGCTGACGTAACCGGCCATTAGGGTCTAAGCACCCTACTAACTACCCCTGGAGTCAATGACAGTCGGGTCCCACCGCCTAATTAACCGGCTAACTAAAATAGATTAAGGTTAAATCTAATTACAGTGGGCCCATGTGTCAGCTTTGACTATGCTGACGTGTCTGTTGACCCGACCCCACCCGTCTGTGAGCCTAGGCAGCAGTGGGCCCCGCTGGTCAGGTTTGACCTGGACCGCGCCTATTAACCGCTGACATCACAGTGATGTCATGCTGATGCAGTAATGCATTTTCTGGATTTATTCTTATTCAGAAAATTCTAGAAAATAGTATAATCTTCTAAAAATCATATAAAATCAACTGTAGCTCAGAATGAAATAATTTATATATGAAAAATTATCAGAAAAATTAAATCTATCCATCTGTGCTATTTTCATGCATGAAAAACCAACCTAAACCTGCTGTATAGATGAAAATACATAAAGGGCATTTAAAATGCTTAAGTTTGGAGTTGCATTTGAATCCTTGATTCAAATGAGCTCCATTGAACTTGTTGCTGTTTGAATTAGCACAAACAACATCACATATACATGCCATGTTCATGCATCATATTGTGCATTACATTGATTGTGTTTATTCTCTGTTTGCCGGTGTTGTTCCCCCTCGGTAGACGTTGTTCCGGCGCTGTGATCGTTGACACTGATGAAGACCCAATGCTATCTTCAGAAGTGCCAGGCAAGCAAAACCCCCTTGTTCATTCTGATACAATCCCACTCTCTCGCTCCTGCTCTCTTTTACTGCATTAGGACAACAACGTTTCAACTGTTACATGCTGCGGTAGTTGAACCCCTCTCCTCTGCATGACCTGTCATTGCCACAGAAAATAAATGAAACCCACTAGCATGAGTAGGAGTTGTTTGAGCCCTAATGTGCCTAATCATTCATGCTTGTTTGTCATGCCTGCTATTGCTTAGAGTTGAGTCAGGTCTGATTCATCGGGGATGAATTGGAATGTGGTGAACATGTCCTACTGTTGAGAGCTAAGTGTGTGAACACGATTCGGTAAAGGTAGCGGTGAGAGGCCATGTAGGAGTACATGGTGGGTTGTCTCATTGCAGCCGTCCTTAGGAACTGCGTTCTGTGTTTGTGATCCATGAATAGTTACTACCACGCATTGGAATGTTTAAGTGCCCCTCTCGACTTATTAATCAACCTGATCTCTGTCCAGGAGTTGCAACTAGTTTCTGGTGTTCATAGGTAGTGTTAGTAGTCTACCAAGTGGCACCCAGTACAAGTGGGCTTGGGACAAACTAGGCACAGTGGCACGGTGTACCAAGTGGCACCCGGATGGTGGGCTTGGGAACCCTGCTCACATCGTTTGGGGCCGTGAGCGACACCCCGGCCGGATCTCTTTGCGGATGGAACCCGAATAGGCGATAAACCTGGACTAGAGACTTGTGCGGTTAGTCAGGTCGTGGCCGACTGCCTCGCCAGGCTTCCGCTTGAAGGTTGCCGAGATAGACGACGTGTACATGGTGGTAAGTGGCGAGAGCGTGTGTGAAGAAGTACACCCCTGGAGGGTTAACATCATCTATTCGAATAGCCGTGTCCACGGAAAAGGACTTCTGGGTTGCCCGTACAGTTCATAGACAAGTGAAAGTGGATACTCTAAAATGCGCAAGATAAGCGTGAGTGCTATGGATGGCGTTCTCGTAGGGAGACGGGAGCGGATCCATAGTGGTGTATTCGTATTGTGAATATGTGGACTCATGTGCGCCACGTCAAAAGAGTTACGTGCAGTCGTAGTTCAGGATAGCCACCGAGTCAAAGCTGGCTTGCTGCAGTTAAACTCCACCACCCCTTTGTCGATACCGATGCACATGTAGATAGTTCTGATGTAAGTCTTGCTTGGTACATTTGTACTCACATTTTCTTATTTTATGTTTTGCAGTGGACTTCGACGTTTAGCTTGTTACCTCAGCTACGATCTTATATCCTTGGGTGGGTCTTGTAGATAGTCAGTGTGGGACCGCAGCTCAGGGAAAACCGAAACTCCCTGTATTCCAGCCCAGAGATCAAGGAGAAGTCTCTAGAATACGACACTACTTGACATAGAACAAATCAGCTCTATTACAAGAATAATAATACAAGGGTCTGATGTTACAAAGAAGCACATCAGCACGACGACACTATGCCTGCGATACTACACTTGTACTATGCTAGCAGCGGAACAACTCGTAGCAGCGGAATACTTCTAGCAGCTAATCCTAGAACTCCAAGCAATATCATGGCAATAGGAAGATCATGTCATCCACATACTCATCCACATACTCGTAGCAGCGGAATAACAGATGCCATCATGAAAATTATCATAATAGCCACTAAGAATCCAAAGGCACATGTCATCCACATACTCATCAAAAATATAATCCTAGAACTCCAAGCAATATCATGGCAATAGGAAGACCAAACAATACTCCGAGAATGCCATGAACAAATCACAAGAGGCTAGAACAATATTTTAAACAAGTTTAAATAAAGAAACCATGTCACTGCATTGTAATCATGCAAATGGAGGGTGTGGCTTGCCTGGGGTGGAAGAAATCACCGGAAGAAAGTGCAAGAAACTCGTAGAAAGGATCGCCGGAAAACGTACTCTCTCGGAGGGGACTGAATAAGGGCAGGGGAAAAATGGTCATTTCAGAATGTCAAAATATCATGAAAATGTTACCAACAGAACGGGCTCGACGAAACAAAGAAGTGGGCTTTGGATTCACATTATTTGGAGTTGGGAGTAAAAAGATATGAATGTTTTTCTGCCAGGGACCTATCTGTACAGAAATCATCACAAACAGGCCCTCGGCTGGAAAACAGAACGCACACTTTCTGGAAATACTCCTTCTCCTCCAGAAAATGTATTCCTCGCTGCAACAGAGAGAAGATACGCTTTCAGCAGAGGAAAACGTACTGTGCCTGAAGGAGTTGGAAAATACGCTTCCTGAAAGCGAAAACGTACTGATGGGTTTGCGCCTCCACTTAATCCAGTCAGCAGGGTGCGGGGCCCGGCCTAGTCTCGCTGACACGCCGGGCTCGTGGCCAGCTGGCAGGGAGGGGATCCGTCTCCTTCTTCTCCTCGCTCTAGCCCGTGCCTGGCCGAGGCAGAGCCGGCCCCGACGACACTCGCCGGCGGCACAGGCCACCGCAGGTGGTGCCCGCCCTACCCACGGATGCAAGGGAATGAGACAGAGGCGGCCCTGGGCATAGCAGTCGCCGGAGATAGACGAGGCGACCGCAGTTTTGGACGGCGGCGGACGGAGGCGTCGGGCAGATGCGGGTATGGCGCTCCGGGCCACCAGAAGAGAAAGCGAAGAGGACGGGAGGCTCAGGCTACTCCAGGTGGTCTAGTGGAGGTGGAAGAAAGAGGGGAGGAGCCCGGGGCTGCTCGGATTCGAGCAGAGCCCGATGGCGGCTGCGGCGGCCATGACGGCGAGGGCGAGCAGGGAGGGGCTCCGGCGATGACCTGAGGGGTCGGGGAGGGCTATCGGAGTGAATGAGGTTGAGTGGTGAGGTCGAGAGGCCTCGGGTTGGGCTTATATAGCCGCGGGGCGAGGAGGCCGAGCTGTCATCGCCACAGACGCGTGTCCAGCACCGTGGATGCGTGTGCACGCGCATGAGCTCGCTGGTAGATGACGGGGGAGGAGTAGTGGAGGTTCTCACGGGGTAGAGGAGGCCAACGGAGCACATGGAGGTAGACGACGGCGATGAACCGAGCCAAAACGCCACTGTACGTCCGTGGGCACGCGGCGGTTTGCATTGGTGAGGAACCGGACGGAGGGGGAGAGGGGTCCAGGGGAACGGCGGCGATGAGGTGAAGCCAAGGGACACGCTCACGCGCGCGAAGACGACGTGAGGGAAGAGGACGAAGCAGAAACGGCGTGCTGGATGCGGCCACTGCGCACAGAGCGCGCGCATAGGCTTGCCATCACCGTAGACACCATGTGAACCGGGGCATTCAATGATCTAGAGCACCCAAAATGTTGTCTAGCTGATAGTTCATCCAGCGGAGGTTGCAACTGCGGTGGTAGCTCGGTGAATAAGGCTTTGGTTAAATGTTAATCATCGTCTGAAGTTTACTGCAGTAAACTTTGCCGCGCACTGGCGATCAACAGGGAAGTGATTGTGGTCAAAGGAATTGTCTGGGGTGATTAACTACCAAAGGACTATAATCCTGGTGGTTTTGGAGCACAATGGAGCAAAACTAATATAGTTGCTGTGTAAGCCCAAAAATGGTCCAGAATCAAGATTTAGATGATGCACTCACATGGTGTTATGGAATGGGATGCAACTTGGCAAATCCTCATGATATGGACATATAAAGATGCTGTAAAAAGCTCATACAAAATGGACAAGCCAAAATGGTACTTGCTGCACGAACATCATTTCTGTCCAGAAACATGAAAACATTCTAGAGGAATAATGGCTTGATGAAACATGCCCAAAATGGGTGGAGGTAGGTTACATGGATAATATAAGGCCTAGAAATATTGGCAGCCATAATGGAGCAAGATAAATATACTTGCTTCACAAACTGAAATTTTGGACATAATCAAAGAATTGAAGATGAGCTCTCATGGAGGCATGACATGAGCTCTACTTTGGTGGGGGGCTATGATATGATGATATGAGGGATCATGCAAGATGGAAACTCATCTATATATGCCTAGCTTGCACCTCCTTCACAAAGCTTCTTTCTGGAGAGAAACTTTGGAAAATTATAATTAAATAATTACTAAGCAAATGAGGTTGCATTTTGGCATGTGGAAATGATATGGACAGGAAAAGGTGTCCAAGGAGTTTGAGGTCAATTGGGAAAAAGGAAAATAGCACTTGCTTCACAATGTGCCATTTAGGGCAGAATAGGTAATGAATTATTTGAGCATGATGATAAACATGAAAAATGAAATATTTTGCCATATTTGAGAAAGATATGACCCAAAAAATTTATGAGAATTATTTGGGAATTTTAGGAGCGATGGAAATAAAGGTTGCTTCACAACCTAGGGCAATTTGAGTTATTCCTTTAGTAGAAAAGGAATATCCCCAACTAAAAGAATATTGGGATTTGGACTAGGATGAAAATGACAGGGTCAAGGGAAGGGTTTGGGAATGACAAGCCACTCTGGAAACAAAGAAGAGGGCATCTTCTTCAGTTTCCAGGCCACAGAGCCACGGAAAAAGAAAACTCAAGCAAAAACCTCAGAAAAACAAAAGAAAAAGAAAGGGCCAAAAATCAGGCTGTCACAAACCTTACCCCCTTAAAGAAATCTCGTCCTCGAGATTTGGTTGCTCAGGGAACAAGTATGAAGATATTGACTTAAGGAAACCGTTTCCAACTTGGGTATCCTTTTTCTTATTTTTGTTCCCACTAAATTTTTATCTGACTGGCCCTGGGGTGGTTTGCTTTAATATATCCATATTCTGACAGATCTTACCTTGCTTGTTCATGCTTATACAGGCTCCAATTTCTTTTTTAGATCTGCTGACTTAGCTGACTGTGATTGATTCTCACCACTGAAATATATGTCGGTCTCACAAATCAAAGCATGATTTCCGCTGGGTGTGCCATCCGGCACTTGACAATCTTTCATGTGTTGGTGATCAGATTTTTCTAGTGGACACCCAAGCTCTAACTCCTTGCATTGGGTTTCTCCACTAAATGCAGGTCCTTCGGGTTCCAAACAGTGAGTTGGGTCATAACCGCTTTCCTGACAGATTCTGGCTTATCGCGGAAGTTTCTGAATCATCTTAACTGGTTCCACTGTCTTGAGTATCGGATCCGTACCAAATATTTGATTGTCGCCTATCGTGGCTAGCATAAGAGTTTGACCTGTATGATAATATCTGCAGACTTGACTGACGGTGATTCTGCACCATGCGGGTCTTGCAACAAATTTTTTCATACCTGCATCACTGGTCTTGCTCCTTCATTATTGTTTTCTTGGTATGGATCCTTGGCCGAAAGAGCTGGGTCATATTGCTTCTTCGTATCACCATAGGTAATGTCGGTGCACTTTTTTCGGCAATCGTAGCTTATCCTCATTTTTCTGACAGGGTACCCCATTAAATGGCAGGTTCAACACCCCTCAAGTTTTGACCGCAGAAAAATGATCATCCGAAACTTTGCAAGAAATCAGCAAATAAATCAGTAGCCACCAGAACGGTCCTTACAACTCAGATCAGGGACATTACTGAAATAACTCAACCACGGCTCAGAATGGTCGAAAAGCTGCTCAGAACATGAGACCGGATTGATAAGAAGAAGGTGACAGCTCCCTAAAATAGCCAAAAAGCAACTATAGGGCTACTTTCACAAAAAGAAACTCAACAGCTGTACGAGATGGCCGAAAAGCAGCTCAGAACTCGTGACAGTCGTTGAAGAGAGAAATAAAAATCAGCATCCACCCCGGATAGCTAAAAACAGCTTAGATCACATGCGTGGTGCCGTCATTGGAGAAAAAGGGGACAGGGGCTCATCGGGATCATTTTCCAGGTTCACAGTTACTTGTATTGAGCTCATTGATGTCGTCAATCTCATAATCCTTTGTCACACTGCGGTGTATACTGGCTTTCTTCTCTTGACCATTCTCACGTGGTTGTCAGATCCTCATCCGAGTGACTTGTAAAATCTTGGTGTTATGCTCACCGCATATATATGAGAATCTGATTCCCGAGACAGACGTGTATTCTGAATTATTCTTGCTTTTGACCAAAATGTTGCGGATCTGATTCTTGGGATTCACTGCCATATGCAATTCAATTCACAGTGTACTACCTTGTACCAATGTCTTACTGAGGAAGATTGGCTGGCCTGTGCTCGAAACTTTCATCGGACAGCTTGCTGAAGAAGACTGAGTATCGTGCTTCAGAAGCTTACCCCCTTAAAGACCTTGCTGGGGAAATACTCAGTACCTTATGCCAGAAGCTTTTGCAGTTGGTTACTAAAGAAGGCAGAGTACCTTATACGGGAAATCATCCATGTATCATACTAGGGAAGATAGATGAATCTTGCCTTGGAAATTTCTCGGGTATCTTGTGAGGGAAGATAGGGTTGCTTACACCAGAAGCTTATTATTGTGATATGCGGACCGATTTCCACATATATAACCATCTTAATATTTTTGTTATTGATTTCTTGTATGAAACAGGGTTTTGCAGGACTATCCTCCTTTCTGAGTACATGCCATATTTTTGCTTGCTTCCAGGTACATCGGGTTCCAGAATCATCCTCAACGAAAAATTAAACTTGTATCTGAGCCATACCTTTGATAATATTCTATCAACCTTGCATACGATTTATCTTCTTACTGATTTGATCATTTCTGCTATGAGGAGTGCACGCTGAGGGAGACTTGACACTCAGTAACATGATCAGATATCCCCCAATCTGAATGCAGTCAGCTGAGAATTCCATACTGTTGTGAGGAGTGATCGTTAATGCAAACTTTATACTGACATTCTATCCAGGATTTCTTTTGTATTCAGACGAGCTATTTCCAATTTCACTGCAGTCTGCTGACAATTCCATTCTATTTAGCCGAGTTTCCAAATATATGCATTTCTTACTGAGTTTCCAAATATATGCATTTCTTGCTTACCCTTCGGGTCCGGTGTTGGCTGACGAGCAACTTTAATAGGGGAAAGTTTGTAACACTGAAGGCCCAAAGAAATAAACAAAAGAAACGACTAAAACAAATGCACACAAGCATACTACTAATATAATTAACCAAGCAATCATCACATATTACTGCTACTCACACCATAATATGCATGCACACCTAAGCACACAAATTGAGCGGAAACTCCGGTATTACAGTCTAATATGCTGTGGCGGTGTGCACGAAAATTATATCCATGTGTGGAAGGAGTTGGCGTAACCAAAGCTACGCCAAGCACTAGCTGAACAGTGGCTGGATTTGGATGGATACACAGGTGAGGACGGACTTGACGATCAAGTAGGGAGACTCAAAAGTCACGACCACATCATCAAACGTACGAAAGGGATTCGTACACGTCCAACGAATAGAATGACTGGTTAGGGTAGCGGTGGAAAAACAAGGCTCGCTGGCATTACCCTTTTCTGATAACCAAGATCAGTAAGGGTTGCCAGAGGGACGGGATGGATGGCATGATTTGGGATAGAAACAAGTCTATCACCGAAATAATATGGGTGGGTGGCGGAAAAATATACACGATACCTGAGCATAACTCCTGCAAATGGTGTCTGGAACTCTGGGTACCAGGGCATCACTCTGCTGGGACAGAGATGATGCCGAACACCAAAGAGCAGACATGCTAAGAAGGAGGTTGCAGGCGGTGGACCGAAAACGATGCCACCTACACTCAAAAGATTAACTGTTAGTGATAAAATAATAATCTATATGCATGCTATGCGACAAAAAAATGCAACAATCAAGTGCAACAAACAAGGTAGAGTCTATACTACCGATTACTACCAGTTTCAACTGCTCGCGCTGACTAGGGCGTCCTACAGCCAGACCTGCTCTGATACCAAGCCTGTGGCACCCCGGCTCAGGGAAAACCGGAACGCCCCGTATTCCAGCCCAAAGATTGAGGAGAAGTCTTTGGAATACGACACTTTTTGACATAGAACAAATCGGCTCTATTACAAGAATAATAATACAAGGGTCCGATGTTACAAATAAGCACATCAACACGGCGGCACTACGCCTGCGATACTAGACTTGCTATATGCTAGCAGCGGAACAACTCGTAGCAGCGGAATACTTCTAGCAGTGGAACGACGACGAAGGTGGTGAATCTCCACTCCGCAGGGACTCTGGCTGGGACACGATCTAGCTCGCACGAACGGAAACCACGACAAGCAATCAAGCAATCACGGCATCACCTGCAATCTGGCATGACACGCCAGGTCAGTACATTGAATGTACTTGCAAGCTCACAACAACCATAAACATCAAGGCAAGACAATAACATAGCATTAATCAGGTTAATTAAAGTAACAGCTACCATGATGAAGCAACTACTAAGCATGGTATGAAACTGATACAATACTGATAAATAACCATCTCAGATCTCCATAACCATCTCTCTCTTGGCTAACCGGCCAAGCAATATACCATCTCGATCACCTCGTGATCAAAACCAAACAGTGATCTTTCCGGCGATCACTACCATGACCAAAAATTGGTCTCCAACATCATCATCAACATCCTGCCGATCTGTACTGGTCAAAATATCAACATATATATGTCACCTATAAGTCATTCCGTCATGTGAGTGTTGATCGAATGGTGTGACCTAGTACGAACCCATGCCCATGACCTAGGACGCGGCTATCGGTAGATTTAATTACACACTCTGCAGAGGTAGCGCACTTTACCCACACCACAGAACCCATGGCCTCATACTCCCATTCAGGTGGACCAACGGCGTTCCGACAAAACCGATCTACTGCCATGACACTCTCCCGGCTACTCCGACTCACTCTCCTTAGGGCTAGTCCTGGGTGACCCCGTGTCTACCAAAGACACAATGATCACCGTCGTGGTCAAAACATAAACATCCCAAACGGGGACAAATAGGCACCTAACAACTACGGGCACACAAGGTTATGTCCGCCTACCTGATCAGGGTAGCGCACGCCCGTAACCTTCCCTCGTTGGAGGCACCGGCGAGAGGCACGGCAATAGACTGCATCAGGGCCTTCCCATAAAGGCAAATGTGGTTGCACTGGAAAAGCCCGGTTCGGTGGCACCTGACCAACTTAATGACAGAATTTATCCCCAAAAATATAACTGTGATAACTGATACTCCGACATCAACTACCAAACTATAATCCAAGTCATAGCAATGTACAACAAATAATCCAAGCATAATATCATCATCTCAAAATACTCCAAGGGTAGCACAACACTACTGTCATGATGAATCTGAAACAATAATCCTACTACTCCCATAACAAGAATAAAACAATTCGGCTAAGATCCACATGTAAACATCATCCCCGAAAATGATACTCCAAGCAACAGAACATCAACTAGCATCATGAAAATAATCATACTAACCACTAATAATCCAAAGGCAGCATGATATCCAAAGTAATACTCCAAAATATAATAACAGATACCATCATGAAAATAATCATAATAGCCACTAAGAATCCAAAGGCACATGTCATCCACATACTCATCAAAAATATAATCCTAGAACTCCAAGCAATATCATGGCAATAGCAAGATCAAAACAATACCTCGAGAATACCATGAACAAATCACAAGAGGCTAGAACAATATTTTAAACAAGTTTAAATAAAGAAACCATGTAACTGCATTGCAATCATGCAAATGGAGGGTGTGGCTTTCCTGGGATGGAAGAAATCATCAAAAGAAAGTGCGAGAAACTTGCGGAAAGGATCGCCGGAAAACGCACTCTCTCGGAGGGGGCTGAACAAGGGCAGGGGCAAAATGGTCATTTTCAGAACGTCAAAGCATCATGAAAATGTTACCAACAGAACGGGCTCGACGAAACGAAGAAGTGGGCTTTGGATTCACCTCATTTGGAGGTGGGGGTAAAAAGATATGAATGTTTTTCTGCCAGGGACCTATCTGTACAGAAATCATCACAAATAGGCCCTCGGCTGGAAAACAGAACGCACACTTTGTGTAACTACGCCTTCACCTCCGGAAAACGTATTCCTCGCTGCAACAGAGAGAAGATACACTTTCAGAAGTGGAAAACATACTGTGCCTGAAGGAGAGGGAGAATACGTTTTCTGAAAGAGAAAACATACTCATGGGTTTGCGCCTCCACTTAATCTAGTCTGCAGGGTGCGGGGCCCGGCCTAGTCTTGCTGACACACGAGGCCCGCGGCCAGCTGGCAGGGAGGGGGTCGTCTCCTTCTTCTCCTTGCTCTCGCCCGCGCCTGGCCGAGGCAGAGCCGGCCCCGCCGACACTCGCCGGCGGAACAGGCCACCGCAGGCGGTGCCCGGCCTACCCACGTATGCAGGGGAACGAGACGGAGGCGGCCCTGGGCACAAAGTGCCGGAGATAGACGAGGCGACCGCAGTTTGGACGGCGGCGGACGGAGGCGTCGGGCAGATGCGGGTACGGCACTCCGGGCCACCAGAAGAGAAAGCGAAGAGTTGGGGAGGCTCAGGGTACTCCAGGTGGTCTAGTGGAGGTGGAAGAAAGAGGGGAGGAGCCCGGGGCTGCTCGGATTCGAGCGGAGACTGACGGCAGCTGCGGCGGCCATGACGGTAAGGGCGAGCAGGGAGGGGCTCCGGCGATGATCTGAGGGGCCGGGGAGGGCTAGAGGAGTGAGTGAGGTCGAGAGGCCTCGGGGTGGGCTTATATAGCCGCGGGGCGAGGAGGCCGAGCTTTCGTCGCCGCGGACGCGTGTGCACGCACATGAGCTCGCTGGTAGACGATGGGAGATGAGCAGTGGAGGTTCTCACAGGGTAGAGGAGGCCAACGGAGCACAGGGAGGAAGACGACGGTGATGAACCGAGCCAAAACGCCACTGTACGTCTGTGGGCCCGCGGCGGTTTGCGTCGGTGAGGAACCGTACGGAGGGGGAGAGGGGTCCAGGGGAACGGCGATGATGAGGTGAAGCCAAGGGACACGCTCACGCGCGCGAAGACTACCGGAGGGAAGAGGACGAAGCAGAAACGGCACGCTGGACACGGCCACTGCCCACAGAGCGCGCGCACAGGCTTGCCATCGTTGTAGTCACCATGTGAACCGGGCGTTCAATGCTCTACAACATCCAAAATGTTGTCTAGCTGATAGTTCATCTAAGGGAGGTTTTAACTGCGGTGGTAGCTAGGTGAAAAAGGCTCTGGTTAAATGGTAATCATTGTCTCTAGTTTATTGCAGTAAAATTTGCCGCGCACCGGCGATCAACAGGAAAGTGATTTTGCTCAAAGGAGCTATCTGGGGTGATTAACTACAGAAGGACTATAATCCTGGAGGTTTTGGAGCACAATGGAGCACATACTAATATAGTTGCTGTGTAACCCCAAAATTGGTCCAGAATCAAGATTTGGATGATGCACTCACATGATGTTATGGAATGGGATCAAACTTGGCAAATCCTCATGATATGGACATATAAAGATGCTTTAAAAAGCTCATACCAGATGGACAAGCCGAAATGGTACTTGCTGCATGAACATCATTTCTGTCCAGAAACTTGGAAACATTCTAGAGGAACAATGGCTTGATGAAACATGCCCAAAATGGGTGGAGGTAGGTTATATGGATAATAGAAGGCCTAGAAAAATTGGCAGCCATAATGGAGCAAGATAAAATATACTTTCTTCACAAACTAAAATTTTGGAAAGAATCAAAGAATTGAAGATGAGCTCTCATGGAGGCATGACATGACCTCTACTTTGGTGGAGGGCTATGATATGATGATATGAGGGATCATGCAATATGGCCACTCATTTGTATATGCCTAGCTTGCACCTCCTTCACAAAGCTTCTTTCTGGAGAGAAACTTTGGAAAAACATAATTAAATAATTACTAGGCAAATGAGGTTGCATTTTGGCATGTGGCAATGATATGGACAGGAAAAGGTGTCCAAGGAGTTTGAGGTCAATTGGGAAAAATGAAAATATCACTTGCTTCACAACGTGCCATTTAGGGCAGAATAGGGAATGAATTATTTGAGCATGATGATAAACATGACAAATGAAATATTTTGCCATATTTGAGAAAGATATGACCCAAAAAAATTATGAGAATTATTTGGGAATTTTAGGAGCGATGGAAATAAAAGTTGCTTCACAACCTAGGGCAATTTAAGCTATTCCTTTAATAGAAAAGGAATATCCCCAATGAAAAGAATATTGGGATTTGGGCTAGGATGAAAATGACTGGGTCTAGGGAAGGGTTTGGAAATGACAATCCACTCTGGAAACAAAAAAGAGGGCATCTTCTTCAGTTTCCAGGCCACAAAGCCATGGAAAAAGAAAACTCAAGCAAAAACCTCATAAAAACAAAAGAAAAAGAAAGGGCCAAATATCAGGCTGTCATAGTCAGGCTTCTCAGCCTTCTTCATTTGTAGTTGTATGTACTCAGACAAGTTAAGCTTCCGCATGTGCTTGTTGCTTGTATGCTCTGTATGTTGGGTCATGAGACCCATGTTTGTAATACTTGGCTCCTCGGAGCCTAATGAATAAATACTCTGAGTCGTAGAGTCTTGTTATGATGCCATGTTGTATTTGCAAATATTGAGCACATTGTGTGTATGATTGAAATGCTTGGAATGTGTGGGATCTGACAACCTAGTTGTTTATCCTTGGTAGCCTCTCTTATGGGGAAATGTAGTCTTGTGCTTCCATGAGCCATAGTAGTCCTCTACAGCCTGGTTCACTGGAGTCCTGCTAGCCCAGCACTACTGCTCCGGAACACTTGGCTGGCCGGCATGTGATTCACTTCGTTCCTGTGTCTGTTCCTTTGGGGAAATGTCACGCGGTGACATCCGGAGTCCTTCCTAGCCTGCTACAGCCCGGTTCACCGGAGTCCTGTTAGCCCAGTGCTATAGCACGGATTCGCACGCTGCTGACCGACATGCTCGATGTTGATTCGTGTATGCCTGTCCTCATAAGTTAGTGCCACTTTGGGTTCATGAATAGTCATGTCGGCCAGGGTTCTCTGTCATATGGATGCTAGCGACACTATCGTATACATGAGCCAAAAGGCGCAAACGGTCCCGGGCCATGGTAAGGCGACACCCGTGGGAATACCATGCGTGAGGCTGCAAAGTGATATGAGGTGTTACCGGCTAGATCTATGTGACTTGGAATCAGGGTCCTGACGGCTTTGGTATCAGAGCCTGACTGCCTGTAGGATTACCAAGCCAAACTGGTCGAAGTTGAGTCTAGAAATGCTTTAGTTATATAAGGGAATTGATTGTGGAAGGGAATGTAAGGCTCTTTTTACTCCTTTACCTTATGCCTTCTGATGTGAGTCATCCTCTTCTTTCCTACGTGGGTTAAGGACTAGGATCTCATCTATCTATCAGGTTCACGTGTTACTAATCCGTAGAATCTTAGGATTGTTGGTTCCAGGCCTCAGTTCAGTTTCTACTACTTTTAGTATGTTGTCAGTTGAATCAGACCCTTGATATGATGATGTTAAGTGGATATGCCACTATTTTGCAGGATATCCCAAATATTTTTGAGCATTTACAGCCGTTATGCTGTCCGAGTCATCCTAGGTCTCTAAACAATCTGATGAATTTGCAAAGCCTTCCTCCCCGTTCCCGATGTCCTTTTGGGCCTGATCAACCACACTAAACAAGTGAGTTGAGGTGCTTCACTGCCTCAGTATATAGTTAGGAGCTAGTATTATGACCCTAGGCATCTTAGAGGATCACCTAGTAATCTAGCCATGTTTTGTGTTCCCAGTGTGATGAATCTGGCCATCATTCCCAGAAGCATCCCGTGATGCTACTTAGTAGTAGGTATTCTACTCCTGGGTTTTTGAACCCGAGATTCACCCTACTTCATGTTGGTAGTATTTGCTAGTTCCCTTAAGATATTAGTAACCTTTGCGATAGTCCTCGAGGTCCATGGTATCTCATTCTTCCAATACCATGAACCATAATGGCAGAAGTTCTTTTGAACCAAAAGATCACAACCAGGGTGCTCTTGAGGAGTACTCCATTCATATTGTGACTCTGCCAGTTCTATCATTCTGCATGGGTTATTCGGAAGAAATATGTTGAACTCGTTTGACATACTAACCCATGAATCCACAACTCAGAAAGTTATATGTTCCTTGAGTTGTTCTCTTCAGTTGTATTCTGACCCCCGTCTATCATTTGATAGTCAAGAGTATGCGTGCATTCGTTGTAGATGCCTATTATTCTTGTGGTCTGTCAAGCCATTCTATTCCGGAATTACTAGGAGAAACAAACTCCAGTACCTCATCCATATCTAGGATTGGGTCAAAGCAATTGTACTTCACAGATCAAAATGCCAATCCAGCTTTTGTTTTGTTCTACCTTGAAGTATTACCCTATTTATGTCAAGAATATCATAGGAATTGCACCAACTCTTACGTATTCTTGACGCAGTGATACTTCTTGCCATTATCATTCATTCCTTGGTTTTCCGTGTTTTTGTATCCGGAATACTGACAAGCGAATTGTGAATTGTGAAATCAGTACTGCTAGCAACTCTGATGCTTGGTAGTTAAAGGACAATAATTTCATTCTTAGCGTGCCGGTTATTGAATCATCATTCTAAGATAGATTGTGCTACCTAGTCCTTATTTCTGGTGCACTCTTCGATCAAGAGTTAGGATTGTATCAATCCCTTTCTTATTTAGCTATATCATCTTGTCCTCAAAAGCAAGATTTTTCTCGATCTTAGAGACATATCGGTGGTTCGTGATTTTCTGGATATCATCAAGGAAGTATCACCAGGTTGTCCCCTGGCCGTTATGTTGAGTTCATGATCAAGTTGGTTTTCCAATAAACCACTCTTTCTCCAAGAATCTGTGTTGGATATCCCTGCAGTTGGTTAAGCTAAACAACAACTTGGAGAGTTGGAAGTTAAAAGCTTGCCTAGCTTAGCTCATCTCTAAGGGCTATCTTTTGTGTGTGTTGAAGAAAGATGGTATTTTCATCGATTGACCCTCGTGATCAGTTAATGGACCTATCATCTTATCCAATCTTTGATTTGAGTATGGGCTATCATCAAATCAAGTTAGAACCAACGATATTCGTAATGTTGTCTTACTCGTGGTTGATTCCTCGAGCATACACCATTACATCTTTTGTTCTGACCAATACTATCACATTGTTCACATAATGGTGGAAGTCCAGTGATATGGAAATTCCGATGAGTTGCTGTTGAGCCCATCAGCAGCATCTTGTCTCCCCCATGATTCGTGTTAAACGTTAAGCTAGTGTTGGAAACTTTGTAAACAATGCCTTCATGTTCCGTTCATGAAGCATATGTTTGGATGAAAGTAGCGACTTCCTCTAAGTTCACATAAAATCGATGCAAGTTGCCGCCGTGAATTCGAGAAAGCTTGTTTTTGCTTCCTCTGGAATCATCCCAAGTCATTCATGCATATGTGCGAAGTATCCTGTGGTTTGGAGACTTGCAACCTTCATTCCATATGTTCCCTAGCACCCCAAGCCACTGATTGACTTGTTCAAGGAAAAGAAGTCTAGCGCGTGTAAAGACTTCGAAATCCTTGATGATGGTTCCTAATCAGAACTCGGTAGTGTTTTATTGTAAGACTAATATGTGGTCATGCTTGTCTAGGACAACGTGCTCACATGTTGTAGCAGAACCATCTCATGTTTTGGAGCTTGCTATCGTAGTTCATCTCTCGAGAATCTCGCAATGTCATCTCGTCGATTTGTGTTGCAAACTTTAATTTTTATTTCTAGACTCGATGAGTCTGGAATATCCTGACACCAACCAGATCTGATTCTCAGGCAGATGTGATGGTTGAAACGTTTCCCAAGAGCTATAATATTGGTCTCTCTGTAACCGGTAGAGTGGATGTCGTGGCCAACACACCCAACCGGAAGACCTATTATTGTAGTATCTTGCTTGAAGAAGTTGGCCACCTCCCCATAAGGATCTCTTAGAATTTATTCCAGTAGTTGTTCCTTATGGATTTTTGTGTTCCCGAAGTCCGACCTTTTACTTGATGATCTAGATATCAAACCATATCTATGAACGGATTACGCTAGCACATCAAGGAGAACATTAGAAGCGGAGTGCTAAATGTCTCTCGGTTGATCATCCAGATTCTGTCTCCTTGGCCTCGCTAAGGTGAAATCTGAGAAGATGTTATCTTCCGTTGCATCTGGATCGTCCACACTATTCATCATGGTAGTATGTTGTGTTGCCAGGATCCTTGACACGGATGTTGGTAGAACCTTGATGAATATGGAAATGCTCAAGTTCTTGAGAGCACGCGCAAGCAAAATCATCCCTTGCGTTGCCTTCAACAAGGTAGTCCACATCATTCATTCTAGTCTGGGTATGCCATTCCTTCTTACTTCACCTAAAGTTTGTTGTGAATTTACTTAGGCTTGTATAGAGAGTTTCAATGATCTCTGTATCAAAAGTAATTCTTTTTGCCACTTAAGGGAATATTTCTGCGGGTCACCTTCCTCTAAGATGTCTCGTCATGGAATCATGGCATTTTTTCCCTCGCCGCTTTTCCACCCTCGTCAAATAGTTTCTTCCGTCCTTTCCAAGGTGTGTTTTGCCTCTCATATCCAGAGATGTTTCTACGTCTCATTCTGTGAGTTGATCCTGAGTTGTTCGATCTTCGAGAAGATCGATCCTTCTAGAGTTTCCCCTTTCCTCTCATTGTCATGTTAGTTGGAGTTCTCAGAGCAAGACATCAAGACAAAGATGGTGATCGAATCAATGTTCTCTTGAAGTGCAACCTGGACCGTGAAGATTGTGTTAGCTTTGTGTCCCCTCTTCCTCTTACCCTACGCCTGAATCTCGGGACAATATTCTTGTTTAGTGGGGGTGAGTTGTCACATCCCTAGTCTGGTATGCACTTAGGCTAGTGCTACGTCTTGAGCTTGTGTTGGTTTTGCCCGAAGAGGAGAGGATGATGCAGCACAGTAGCGTAAGTATTTCCCTCAGTTTTTGAGAACCAAGGTATCAATCCAGTAGGAGGCCACAAACAAGTCCCTCGTACCTGCACAAAACGATAGCTACTCGCAACCAACGCGATTAGGGGTTGTCAATCCCTTCACGGTCACTTACGAGTGAGATCTGATAGAGATAATATTTTGGTATTTTTGGTATAAAGATGCAAAGTGAAAAGTAAAAGGCAAAGTAAAAACAAAGCAAGTATAAAAGTGATGGAGATTGATATGATGAGAATAGACCCGGGGGCCATAGGTTTCACTAGTGGCTTCTCTCAAGAGCATAAATATTCTACGGTGGGTGAACAAATTACTGTTGAGCAATTGATGAATTGAGCATAGTTATGAGTGTATCTAGGTATGATCATGTATATAGGCATCACGTCCGAGACAAGTAGACCAAACGATTCTGCATCTACTACTATTACTCCACTCATCGACCGCTATCCAGCATGCATCTAGAGTATTAAGTTAAAAACAGAGTAACGCCTAAGCAAGATGACATGATGTAGAGGAATAAATTCATGCAATATGATAAATACCCCATCTTGTTATCCTCGATGGCAAAAATACAATACGTGCCTTGCAACCCTTTACATCCTTTGGTAAGGACACCGCAAGATTGAACCCAAAGCCATGCACTTCTCCCATTGCAAGAACTACCAATCTAGTTGGCCAAACCAAACGGATAATCCGAAGAGACTTGCAAAGATAACTCAATCATACATAAAAGAATTCAGAGAAGATTCAAATATTATTCATAGATAAGCTGGATCATGAACCCACAATTCATCGGTCTCAACAAACACACCGCAAAAAGAAGATTACATCGAATAGATCTCCATGAGAGAGGGGGAGAACATTGTATTGAGATCCAAAAAGAGAGAAGAAGCCATCTAGCTACTAGCTATGGACCCGAAGGTCTGAAGTAAACTACTCACACTTCATCGGAGAGGCTATGGTTTTGATGTAGAAGCCCTCCGTGGTGGATGCCCCCCCGTGAAGCTCGAAAGAGGCCCCAAGATGGGATCTCGTGGATACAGGAAGTTCTTGGCGGTGGAATTAGGTTTTGGCTCCTGTTCGATCGCTTGGGGTGCGAGGTATATATAGGAGGAAGGAGTACGTGGGTGGAGCATCGGGGCCACGAGGTAGGGGGCACGCCTAGGGGGGCGCCCACCTCGTGACCTCCTCCGATGTTCCTTGGCGTAGGGTCCAAGTCTCCTGGATCATGTTCGGTGAGAAAATCACGTTTCCGAAGGTTTCATTCCGTTTGGACTCCGTTTGATATTCTGTTTCTTCGAAACACTGAAAAAGGCAAAAAACAACAATTCTGGGTTGGGCCTCCGGTTAATAGGTTAGTCCCAAAAGTAATATAAAAGTGGAAAATAAAGCCCATTATAGTCCAAAACAATAGATAAAGTAGCATGGAGCAATCAAAAATTATAGATACGTTGGAGACGTATCAGGCATCCCCAAGCTTAATTCCTGCTCGTCCTCGAGTAGGTAAATGATAAAAAAGAATTTTTGATGCGGATTGATACTTTGGCATAATTTCAATGTAAATCTTCTT
This sequence comes from Aegilops longissima, assembly GCA_021605205.1. NCBI lineage: Eukaryota > Viridiplantae > Streptophyta > Magnoliopsida > Poales > Poaceae > Aegilops > Aegilops longissima. The sequence continues at coordinate 506,457,185 of CM038680.1, read as the reverse complement.
AATCATGGTATGAATATTCAGATCCGAAAGATTCAAGACAAAAATTCATATTGACATAAAAATAATAATACTTCAAGCATACTAATTAAGCAATTATGTCTTCTCAAAATAACATGGCCAAAGAAAGTTATCCCTACAAAATCATATAGTCTGGCTATGCTCCATCTTCCCCACACAAAGTATTTAAATCATGCACAACCCCGATGACAAGCCAAGCAATTGTTTCATACTTTAACATTTTCAAAACTTTTTCAATCTTCACGCAATACATGAGCGTGAGCCATGGATATAGCACTATATGTGGAATAGAATGGTGGTTGTGGAGAAGACAAAAAAAGAGGGAAGATAGTCTCACATCAACTAGGCGTATCAACAGGCTATGGAGATGCCCATCAATAGATATCAATGTGAGTGAGTAGGGATTTCCATGCAACGGATGCACTAGAGCTATAAGTATATGAAAGCTCAACAAAAGAAACTAAGTGGGTGTGCATCCAACTCGCTTGCTCACGAAGACCTAGGGCATTTGAGGAAGCCCATCATTGGAATATACAAGCCAAGTTCTATAATGAAAAATTCCCACTAGTATATGAAAGTGACAAAATGAGAGACTCTCTATCATGAAGATCATGGTGCTACTTTGAAGCACAAGTGTGGTAAAAGGATAGTAACATTGTCCCTTCTCTCTTTTTCTCTCAATTTTTTTATTTGGGCCTTTTCTCTTTTTTTTATGGCCTCTTCTCTTTTTTTTCGTCCTGAGTCTCATCCCGACTTGTGGGAGAATCATAGTCTCCATTATCCTTTCCTCACTTGGGAAAATGCTCTAATAATGATGATCATCACACTTTTATTTTTCTCACAACTCAACAATTACAACTCGATACTTAGAACAAAATATGACTCTATATGAATGCCTCCGGCGGTTTACCGGGATATGCAATGAAACATGAGTGACATGTATGAAAGAATTATGAACGGTGGCTTTGCCACAAATACGATGTCAACTACATGATCATGCTATCAATATGACAATGATGGAGCGTGTCATAATAAACGGAATGGTGGAAAGTTGCATGGCAATATATCTCGGAATGTCTATGGAAATGCCATGATAGGTAGGTATGGTGGCTGTTTTGAGGAAGGTATATGGTGGGTGTATGATACCGGCGAAAGGTGCGCGGTATTAGAGAGGCTAGCAATAGTGGAAGGATGGGAAAAAGTGCGTATAATCCATGGACTCAACATTAGTCATAAAGAACTCATATACTTATTGCGAAAATCTAGAAGTTATCAAAGCAAAGTATTACACGCATGCTCCTAGGGGGATAGATTGGTAGGAAAAGACCATCGCTCGTCCCCGACCGCCACTCATAAGGAATACAATCAATAAATAAATCATGCTCCGAGTTCATCACATAACGGTTCACCATATGTGCATGCTACGGGAATCACAAACTTCAACACAAGTATTCTTTGAATTCACAACTACTCAACTAGCATGACTCTAATATCATCATCTTCATGTCTCAAAACAATTATCAAGCATCAAACTTATCTTAGTATTCAACGCACTCAAAAGAAAGTTTCACATATCTTGAATACCGAGTATATTAACATTAAGCAAATTACCATGCTATTAACGGCTCTCAAAATAATCTAAGTGAATCATGAGAGATCAAGTTTCTTTAAAACAAATCCACCACCGTGCTCTAATAGATCTAACTGAAGCACTAGAGCAAAAATTATCATGCTCAAAAAGATATAAGTGAAGCACTATGAGCAAAACTATCAAGCTCAAAAGATATAAGTGAAGCACATAGAGTATTCTATCAAATTCCAGTTCATGTATGGCTCTCTCAAAAGGTGTGTACAGCAAGGATGATTGTGGTAAACTAACAAGTAAAGACGCAAATAATACAAGACGCTCCAAGCAAAACACATATCATGTGGTGAATAAAAATATAGCTCCAAGTAAATTACCGATGGAAGTGGACGAAAGAGGGGGTGCTTTCCGGGGCATCCCCAAGATTTGACTTTTTGGTGTCCTTGGATTATCTTGGAGGTGCCATGGGCATCCCCAAGCTTAGGCTCTTGCCACTACTTGTTCCATAATCCATCAAAAGAATTCACCCAAAACTTGAAAACTTCACAACACAAAACTCAATAGAAATCTCGTGAGCTCCGTTAGAGAAAGAAAACAAAAGACTACTTTAAGTTACTGTAATGAACTCATTCTTTATTTGTATTGGTGTTAAACCTACTGTATTCCAACTTCTCTATGGATCATAAACTATTTTACTAGCCATAGATTCATCAAAATAAGCAAACAACACACGCAAAACAGAATCTGTCAAAAACAGAACAGTCTGTAGTAATCTGTAACTAACGCAAACTTCTGGAACTCAAAACATTCTACCAAAATTAGACCATATGGAGAATTTGTTCATTGATCATCAGCAATTGGAATCAGTATTTCATCACGTTCTGGTGATTTTTAACAATTCGGGCACTGAGCACAAAGTTTCTGGAAATTACAGCAAGATCAAATAACTATCATCCAAGAAGATCCAATAGGTTTAACTTGGCACAAACACTAACTAAAAGATAAAACCACATCTAAACAGAGGCTAGATGGATTATTTATTCCTAAACAGAAGCAAAAACAAAAAAAACTAAAAATAAAATTGGGTTGCCTCCCAACAAGCGCTATCGTTTAACGCCCCTAGCTAGGCATAAAAGCAAGGATAGATTTAGGTATTGCCATCTTTGGCATTCGGAGAGGAGGATCTCCTTTCTATGGCATTCATTATTCTATTTAAGTTAAGCACATGTCCATTAATGGAAGAAGTATGATTAAGCATGTTACGGAAATTTGCCTCTAAACTAGACTTCATTTCTTTAATAATTTCATTTTGATAAAAGCACAAGAGAGTAGTTGATTCAACCTTATCATTCATGGGGTGCCCAAATATAGTTTTCATTCTTTCATAGGTATCTATAGCATCCCCTTCAATAAAACCTTCTTCAAAGATGGAATCTAAAACTTGTTTGAAGGAAGCGGGCAAGCCAACATAAAAACTTTTTAAGTAAATTTCAATTTGATATTGTGGCACATAGCTAGCCCGAATCCTAAGTAACCTATCCCAAGCATCTTTTAAAGACTCATCAAGTAAATAGCGAAAAATTCCAGAGTCATCCTCATCAAAATTATTCAGGCTCTCATTAGTGACCCTAGTGGGTCTTTCTATAGCATCATTATTTATGAGCTTAGAGAGGATAGAGGGGTTATCCAAGGCACTAGAGTTCGGGAGAAAACCCGTAGTTCTTTTTGATTCGGCCATGGCAACGGGAATGCAAACGGAAAAGAGAGGAGGAGATTGGGAAAGAGAGGGCGAATAAAACGGCAAGGGTGAAGTGGGGGAGAGGAAAACGAGAGGCAAATGGCAAATAATGTAATGCGAGAGATAGGGATTGTGATGGGTACTTGGTATGTTGACTTTTATGTAGACTCCCGAGAACGGCGCCGAAATCCTTCTTGCTACGTCTTGATCTTGCGTTGGTTTTCCCCGAAGAGGAGAGGATGATGCAGCACAGTAGCGTAAGTATTTCCCTCAGTTTTTGAGAATCAAGGTATCAATCTAGTAGGAGGCCACAAACAAGTCCCTCGTACCTGCACAAAACGATAGCTACTCGCAACCAACGCGATTAGGGGTTGTCAATCCCTTCACGGTCACTTACGAGAGTGAGATCTGATAGAGATAATATTTTTGGTATTTTTGGTATAAAGATGCAAAGTGAAAAGTAAAAGGCAAAGTAAAAACAAAGCAAGTATAAAAGTGATGGAGATTGATATGATGAGAATAGACCCGGGGGCCATAGGTTTCACTAGTGGCTTCTCTCAAGAGCATAAATATTGTACGGTGGGTGAACAAATTACTGTTGAGCAATTGACAGAATTGAGCATAGTTATGAGTGTATCTAGGTATGATCATGTATATAGGCATCACGTCCGAGACAAGTAGACCGAGACGATTCTGCATCTACTACTATTACTCCACTCATCGACCGCTATCCAGCATGCATCTAGAGTATTAAGTTAAAAACAGAGTAACGCCTTAAGCAAGATGACATGATGTAGAGGAATAAATTCATGCAATATGATAAATGCCCCATCTTGTTATCCTTGATGGCAACAATACAATACGTGCCTTGCAAACCTTTCTGTCACTGGGTAAGGACACCGCAAGATTGAAGCCATGCACTTCTCCCATTGCAAGAACTACCATTCTAGTTGGCCAAACCAAACAGATAATTCGAAGAGATTTGCAAAGATAACTCAATCGTACATAAAAGAATTCAGAGAAGATTCAAATATTATTCATAGATAAGCTGGATCATAAACCCACAATTCGTCGGTCTCAACAAACACACCACAAAAAGATGATTACATCGAATAGATCACCACGAGAGAGGGGGAGAACATTGTATTGAGAGCCAAAAAAAGAGAAGAAGCCATCTAGCTACTAGCTATGGACCCGAAGGTCTGAAGTAAACTACTCACACTTCATCGGAGAGGCTATGGTGTTGATGTAGAAACCCTCCGTGGTGGATGCCCCCTCTGGTGGAGCTCCGGAACAGGCCCCAAGATGGGATCTCGTGGATACAGGAAGTTGCGGCGGTGGAATTAGGTTTTTGGCTCCTGTTCTGGTCGGTTGGGGGTACGTAGGTATATATAAGAGGAAGGAGTACGTAGGTGGAGCATCAGGGGGCCCACAAGGCAGGGGGCGCGCCCTAGGGGGGGGGGCGCCCCCACCCTCGTGACCTCCTCTGATGTTCCTTGGCGTAGGGTCCAAGTCTCCTGGATCACGTTCGGTGAGAAAATCACGTTTCCGAAGGTTTCATTCCGTTTGGACTCCGTTTGATATTCTGTTTCTTCGAAACACTAAAAAAGGCAAAAAACAACAATTTTGGGCTGGGCCTCTGGTTAATAGTTAGTCCCAAAGGTAATATAAAAGTGGAAAATAAAGCCCATTATAGTCCAAAACAATAGATAAAGTAGCATGGAGCAATCAAAAATTATAGATACGTTGGATACGTATCAGCTAGCTAGATATGCTTGCATCATGTCTAAATTTATTTGAAATTTGAAATGGGGATGATCAAACCCTAGCACCAAATGAACTCAACTAGGGTCAAATTCAAATGTTTTCAATGAACCCAAAATGCCTTCATCAATGTTTGATAATTTTGGCAAGGCTTTGAGTCCGAACAAAAAATAGTGAACATTTTTGTGGAATATTTTGGATCATTGGATTAAATCATAAAGTATTTGAATTTGGGCATTTAAATGCTATAATTATTCTAAATGCTCAAATTATTCTGAAATGATTTGAGGGCTGCTGGAAATAATTCAAAAGGTGCCCACAAATATTTTCAGGAGTTTTGGAAGTGATTTAGTATTTTAACTAAAGCAAAAACAAACAAAAGAAATAGAAGACATAAATAAAAACAGAAAGCAGAGAGAGAGAGAGAGAAAGCAAACCTGGCGGCCCAGCTGTGGCCCAGCACTGTTGGCCTAACCCACCTCCTTCCCTTGTCTTCTTCCAGCTGCTGCCAGGAGGACGCCGGGCCTGTGCTCGCCGCGTGCGCGCCACCTCCACCCAGCCTGGCTGCCCCCTCGTCGCTCTAGGCCTCCCTCGCGACGCCACGCAGCCCCTGACCTCTCTCTCACTCTCTCCCGTGCATCTCCCCTCCTCTGCTCTCTCTCCCTCTCGCCCCCGAGCGCAACCGTCGCCGCCGCTCGTCGTTGCTGCGGCCACCGCCTCTCCCTCGACCCCTCGCCGTGCCTGCTAGCTCCGTGTCGACATCCCCGACCTCCTCGACGAGCCACGAGGCCCCGGACACGCTGCAACGCCACCACCGCAACCGCCCTCTTTGATCGGCCACTAAGATCGCCGTCGACCTCCCGTTGTCACCAGCCCTTCCCCGAGCTCGCCGAGGCCACCGCTGAACTCTCCGTGAGCTCCTCTTTCCCCTACCCCTAACCCCGTTGCTCCGCTCGACCTCTAGCCAACGCCGCTGGCATGGACGAGCTCCGCTGCCGCCTGCCTTGTCGTGCTCCACCATTACAGCCTACGCCCGTCGTTGCTGAGCATGGCAACGAGTCCCTCGTGCTTCCAGGAGGCCGCCTATCAGTTTTGCTAGCTCGGCCGTCCCCGTAGCACCGCTGCGCGTGTGTGCCCGAGCGCCGCCGGCGACGCTACAACCCTTCCCTGCAGCTGCCACTTGCACCACCCGACGCGCCTCTTTGCAGGCTTCCGAAAGAGCCTAGCCGCACTTCGAACGGCCACCGGAATCGGCCGTCCGGAGTACCTCCGCCGTCGGCTATGGTGTAACATCCCAAAATTCTAAATTTTGGAATGTTATATTAAATAAATATTTATGCTTGTTTGTTTGATAGTGGTGTGGTTGCTTGTGTGAAATTGAGTGAAATTTGAAACTTTCACGAAAGTTGAATGAGAGGAATGAAATGACTTTCCCAAACTTCCACCTTGCATTTATGATCTCCATGAATTCAAATTCTTTTCATCACAAAACCCCGGAGAGAAGATGACATGACTTCTTCCATTTATTTAAATGACAAGGGGTGTTGAAAATATTTGAATTTCATTTGGAAAATATTTCCAATTCTGAAACTTTATGCAACTCAATGATTTTCACGAGAGAAGATAAAATGACTTCTTCAAATTAAATGAAATATGAGTTGGGAGTTTTAAAAGAATTAAATCCAAAGTTCTTTTGAATTTATTTCCAATTTGGAGTTATTTGAGTTTTATTCAAAATATTTTTCTCCAAAAACAAAATATATGGAAAATAGGGTAACATGATTCCCTACATCGAAAATTGGAGAGAAATTAATTTAAAGTCATTTTGGTATTTTAAAATAATTTTGTTGGATTTTATTGGACTAGAAGCACTCTTTGCTTTATTTAAATTTGTGTGTATTTTATTTAACGCTAGAATAATGTTCATCATGTAGGAAATCTTTTATGAAAATTTTGATATATTATATGCCTATATAATATTTTCATTTTTTTCCTCTCTCTGTTTGTTTATATATATATATATATATATATATATATATATATATATATATATATATATATATATATATATATATTTTGCAGCACCCTTGTCATTTAAATAAATTGGAAATATATTTGCAGCGCCTTGGGCCAAAGGCCCAAGCCGCCAACCAGCCGGCCGGCCAAGGCCAAGGCCATCGCACGCACGCACCTAGGGAGCCAGGGAGCCAAGGTTTCCTATTCTTTTACAAATCCTAGTAGGATTTGATCCCGTTTAGTTATTCCGTTTTTATTCCTAGGATTCCTAATCCTACTCTAATTCTTGTCCCTACTCCAAGGAAAACCCTCCCTCCCACTATAAATACCCAAGCACCCCCCTCCAACACATCAAACCAACACCTCTCCTCTCCTCTCCTCTCCTCTCCTCTCCTCTCCAAGCAGCAGAGCAGCAGTGCAAGACCACCACCGCCGCCAAGTGCCGCCCGCCTCTCGACCTCTCCTGAGGTTTATATGATCTCCTCTCCACCGTCCAGTGATCTCCTTTCCTCTAGGATCAACCGCAACATCGGATCAGATCTTCTTCCCCAACTCCGACGACTACTCGGTGAGATCCACGAAATCCGTAATTCATTTTTTTCTTCGAAAATAGCAATCTTAGAAAATTCATATCTTTTAGAGTTTTAGTATTTTTGAGTGATTCCAATTGTTATGTGTCACAAATTTGCTGAAGTTTCTGTTAGTGTCTCTGGATTTCAAATTTGAGTAGTTTAAATTTGAATTTGATAAATTTTGTTCAAATTAGTATTTTGGCCATAACTTGAGTTTAAAAATAGGTTTTAATTAATTCTTTTTGCTCCTGGTCACTTGTGATATTGTTTAGCTGTAGGATTTAGTTTGGTAATTTTGGAGTATTTTAAGTTAGATTTTTAGTAAAAATAGTACTGTTTTGCTTATATTGTTATTTTAGTTATGTAATTATTGTTTTTAATTATTTTTAGTTCATTCCTTTTGTAGATTTTCACTTGTTGTTATATGTTTATGTTTAGCTACAGTAGGTAAATTTTGTAGTTATTTTTTAGTGTTTAGCTACTGTTTTTGTAATTGCTTGTTTAGTTCATAGTGATAGAGGATAAAAATAGTTTTATTAGTTTTAAAAGTAATTCTTTTTCCACTTCAAGTTATATTGTTTTTGTTTCTGTTATTTGTGAACACATTAGTTGCTATATTTATTTAGTATAGTTTATTAATGTTTTAATAAATGATTTGCTGTTATAGTTGTCTTAGTGTTTTGCTAGTTGCTATATTTGTTCTAGTATTAACTAGATGGTTACAGTAGTTTTATATTAGTTCTTTTTGTTAGTTATTAAATTAGTAATTTATTTTCTGTTATTTTATTAGATTTATATTTTCTTTGCTGTAGAAAAAAATATTAGAGTAATTTAGTGATGTTATGTTAAGATTTGTGTGAGTTGGTCACCACTAGTTTTCCTTGAATTTTTCTTTCGAAGTTTTTCCTTTGGTTTTCGACTTGGTTTTCTTGTTGCTTTTATTTTGATTGAGTATTGTTATGATTGATAGAATTGATTGCTAGGATGATTGCTTATATGATTGTCTGTTTAATATAGATTTTCAATGGAGTGACGAATAGTTCTACCAAGTCTTTATTCTCAGAGCGTTATTATCTTCATCAAGTAATACCAGGCAAGTTCACTTTGACCATGTTTTTCATACCTATGTGTTTTATTGCATCTAGTGTCATCTTCGCAACAAACCCTCCAGTAGTGATATTGAATTCTTGTAGTTGAGTAGTATGCATGAGGTAGGAACCCATCACCCTGTTACCAAGCCCGGGACGATATTTTATTTTAATGCTACGCTATAGTAGACGGGGTTTGGTATGAGTGCTCGGGAGTGGTGTGAGAATGGAGGATCTACGTCAATGACGACAACTCCATGATGGAATCTGCAAGGACTGCATCTTCAAGGCCTCAAGACTTCAAGACTCGAGACAAAATTCAATACACACTCTTTGGGTGAAGGATGGTTGACGGGCACCTGGAGAATCCAAAGGTTGGCGGGATGCATGGAGAAGCGTCATGACATCTTGTGGAAAGCTTCACCTAGACTCAAAGAGACGGAAGAATACTTCATGCCGGAAGCTTACCTGTGCAACCGCAAGTCACTATGGGCTCGGCTTGGTTGACCCTAGTTGTGACTCGCTAGGGCGGTGCTAGCAGATGTAGAACTACGGTAGGATTGAATGAGCACCGGACGGTGGTCGGGGAACTCTTCGAAGACCATGTTTGGTCGTCTTGTTCTCAAACACCTCAAGTGCGAGAACGTAAAAGAGGGATTGAATCTTGCGGGTAAAGTGTACAAACCTCTGCAGAGGGTTTAAACCTAATCGATTAGCCGTGTCCCGATTACGGACAATTTGAGCCTCTGGACTTGGATCTATCTCGGAACTCTCAACACCGGATGATAACTTAATTGTGGGCAACTTATGATGAATTTGGGCTATGGGACATCGGTTGGCGGAACCATGTCATGATAGAAAACTCTATAGTACAGACTTCATTTATTCCTTTGATGTAGGGAAAATAAAACCAGCTTTTACGCAAACAAAACCCGATCTGAGCCACAAAGCCATACCGCATATAGTATAGTTTATCATCTGTTTTCTCTTGTTGTGATCTTGCGGTACATTCAATGTCTTGACCTACACGGCTGCAACATATCATGTTGCAGATATTTCCTCGACGAGTAAGAGTTACGATCTGGGTTACGGTCTACACTCAACCTGCCGATGGCGTTGATGGGACTCCACACCCGTTTGATTGTTTCACTGAGTATTATGAGGTATATATCATTTCGTTATTTATACATGTGATTGCACTTTGATATATACATTGATGTCTTGTGTGTGCCAAAGATATTGATCCGAGGATGGCACGACAACACGAGGCTTGACCGTCTGAGGTCGGGTCGCTACATATGGTCGCCGGCGGCTAACCGCCGATGTAACCGGCCATTAGGGCCTAAGCACCCTACTAACTACCCCTGGAGTCAATGACAGCCGGGTCCCACCGCCTAATTAACTAACCAACTAAAATAGATTAAGGTTAAAACTAATTGCAGTGGGCCCACGTGTCAGCTTTGACTATGCTGACGTGTCCGTTGACCCGACTCCACCCGTCTGTGACCCTGGCCAGCACTGGTTCATTGACCAGTGGGCCCTGCTGCTCAGGTTTGACCTGGACCATGCCTGTTGACCACTGACATCACAGTGACGTCATGCTGATGTAGTAATGCATTTTCTGGATTTATTCTTATTCAGAAAATTCTAGAAAATAGTATAAACTTCTAAAAATCATATAAAATCAACTGTAGCTCAGAATGAAATAATTTATATATGAAAAAATATCAGAAAAATTAAATCTATCCATCTATACTATTTTCATGCATGACAAGCCAACCTAAACCTGCTGTATAGATGAAAATACATAAAGGGCATTTAAAATGCTTAAGTTTGGAGTTGCATTTGAATCCTTGATTCAAATGAGCTCCATTGAACTTGTTGATGTTTGCATTAGCACAAACAACATCACATATACATGCTATGTTCATGCATCATATTGTGCATTGCATTGATTGTGTTTATTCTCTGTTTGCCGGTGTTGTCCCCCCTCGGTCGACGTTTTTCCGGCGCTGTGATCGTTGACACTGATGAAGACCCAATGCTATCTTCAGAAGTGCCAGGCAAGCAAAACCCCCTTGTTCATTCTGATACAATCCCACTCTCTCGCTCCTGCTCTCTTTTACTGCATTAGGACAACAACCTTTCAACTGTTACATCCTGCGATAGTTGAACCCCTTTCCTCTGCACGACCTGTCATTGCCACAGTAAATAGATGAAACCCACTAGCATGAGTAGGAGTTGTTTGAGCCCTGATATGCCTACTCATTCATGCTTGTTTGTCATGCCTGCTATTGCTTAGACTTGAGTCAGGTCTGATTCATCGGGGATGAATCGGAATGTGGTGAACATGTCCTACTGTTGAGAGCTAAGTGTGTGAACACGATTTGGTAAAGGTAACGGTGAGAGGCCATGTAGGAGTACATGGTGGGTTGTCTCATTGCAGCCGTCCTCAGGAACCGAGTTCTGTGTTTGTGATCCATGAACAGTTACTACCACACATTGGAATGCTTAAGTGCCCCTCTCGACTTATTAATCAACCTGATCTCTGTCCAGGAGTTGCAACTAGTTTCTGGTGTTTGTAGGTAGTGTTAGTAGTCTACCCAAGGCACCCGTGCAGGTGGGATTGGGACAGACTAGGCACGATGTACGGTGTACCAAGTGGCACCCGGATGGTGGGCTTGGGAACCCTGCTCACATCGTTTGGGCCCGTGAGCGACACCCCGGCCGGATCTCCTTGTGGATGGAACCCGAATAGGCGATAAACCTGGACTAGAGACTTGTGTGGTCAGTCAGGTCATGGCCGACTCCCTCGCCAGGCTTCCACTTGAAGGTTGCCGAGATACACGACGTGTACATGGTGGTAAGTGGCAAGAGCATGTGTGAAGAAGTACACCCCTGTAGGGTTAACATCATATATTCGAATAGCCGTGTCCGTGAAAAAGGACTTATGGGTTGCCTGTACAGTTCATAGACAAGTGAAAGTGGATACTCTAAAATGCGCAAGATAAGCGTGACTGCTATGGATGGCATTATCGTAGGGAGACGGGAGCGGATCCATAGTGGTGCATTGGTATGGTGAATATGTGGACTCGTGTGTGCCACCTCAAAAGAGTTACTTGCAGTTGTAGTTCAGGATAGCCACCGAGTCAAAGCTGGCTTGCTGCAGTTAAACTCCACCACCCCTTTGTCGATACCGATGCATATGTAGATAGTTCTGATGTAAGTCTTGCCGGGTACATTTGTACTCATGTTTGCTTATTTATTGTTTTGCGGAGAGACTTCAGTCTTGCTAGTAGTTCCGCGAGGACTTCGACGTTTAGCTTGTTACCTCAGCTACGATCTTGTATCCTTGGGAGGGTCTTGTAGATAGTCAGGCTTCTCAGCCTTCTTCATTTGTAGTTGTCTGTACTCAGACAAGTTAAGCTTCCGCATGTGCTTATTGCTTGTATGCTCTGTATGTTGGGTCATGAGACCCATGTTTGTAATACTTAGATCCTCGGAGCCTAATGAATAAATACTCTGAGTCATAGAGTCTTGTTGTGATGCCATGTTGTATTTGCACATATTGAGCATATTGTGTGTATGATTGAAATGCTTGGTATGTGTGGGATCCGACAACCTAGTTGTTTATCCTTGGTAGCCTCTCTTATGGGGAAATGTTGTATTGTGCTTCCATGATCCATAGTAGTCCGCTACAGCCCGGTTCATCGGAGTCCTGCTAGCCCAGCACTACTGCTCCGGAACACTTGGCTGGCCGGCATGTGATTCACTTCGTTCCTGTGTCTGTCCCTTTGGGGAAATGTCACGCGGTGACATCCGGAGTCCTGCCTAGCCTGCTACAGCCCGGTTCACCGAAGTCATGTTAGCCCAGTGCTACAGCCTGGATTCGCATAGTGCTGACCGACATGCTCGATGTTGATTCATGTATGCCTGTCCCCATAAGTTAGTGCCACTTTGGGTTCACGACTAGTCATGTCGGCTCGGGTTCTCTGTCATATGGATGCTAGCGACACTATCATATACGTGAGCCAAAAGGCGCAAACGGTCCCGGGCCATGGTAAGGCGACACCCGTGGGAATACCATGCGTGAGGCCGCAAAGTGATATGAGGTGTTACCAGCTAGATCGATGTGACTTGGAATCGGGGTCCTTACACTCTTATTCCATGAAATACGTACAATGTCTAGTTAGTCCTTGATCTTCAGGGGTGCTCTGCATTTATGTTTTGCAGTCTCAGAAAGGGCTAGCGAGATACCATCTTGTTATATCATATCATGATTGTTTTGAGAAAGTTTTGTCATCCGAGATTCATTATTATTGCTCACTAGTTGATTATGCCTTTGATATGAGTAAATGTGAGACCTAAATTTTATTGTGAATGTCGTTAGTTCATAATCTTTGCTGAAAACTTGAATGCTGGCTGTCGGTGTACAAAAGTAGGGGCTCTCCTTTCGACCCCTTTACTTGTGCACGGGCAGTCAGAGCCGCGCCCGCGGCCACACTTAGCAGGGTAGAGGAGGGAAGCCAGAGGGAAGCCGGAGCACAAGACAGCCAAGGCAACGCCAAGACCAGAAACACAAAAGATCAAAGGGGCGAGGTGGACTCCCCCAGCAAGACCCTTGCCGGGGCGGCCTCCGCGGCCCCGCTAAGAGCCTTGCCGGGGCAGCTTGCCCAACACCAGCAGAGCGAGCCACCCTTGAGCCCAAGGGTTCCAAACGCCGCCAATAACTACATCGGAACCAAGGCTCGGGAGGCACCTCCGTGGTGGCATGCAGATCTTTGTCAAGATTATAAATACACAAGATCAGATGAGGACCAGAAGACGAAAACCCCTGGCAAGATCCTTGCCAAGGAAATCCACAAGGCCCCCGGCAAGATCCTTGCCAGGGACGACCACTACGCCACGGCAAGACCCTTGCCAGGGCCCCGGAAAGATCCTTGCCGAGGACATAAAAAAAGCCGCAGCCAGGCCCGCGCCTGCGAAGACTCCACCGCCGTCCCCATGCAGCTGCTAGCCCAACCAGCTGGGCAGGCACCTGCGTGGCGACGGGCGGCCTCTACACTAACCCAGCAAGCACCTACGGGGTGGCATGCAAACCTTCGTGAAGGCTCCACCACCGCGCCCGCCTAGCAGCCAGCCAATGTGGCGCCACGACGCCTCGTCAGCACGGATGCGTGTCGAAGCCAGGCGGGGCGGCAACAGCTGGGACGTGCTTCCTTGCCGACCCCGATAAAGCGAGAGGGTCACGTCGGCAGCGCATTAAATGTGTTTGTCCGACGGTGCCCGAGGATAGACTCATCCATTGTACACCTTTCCACCTACTGTGTGCCACTGTGGCAACCCCTTTTGTCTATAAAAGGAGGCCCGAGGCATCCAGGAGGAGGATTCGGATCTTTTGGGCAAGTTACACCCAGTAGCTAGCTCAAGAACACAAGAACACTCGAATACATCCACCAAAGCAGGACTAGGGTATTACGCATCTCCGGGGCCGAACCTGGGTACTATCTGTGTGCTTCCTGTCAGACCAGCTCTTTGCACAACCCCGCACCCGCCAACCGTAGAAGGGATCCCAGTGATTCCATAGGTGTCGGTTTCCCCCGACATATTTGGCGCGCCAGGTAGGGGTGCAGTTGTGGAAATCTGGTCTGATCGGAGCAGCAGTTTCATCGTGGCAGTCGTTCTAAGGAAGAAGACGACCAAGCTTGATGACACTATCTGCAGATGCGGTGGACGCCCATGCAACGACATAAAAGCTAAGTCGTGCGAAACTTTAAGCAATTTATTTTTATATATAAGGTTATTGTCCTCGAGGTCCTGCCCTATGTATGGAAAACCTGCACGCAAAGGGGCCCTTCCGCTATTGGCAATTCCCTTGCTCTGTTTTGAGTCCGCTCAACAGCTCAAGCGATCGCGTCGAGAACGGCAGGGTAGCTGTCGGATCACGGGTTCCGGCAAAACCCTCAAGGTTCGAACACTGGGGTGCGCACGAATATCTCCCCCTACCGATCCACGTCCTAGCTTCGTCAAGATCTTAAGGACTAACTTGACGAACTCGCAACACAAAAGACACAAGATTTATACTGGTTCGGGCCACCGTTGTGGTGTAATACCCTACTCCAATGTGGTGGTGGTGGATTGCCTCTCGGGCTGAGGATGAACAGTACAAGGGGAAGAACAGCCTCCTGAGGTCGAGGTGTTCTTGTGCTTGGTGGGTGTGAGGATGGGATGGATCTAGTCCAAGATCAAATGCCTCCTACTGTGGTGGCTAATCCTATTTATAGAGGCCCTGGTCCTCTCCCCAAATATTGAGAGGGAAGGGACCAACAACGGCCAATTTGAAAGGGGATAGCTAGTACAGCTTATCCTGACAAAAGCAGTCTTCGCCTGCAAAAGGCTCTGGTGGTGACACCTCCTTGGGCTCCATGGTGACCTCCATCTTGCCGTCCTGCTGGTCTTGGTCTCGTTGCACCGATATGGAAACCTTTGCTTCACGTCTCGGTACTCCGCGCCTGCGCTTGCCTCCGTAGCACCAAAGAGGAAACAAGGACACTGCACGCGCTGGTGCCCGCCTGGCGCCCGCCTTGTCTCGGTCGTCATGGCTCATGTCACGAGAACCTCGCGAGGTTTGCCTTGCCTTGATCTCTTCGCCCCTCGCGAGCCAACCTGGTGAGGCCGCTCCTGAGGAGGTCTTGCGTAGTTCGTCTCGCGAGGCTTGGCCCCTCGCGAGGGTCTTGAGTGCTTGTTGGTGAAGATGGGCCATACGGGCCCGCTCGCAGAGCCACGCCGTGGACCGCAGGCACGCAAGTCTGGGGACCCCCGTTCCCAGAACGCCAACAGTAGCCTTCCGCAATTGGCAACGCTCTCGATTCTGACTCGAGTCAAGCTCGACAGTTCAAGCGGCCGCGTTGAGAGCGGTAAGGTGGTTCGCCTGGCAGCAAGCATACCCGGCAGACCATTGGGGATCCGTTCTCAGGGCGCCGCAACCTGGGTTTACGCGCCAGCAAGCCTACCCGATTAACGTTGGGTGAACATACAAAGGGGGATTGAACAGGAAAATAACATGCCTCATCTCGAAAGTACTGCAGAGTTATATTATATCAGTTGTTGCTGCAGTTCTAACTAAATATATAAATTGTCTTGGTCATGAACCTGCAACGGCGATGAGAAACGGGGTGCCTAATCCCGACGCTGGCCCTCCACCCTCTAGATTCCGTCGACGCGGGTGATGATGGGCTTGATATGTTGGGTTCTACGGTAGGGTGCGTCGACTGCAAATTAAAAATTCCTCTGCAGAACATCCCGGAACATGCTACGGAGATGGATCACGATTCGCTACCACTAGACAGCGAGTGCCGTGCAGCGGAAGAAGAGTTGGGGAAGCGCGTCCGAGTGTATCGTCTTCTCCTCGTCCGATCTCCCTCGAGCGGCCGGTCGTCCGATCCCACGTACGAGTTCGCCGGAGCGGCGGAAGTGCACCGCCTCTAACGGTATCCGCGCTTGCGGGAGGAACGTCGTGTGGCGGACTGCTAGGTCCGATCACACAGTCGGCGGCGAGTGGAGGTGGCTATTCGCAACACATGCAAACCCTAGCCGCAACGCCGAAGCGATCAACCACCTGAGTGTGCCGCACCCCCACTTTATATAGGCGTCCGTCGCGGGCTCAACACTTGGGCCTCGCACGGACCCTAAAACCCAAAGTCTATTCGGTCACGTTCCTAGTCCAGTTCGGATCACATCCGACCAGTGTCCTACGAACTGACCTCGTAGGTTCCTTCCTTAAGCGCGCGACCCCTTAGGTTCAAGTCGGCTTGGTCACAGTTCGGATCACCTCCGACATGCACGGTTGGTAGCGGCCTCTAGCAAGGCGTGCCGACCACCAAGCAGACTATGAAGCTGGTTAGGCGAACCTGTACAACGTGTCACACTTCTGTTCCCTTTGCTGCACGATATATGTTGTCGGGCTCAAGGCGAGACTGTTATCCTTGTGCTAGCCCGACCTCTTTCTCGTTCCAGTGATACCGACCACTGTCCGGACTATCTCATAATCCTTATCGCATGGCCATGCTGTTCCTGGTCAGATCACACGAGGGGCCCAGAGTATATCTCTCCTGATCGGACGGGCAAACCCATCTTGCTCGACCATGTCACGCAACATGGGACTGGACAAACCCGAAACCTACCTTTGTAACTACCCAGTCACGGAGTAGCGTTTGGTCGGCCCAAAGCAAGTCTGTCACCATCCAGTACATCGTCACTCAGGTCTTAGGACATAGAACGATGTTGTACTAGAGACTCACAGATGACATATCGCTGCGTCTCATAGTTGGGTCCGTCCGACTGGGACCTTATCTCGACTCGGATCCGACTATGTCGAATCCGACCAGACCTTCCAAGTCCATATTATCCGGTTAGCATCCAATGCTCCATGGCTAGTGAGACCGAGCCATCGACCGTGTCATATGCTAGTCTAGTCGGCTGCGCGTCCACACAGCCCTTTCGACTAGGGACCTTTTAGGATAGTCATCATACAATGCATAGTCCCACAAACAAGTCACGTACTTGCTGATACACATCATTGATAATGTCCAAGGACTATCTTTATTCATAAACACATAGGAAATATCATCATACATGATTGCCTCTAGGGCATATCTCCAACATGATACGCTCCTTGAGAGCCGCGAGGTCAGCATCCTCCGGCAAGCTCTCCAGCGCGGTGTCGAAGTCAAGGTCAGGGTTCCAGTACGCCACCTTGGTAAGGACCTTGGTCATGGCACCCCGGCAAAGCTTTTGGGCCTCATCGGCCAGAGAGGTCGCCCTGCTGGAGCGAAGATGCTCTAGGGCTCCAAGGACACCCTCGAAGAATAGAGTCAGCTTGGCGTCGGGACTCACGTTGTGCTCCAGGGTGTACCTCATATTTGGCATCCCCATGGTATCCAGCTGCGTGGTGATCCTGCCGGCAATGCCTT